>OZ026837.1:17232097-17349633 GCA_964023205.1 Lutraria lutraria | reverse complement strand
TTTGACAGATACCGAAAGGGTCGAGTTGTGAAAATGACGAATAATTTCTGAGGCCGAAATCGACATGTTTGGTAAATCTTGAAATGTGTATTTTGAGTAAACTAGCGGGATATTTTGTAAAAATTCTACAGGCCTTTCATTAATTGATTAAGGCATTAAAATGATACCAATTCGATTGCTATTCGAGACGCTTCAGTTCCTGAGCATCCTTTAATATACATTTATCATTGCGCGTGGCTTAATACAAACAAATACAGAAAATAAGGAAACACATTTACCATATGTATTTCACTAAATGTACTACTGATATTTTTGTCTAATCAGCAGGCAAACAAATATGGAATTTAGACATTGATTCAGGTCTAAATATCGCTTCGTACATATTTCAATAATTCATCAAGCTCTTAAGATAAATAATATATAGGACCTACGTACGGGGCCCGATTCCATCAATAACAATTGCCGGTTTAAAGTTATGTGATTTATCTGTTATCAGTAATAACACTGAACTTAACTCGGCGAGCCCTGATTCCGTACCTTAGAAACGCGAGAATTAATACCCAAAAGGAATAAAAAAGTTCGACAGTGTATGTTACTGACAAAACAAGCTACATATTAATTGGAGACATCAGGAGACAATAATTATTAATACGTGCACATATTTACGTAGTTACCAGTAAATACGAGCGTACCACTGTAGTAAAACAATCATATAGTTACGCATTATACCGTAGCATTTAATTACGTCTAATTTTCTCCAATTTCATAACACCTGCGCACTACATGAACACTATTTATATACTTCGTGCGTGTAATGCATTTAATTTGTGTACTACAACATCAACAAATAATGTTCTTGCTGAAAACAACTTAAATTTATAAATACTGATTAAATATATCAGCAACACACGACTGGAATAATTTTACGCTGAACATAAATCAAACTCAATTCTCATAAAAAAATGGGCGTACCATGTCTGCACGTTACATTTGGAGCACATTTTTAAGACACTGGGAGTAGTCTTAAAGTATTATCGAAACTTGTACTCAGTTGTAAATCAAACAATAATAAAATATTGAAAATCCTTGACAGATAGAAAGGTGTTGTAAATTTTGTAACATGCTTTGTTTCAACAAATGTGTGGTATTTACGTGGGGCGAAGTGGTTATGGTCGCTGACTAGTTGTCACCATGGCAGCCACTCACCGCTGCGAGTTTGAACCCAATCAATGACTATAAAACGTTTACTTGTGGGGACGTGGTCAATCTAGCCTACTCAAGGTCTACACATGGATGGGTGGGGCCTTTTTCCACTGCTAATATAGCGGGGAAAATAAGCCTGTCAGTTGGTGCGACGACACATCCCAATACTTGAGCAACTACATTTATGTAAAACAACATCTAAATAGAAATGTTAATGTACCCCCAAAGAAATACATCTCAGTGGAATTATAATATTTATTATGTACAGTAAAACCTCGATTATCCGAACACCGATTATCCGAATACCCGGTATTATCCGAATAAAATCTACAGTCCCGATTACGTCGCTATATATTTCAACTACAACGAACCCCGGTTTTACGAATCGGATTGATAACAATGGCCAATTGAGAATCAAATGTCGTGCGACAAACAATGTGTAACATCAATTCATACATGAAGCGTGTCAACAGTTTAATTATCGCTAAGTTGACCATATTGTTTGTTACGATTTTATACTAATCACGACGAATATTTCACAATGATCTCGAGTATAATAAGTTAATACGCGTACGTACCTGGTGATCTGTATTCCAGCGTCATTCAAAATTTAAAAACTAATTCGAACACAATTAATACAAAACTAACTAGAATATGATGATTTAGTGAAAAATGTTCCAAACAGAAAAACATTACGTCTTCGATTTTAAAATGTGACGATAGCGATGCCTAGTCGATCGTTAGTAAATAAAGTGTGAATGACATAATTTTGGGTCGGATTGTGTTCTGCATAATCCATAAATACGCTGGTATTCATTTAACAAGAATAATTGTTTCATTTTTTAAATCATATACATTCATAAAACAAAGATAAATAATTAGTTTTTGTTATATATTTGATTTTATTCTTATAATAACGTCGTGTTTGCATACGAGATTTAACTCCCTTGTAAAATACGGACAGTACGGAATTTATCGTTTCCAAACAGTACATCATACTGAAATGGATTATTCGAAACCATGGATTATCCGAATGATTTTTCAGGGCCCAATGACATTCGAATAATCGAGGTTTTACTGTATGTATAATTGTTAGAATGAACTTAATTATATATTACACTTATACCATAGTTCATACTTTCGCTCGAAGCTACGCTATTAGATCACACACGATTAATGTACTAACTTAACAATACTCTACCATTTAATACTTTAATACTACATGAGAAAATGCCAGTCAGCAATATCTAAATACAGTAAATCCTGTATACAATGGCGACCCAAAGCTGAAATGAAATATGACCTTTAAGTACAGTTAGCCTTGACCCGGGCAGGAGGGGTGGTAAAAAAGCTCCCTTACCAATCTTAGTAAATATTTTTCCAAAGCCTGGATATTGTTCACTAGATGGCATTTACACACAAGTGGTCGTAAACACAGGTTTTTCTTTAGGCTAAATACTTTCTCATTATTTTCTTACTGATTGAAATGTTAATCCTTGGAAAATCGATCGTTGACCGACTTAGTACGGAAACTATACTTACAACTTATCCCCCGAGGGAATATTTATATTGGAAAATAGCTTTCCGTTTTAGGCAGTTAACTTTACTAATTAACAACGTGCGCCCGACCGATACACGTTAATTAATACGTACATAGTAATTAAATAATTGATTATGCTATTTGATTGATACAGTGTCGGCTTTTGAACGATTTATTGACATTACTTTTTCTACATACAACATATACGACGTAAGAAGCGACAGCGTGCTCCGGATCGTTTTGTTGTTTCATGTATGTTATTGATATTTGCTGTTCGTTTCTGATATTTCACTCGGTAAGAGCTAAAAACATTCAAATTTCACATGATGTACTTTGTTTTTGTATTTGTATCCGCAATATTTAGTTATAGCGAAAGTCTGCGAACTTCCAGGACAACCCTCGTATATGTGTGTCAAAATGACACAAGGCACGAAGGACTGAACTAAATTGAATTGAACTAAAATTGTAGAAATGCTATTACATCTTTTGGCGTATTAATCATTTAAAACATTTAAGTAATTAGCTGCAACCGTGTCAGCAGAAATGGGCAATTTTTATAGGTCAATAACAAATACTTCTTAGTTTTTCTGCAAAATCAATGTACAATCTAAGATTAAATGTACGTAGCCATACCACACATGATTATAAAAAATCAATACTGGCTGCTGACATCTCACGATCTGTTTTTTATGTCCACGTATGAAACGGTGTCAACATAAGAAGAACACCAATCTCTTATCGAGTTGTTGTTGATGTTGTCACTTCATCAGCAGTTTTGTATGATGATTTTTATTGCTGCAAATATTTACTTTATGAAGTGAGTAAATACCTTGGGTTTATGTCGCCTTTATTGACAGGGGTGACTTAAAGCTATCGAACAAAATAATAGTCTAGTAAAAACCATCCATGGCAATGGTTTATTTATACTCAGTCAAAATTTATCCGCCGGTTACATAAAAAATTAAGCAATTTTCAACCAATTATGCACCATTAAATAGTGATCTTTTAAAATAAATCCCTTCTCCATAGTCGAGACTTCGTCCATCTTTTACGCGATTATACATATATGAACTATACAATAGCTATACTTTAAGTCGCATTGACCTAGATGGCATATTACGACGCAATACCAAAATACAGAACTTCTACCTATGAGAAAGTGAGCTGTGGTATTAACAAATTTATGTCTAAACAAATGTTCTAGATAAAATCATCTGTACAAAGCTGGACACGTTGCCATGGTGACGTAAGTACAAACATTCATATATAATACATGTAAAGAGAAACTAGAAAAATACTCAAAATCCAAACATTACTAGACACCAAAGAAACGGTTACACAAAATTCTAAATAAATAATTTTGCGACTAATTATTAGTTAAATTGTTACATACATGCTTAGTGATATGATGTATATATACTGCGTATTTACAATAGCTTTTACCTATTTTGTTCCATTTAATATCCTTGTAAAATTCATAAGTCCTGTTTATTTGCCTAACACAACAACATATCACCAGGCTACCTTAATTGACACTGGGTATTAATTGTTTAAACCACATTTATACGTAGATATACTATCTGTGTTTAACTCCAATAATCATTTTTATGTATTGAAAAGAATCTCTAACACTGTATAAAAACACTAAGAGCGTATCGAACCTACATAATAGTCCTTTTGAAATTAATCAATACAAATCATAAAAATTGTCACGTGGTATTGGTATAATTTCCTCTGAGTTTAAAAACGTGTTCAACTGTAAACAAGATCAGTTAAAAATACGGAATATTAATATCAAGAGAGTATTGATATTCAAATTTATTTTCTAGGTCAAGTAACTCGGCTCTTGCCGAGGCTGAATTTCTCGGTCAGTATTTACGTGTGTCGACCTTTAATATAAAAGTATATTTATAAACTTATGATTATTAAGGAATAATTATTTTGGCAAGTTATTTTTTTTTTGTATATAAAATGAGGAGACCTCGTAGGTCTTCTATAGACCGTTCCAGTACGGTACCAAGGACACGAGTCTGGGTTTTATCCTTCATTTTTTGTATGTTCCTGTTAAACTGGTTCCCGTTCCATGTTGCAGTGCAAGACAAGTCAACAGGAACCAGTTTGGTGGTTTTGGGGGAAGGTGGGATTTTATTTATCTAGGATTTGTTTTCTTATTTATATTCGTAGACTAATATGATATATAAACGTATAATTATACTAGCATAAAATATAATGATAAAATTATTATCATCGTCATCACCATCAATAACAACAGTAGCAACACTGATAATATTAGTAAAGATAATTTCACGTATTGCAAGGATTTTAATTACCAACAAAATAATCGAATATTTCACATTTATTGTTTATTTGTATTTATTTGTTTATTTGTTTATATCGAGTTTTACGCCCCTTTTCAACAGTCAGTCATATGAGGCAGACAGTTCACCTAACCATCGTTCCTGGGAAGAACCAGTACTAGACTCTCCGTAAGTAACTGCCGACTTTTCTTACATAATGAGGCATGGTCGGTAGCTGGGCTCAAACCCACGACTCTCTATAAGTGAGAGGTTATGTAGCGGTGATTTGAAGTATGCGACCTTAACCATGACTCGACCACGGAGGTGGGTCATTTCAGATTTAAGATATACTGTCAAACCTGTGTTAACAGTCACTCTGTGAATAAAGACCATTCCTTTAAAAACTGTCACTGGTTGTTTAGAACAAAATGACCACTAAGTAAGCGCAGGCCATATTTTGTCTCTTCCTTATGTGGCCTTTGTTCACAGATATGGCTGTACGTAAATACACATACGTATATGGCGTGGAACGTAGAATGAAAACCATGAGAATAGCAAAATAGTGCATTTTAGAAATAAATAGATTGAAAAACAAGAGGGCCAAGATGGCCCTATATCGCTCACATGACAATCACTGTTCACTCATTAAAACAATGGTTTGAACCGGTGACCTAGTTTTTGACCCCAGACGACCTATGTTCGAATTTGTCTTACATATCATTAAGACAAACAGTCTGACTAGGTTTGGTGAAGATACGATCAAAATTTGACATCTACAGTGTTAATAAGGTTTTCCTAAGATTTGACCTTGTGACCTGGTTTTTGACCCTAGATGACCCATATTTGAACTTGTCCTTAATATAATTAAGACAAACAATCTGACCAGGTTTGGCCAAGATCCAATCAAAACCATGACATTAAGAGCTTTTACAAGATTTTTACTTAAGATTTGACCTTGTGACCCAGTTTTTGAACCCGGCTGACCCATGTTCATCCTTCACCCACATTAATTGAGGCAAACATTTTGGCAAGGTTTGGTGAAGATCCAATTAAAACTGTCACATCTACAGTGTTAACAAAGTTTTCCTAAGATTTGACCTGGTGACCTAGTTATTGATCCCAGAAGACCCATATTTATACTTGACCATTATATCATTTAAACAAACGATTTGACAAAGTTTGGTGAAGATCCAATAATAACTGTGAAATCTATAGTGTTAACATGGTTTTTCATAAGATTTGACCTAGCGACCTAGTTTTTGACCCAAGATGACCCATGTTCGAACTCATCCAAGATATTATGAAGACGAACATTCTGACAATCAAAACAGTGACTTCTAGAGTGTTCACAAGGTTTTCCAGCAATTTGCCCTAGTGACCTAATTCTGCTACAGAAATGACCCATTATCAAACTTGACCTACATATTATTAAAAGTGAGCTAAAAAATCCAAGACAGCAAGTTATGCTATTCAAATTGGATCACTTCCTAAGAGATATTTCTTTCGTACAACATTTAAATGGTACGTATTTTTTGCAAATATGCTGCAATGTTTCAAAGTAATGTCGTAATTTGAGCTGTATTCGCCATTAAACGTTCTGCAATAGTTAAAATAAATAGGAATTATTCTGACATAAAAAAAAAACGATTAAATATTCTTCCAATAGAATATTGTTTGTATAAGGACACGACAATGTGTTACAATGTTGCTTTGGGTGTTACGTCGAACGTCAGTTACCATGGTAACATAACTACAAAGTCAATGCGTTCTAATATTCTATCATAGCCTAGTAATTAAATGAAGCCGTATAAAAAATAAAACCCATTTTAGATTGGCGACAGATTTGGTGATCATAATTCCGTTCGCGCGATAACTGAACAAATTGTATGAAGAGTTTAAAATCGAATCATATTCAGCAATGACGTGGAGAAGTGACAGCTGTAAGTACACTGTCAACTGGCTGAATATTTGATTTCTACTTGAGGTGCTAATATGTCCATAAGACTGCATTTTAGCCTACCCATTCATTGCTACTAAAGATAATATTATTTTTAATGTTATTAAAATGTTAATGTCTGACAGTCACGTAATTATACGTATACAATAAAACCTCGATTATCCGAAATGGACGAGACCGATATATTATTTCGGATAATCCATGGTTTCAGATAGCACGATTCAGATCATGACTGGAGTTTTATTTTACATTGAAATCTAGGGGGAAATCGGGACCGAAAATTAATTTCGGATAACAACGGGTTTTCGGATAATCCGAGTTCGGATTACTGAGGTTATTCCTAGTATGGTTAACTGGACATACACAGTCAGACCTGTATAAAGGCCACCTTCGAGAAAAGCCCGCACTTCGAATAAATGCCATCCTTTTAAAAAACCGTCATTGATCATTTACATCAAAATGACCTCTGAATAAAGGAGCGCCGTTAATAAAGGCAATATTTTGTCTTTCCAAAGTATGGCCTTTGTTCATAGGTTTGTGCATGAATGACTCAAAGTTATCGTATAAGGATTTTAAAGTTAAATAGCTATTATGAAGTGTGTTCATGTTAAGATGTCATGAAGTAGATACTGTATTTTCATTTATTTTCGTTGGGCTCAATTTTCGTGGTTTTTATTAAAATGGCTATTTCGTGGGAACATTAATTCGTGGATTTTTATTTTTGAAAAGAAATGCCTTATCTCTACATTTAAATTTGTGGGGATTTGATTTCGTGGATGAGCCGACCCACGAAATCCACGAAATTAAATCCCCAACGAAAATTAATGATTCCACAGTAATTATCTCCTCTATCAAACAATAAAAAAGACAGAAAAAAACACTAAAGCTTTCTTATTAAATAATTCACATTTCTACGAAAACCATAATGATGACAAGGGTCACTTTGCTACAATCACCAGCATCAAACCGAATGCTTAAGAGGAGAACAATAATTGGTTAATACAGTAATACGTTTTTGAAGTGGTGATATAATGATTATACAAAAATGTATATACTTCGAGTCCGTCTTTTTAAACTTTTTTAGACTCCGGATCTTTCGTCTTGACTTTTAAGTAATGTATACTAATATAATTGTTTTGACCCGTTTTTGTATTGGAGGTACAAAAACCATAGAACACTTAACCAACCCGGAGCCCAGAATTAATGCATGAAAAGTCACGTTTTTCAACTCTTAACAACGATTGTTCTCTGCTTAAGCATTTCACGCAGTGTTTTATCATCAAACTTGACTAACATCAAGAGATATGCACCAAATTATTCATTTTCACGAAAGTTTAACATAAATACGCCCACTTTGCGTGTAATTATGATTTCAGAATAGCATTAATAGCTGTCATAAAACACACCACAGCTGTATCAGAACCTATTCTGGTATGTCAGGGACCAGTTGAACGATATTCTTTCCAGCACAATATTAACCTTCCACAAAGAACTGGCAACTCCACTAAATGCTGAAGAAAATCAACATTTTGGTCTACTTTTCATGGAAGGAAATGGCCTGACGTAACCGGAAATCGAACCCGGAAGAATTGGCAGTTAAACATTTTTTACACATAAACGAACCTAATTAGTCTAATGGTGGGAATGTTATTTCTATGGACCTCATTTCGTTAGTTCAAACCCTGGGCCCGACAAACCAAGTTCTCAGTGACAATCAGGTAACTACACCCTATAAATCAATGCCATATTCGCCGCTGATTCGAGCTGATTGCGGAGAAAGAGCGCTTACTAGTACAGAAACCGCGTTAACAACTAAGGCTTACTGCTTGTAAGTACAATCAAACCCATGAACAAAGGCCGCCCTTTGGGAAAGACATAATGTGGTCTTTATTGACCAATAAAAATAACCAATGATGTTTTTTTAAAGGATCGGGCTTTATTGGTCGCTAACATTGGTCTGACTGTATTTAACTAAAGTACAGTTAAAGACAGATGCAGGTCCCGATGGAACTTTGGCACAAGTGCAACCATACGCATTGTATACCATGATACGCCTTGGTATTTACGAGATAACATCGTCCTATGAACATACAGTGTAACCTCCATGAACGGTCACCTCTAAACAACGGCCACATCTCTGTTACAGTAAAAATACTAGCAACCCAAATTGACGTTTTACTCTATTTTCACTCTCTCACCAAAAGCCCCCTCCTTACAACAGCCATTTTTTGTCCTATGCATTGGTGACTGTTATAGGGAGGTTGCACTGTAATCGACAAGCAAGAAGTAGAAAAAACAATACAATTAATTTGTCTGTGCATGCTACACTACTCTACAAGTTAAATTATTCATATCCAGCTTTTTGGAAGATGTAATTGTCTGTTTCATGACAACCGATAATAAGTTCGTACTCTCATGCTCGAATACAATTCATGTACACGTGTCCCAGGAGTTATGACCCTTTCTAAGGCGCAAACCTCACGCATTAAAATTACACATATGCATAGAAAACGCGACCAGGGTCCGTATTCACAAAGCATCTTAAGAGTTTCTTTAACTTTTAAAGTCGAATTTTTTACTTAAGTATATTTTTTTTCATGCCGTAAAAGTTTGTAAACCAGTCATCAAAAGTGTGAAAATGAATTACTAGTATCATTTTCATAATCGGCATCTTTAGAACAAAGATAAAATCATAGTATTGTGATTTCCTCCTTTATATTAGTACAAAAGAGTTAAGGAAAAAGTCGAATTTAAGAAAAAATATATCTTAAGTTAAAAAATTACTTAAGATGTTTATTGAATACCGGCCCTGGCAGGGTAGTATCCAAACGTGGCATTATAATACTATCGTCCTGATACATAATGCTGTGGTCCAGAAAAAAATAGTCGTGTTTAAGTCTACCCGACCCAACCATTTTTGGCACAAACCATGCCATTTCTAAGAACGAAATCTTCCTGGTACAAAATGTATGTCTAGAAACACATGGAAAAGAATAAGCCTTTTCAATCTGCAGTCAATCCTGTCTCAATGGCCACCTCCAAATTAAGGCCACCCTGCGAATGAATAAAGGCCTTTCTTTATAAAACCCGTCATTGATTATTTAGAATAAAACAACCTCCGATTAAAAGACACCTGTCAAGAAAGGCCACACTTTGTCTTCCAAAGGGTGGCCTTTGTTTACAGGGTTGACTGTACATACCCCGATGTACCGGTCAGGTTACCCAAAAACATGACTACAATCAAACCTGTGTCAAAGACCACCTCCGAATAAAGGTCACCCTCTGAAAAAGGTCATTTTTGGTTATTTAGAACAAAATTACCTCCTAATAATTTAAAGGCCACATTTTGTCTGTCCCATTGGTGGCCTTTGTTCACAGGTATGACTGTATAGTTCTAGCCTTAATACAAAAAAACTTTGTACATATGAATTCTTTATATCTCTGAAGTTTGTGATCAATCAATGCTATAGTCACAAGTATCATATTTTATCTGCATTTGTTGATAACAGATAGCAACTAGAATACAAATACGTTACAATAGTGAAACTGAGCCAAGATTAAATACGATTTACATAACTGGTGTTTTCCCACAAAAGTTTTATAGGCGGATAATAATGATAGGTCCGTTTAGTTGCATCAGATGCGGATACGTGAAGCTGATTATGTTTTTTGTGTTGTTTTATTTTAATTTACTGACATACTGATACGGTAAAACTTGTGAATAAAGGTCACTCGTGTGAAAGAAAAAATGTGGCCTTTATTGATAGAAGGCTTTTTATTCAGAAGTCGATTTGTACTAAATAATCAATATGGCGGTTTTTAAAAGAATGGTCTATATTCACAGGTTGGTGTTTAACTGGAGGCGGCCGTTAACACGGGTTTCACTGTACTTTAATAATTAAAAATATTTTTGAAAGGAAACACATACCTCTTAGATAAGGATGTAGCATTGGTAAGATAAAATCAAAAGGTCATGATAATTCGCCATAATTCATTCTGATGATAAATACAGTACAATCTCTCCACAGCGGCCCTCTCTTGAGCAACAACCTTACTTCAACAACAGCAGGATTTTCCCCAAGGGTGTAGCTTTGGAGAGGTTGCACTGTATATTGAGTTAAATCTGTTATGAAATGAACTATGTGTCTTTAAGATCATAAGTCGGACAGAAACCAATTACAATCTTCACTGTCGAACAGTGCAACTTTTGGAGAAGCAATATCATGTTGTTCTAGAGAGGGCAAATTAATAGTTAAATTGTGTAGTAGGGATAAATCATGATGCTGTTGAAGGGTGGCTGTCGCTCTAGTCTAGAGAGGACCGCTCTGGAGAGGTTGTACTATATTTCCAATGTTAAGAAGCGTTAACTTAATCAACTGATGTCTGTTATAGCTCCATCGAGTACACAAGACGGTAACTGTCTTCTTTAACATGGAATCAAGCTCATTAATAAATCACGATCCGACTGATTCAATGTTATTTTATCTCTGATGCAGTTCAGTTTTTATCGACCTATATTTCGTACTGATATTGTTCTCAATTTGGATGCTAAAGATTTGGCAACAGACTTCCAGTAACAATCTTCTGAGTACAGAAACTGCAGCATAAGTGATTATATCGATTTTATAAAAGCTAACGTCAGATTTGGCTGTGAAAATAATACATCTAACGGTCGTCTGCTTGGTTTGTGAATTTTGTATTTTGTAAGATCGTAATAAAACAACAAAGGGACAACATCGGCTCTGGTGTTGTAGAAGAGGTACTTAACGAGCATTTGAATGCATGTTTCAAGCTAGCCTAGATGTATGGTGTTTAATGCGTACATAATGTACTTTCATTTTATTGATTTATGGGACTAGTTTGACTGATATTGGGTCAAATAACAAAATGGCTTACATCAAGAGAAACTGTAACATAATTACGTGTAACATGTGGTTTTGTATACGTTCGGTAGAGCTTATTTGTATACGTATTGTTTCAGGCAGAACATGCACAAAGTGATATGTAGTGCAGACGGCAACAATTAATATTCAGATTTGGGGTGATATTAATATATTAATATCAGATTTTGGCCTGAAAACCGGGGGGGGGGGGTAGGGAACAATATATGACCCCTATGACCCCATTACAGTCGAGATTATTCGCGGGGGGAGGGCAAGCCTACAAGCCCCCCCCCCCCCCCCTCCTCCAAAAAAGAAACCCAATTCTTATGGCCATGTAGCATAATACATGACAACCTGATAAAAATTGATAACAATTACATACTGAAATAAACCTCGTTTGAATTCAATGACGTTTCTAAAATACTCAAATTATTGCAGTAATGAACATATAACCATATGTATTGAATCAGTAACCAAGAAGCGTAAAATCGGTAGCGGTAAAAAATATCTATGAGATACGAAGTATTACGCAATATTGATGTCCTTCGAAATGTATAGCATCTTGAACTTTAGTAATACAGATTTCGTACATAACAACATACATGTAAAAGAAAATCCACAAACCTTGGTTTTTGTTTTGATCTATCGATATCCACTAATTCCTTTGAAGGTTTTTTAGGTAACACAAAAAACAACAAAGCATATCGTCTTTGTTTTCCTTTCGCGGTCATGTTCGTCTTGTACGATCGTCGATTGTTTTACTACTATACGATAACTCAGCTCCGCAGATTACACGTAACGTGTTCAATGTTCACAGTCGCACAGTAGTTTATCTTGAGAGAGTAAAATTGCTAATACATTGACTGTGGAGTCGAAACAACGAACTAGATAATATTCACGTGGTGTATATACAACATTTTTCACGTCATTAGTTGTTACAATAAGTTATCCACATTGCCCGAGTAACGATGTAACATTGCGTTTAACAACCAATTCAAACGTTGTACATTTTAATCAGGTTCTTTTTCGGCAACCTGTGAACTGTGTCTGTTTTACCACGCGGCAGACACAACTAGGTCGAAAGAACACTCGGGGCATTTAAATGAAAGCAGGTAAACATAATTAGTTTAAAATAGATCAACAAAAAGTCGTCTGCTATAAACGAAGCGTAATACTTTTTTGGTTTAAGTTTTTCAGGTTATACAAAATATACACTCAGCTGTTTTTATATTTGAATGATTGTAAATTTGATATAAACATACATGTACATACATGTATTCAAATAGTCTTTTTATATCCAAAGTTGTTTGTATTATAAAACCACGACATAAGGGCCACGTGCACGTTTTTAAGGTAATAAAACAAGTGAATGCTGCACAATCTCGCGTGTACACAATAAAAACTAAGAAAATAGTAAACATTATAAGAATACATGTACATGTATATATACTAAGTATTGTTTAGATTACTTGTAAGAGAAATAATCTTATCTATTAGATATGAACCATCTAATCCATTGCATGTATTTTGATAGTTTGTCAATGTTTATTTATAATATTCAGTGGCATATAGATATTATATATATTCTATAGATGTGAAATGTTCATTTTCCGTATAATTTTAATGCTTACCTCCATGTAAACCCATACTTATTTATACTTACTTGGGTTTATTGTCATTTTCAGTTTAAATCAGTTATACATACGGCCGCCGATTCACCAGTCCTGACAAGTTTTCGTGGACCAGATTCTAACCAGTACTAATTAACTTACCCTTCCACTATAGAAACCGACAATATCTCCACATGTGCAGGAAAATCCACAGAGTTGTTAGATTTTCATAGCAGGGTATGATCTGCCGTGAACGGGAATCGAACCCGAATAGCCTGGTTTCAAATCCAGCGCGTTAACCACTTAACCAAGGTCGCGGCTCATGGCCTTCCATTTCTTCCATGCCACGTACGTACGTGTTTTGTTAGTTTATGTGTATTTATCATACATACATATTTGTTAATTACTTAATGAGATACATGTATTCATATTTATAAGTCAATCAGCTTACCTATATATACCTATAAAATTAGTGAGTTAAGGCGGACGTTATGATTTTAGCTTTAATGGCTGACTGTGTTTGATCAACATCAAATTAAACATTAAGACAACCTTGTGGTAATGACAAATGTAGTATGAATTGAAATAAAAATAACAATTATTTCATATGATAACTTCAAAGTGTGCCTTTCATGATAAAAGAAATAAGTGAACAGAACAGAATTTTACTAACAAGTAAGATCTGTAGATTATCGTATGTCACTGCTGAGCAAATTAGGTCAGTCCAACGACCGACTTATAAGACTAAATCCATTTATAAACGATTCTTTTGCGATGTTAGATTAAAACCTATCAATCATCCCCTATCTATTGGTATGGTACATTTCTGTTTCAGGATCACACAGCTTAATTTTTTATTAAAATTTTCAAAAAATCAATATGTTATTGAATGTACCAGACCAGATGTATTTTTATGTATAACCAGAGATCATGACTTTATTGCTGAATGAAGCAAAACTGATCTTATTAAATCAAAGTATTAAGTTAATCTTATGTATACATGTTTATCATCAACAATCAGCTGTTTCGAACTACACGCACTGAGGGCGCATTGAGGGCGAAACGGCCAAAAGGATTGCTAATTATAATAACACATTGAAAGAGCGTTATCACGCGTATTGTTTCTGTGGTGGTAAAATAACAACCGTATCAGATATTTGACTATCAGTTTACATTTTGTGTATTATTCAAATCTAAGGTTTCTACAGCACATCCTCAACAATGTTCACATGTACGACCAGGAGGGTGTATTAATCCTGTCTAAAGCCCATTCTCACTGTCCCAGACGCTGGGCTCCCGGTTGGGCTCTGATGAGTTGCATCGGGGAAACCATGTTAAACAGGGAATACAACCCTGGCACCACCGTTATCATCCTGGGCCTTCCTGGGTGGACCTTGTTGATCCGACTCGATCCGTTCAACTGTTCCGGGCGAAAATTTTAAGAACCGGCTTAATCTTTTATATTCCGGTTTAAGATTGATATACCGGTTATTTGGCACCCACCGAAATTTACCGGTACAAGAACCGTGACAGCGAGAATGGGGCATAACAAGTTGATATCGAATTCATACGTGAGGAAGATGGTGGGGGGTAGTCAAAAATAAAATAAATGGAGCAGTATTTGTGTTTCAAATTGTAATTGTTTTTAAACTGTCTAATAATAATGAATGTATGCTATTTCTACCCATGCAGTCTCGACTCTCCCAGTTCGCTCAAGGCGCACGTAACAATGTAACAATTTTACTGAATGTACTACATTTCCTTTCTAATTTGATTCACACATCATGACAGGGCATGATTTAACACTTGAAATTGACTTGGACACAGGGCATGACTTAACACTTGAAATTGACTTGGACACAGGGCATGACTTAACACTTGAAATTGACTTGGACACAGGGCATGACTTAACACTTGAAATTGACTTGGACACAGGGCATGACTTAACACTTGAAATTGACTTGGACACAGGGCATGACTTAACACTTGAAATTGACTTGGACACAGGGCATGACTTAACACTTGAAATTGACTTGGACACAGGGCATGACTTAACACTTGAAATTGGTCACTTGGACACAGGGCATGACCTAACACTTGAAATTGTCTTGGACACAGGGCATGACTTAACACTTGAAATTGACCTGAACACAGGGCATGACTTAATACTTAAAATTGACTTGGACACAGGGCATGACTTAACACTTGAAATTGACTTGGACACATGGCATGACTTAACTCTTGAAATTGACTTGGACACAGGGCATGACTTAACACTTGAAATTGACTTGGACACAGGGCATGACTTAACACTTGAAATTGACTTGGACACAGGGCATGACTTAACACTTGAAATTGACTTGGACACAGGGCATGACTTAACACTTGAAATTGACATGAACACAGCTAGGGCATGACTTAACACTTGAAATTGACTTGGACACAGGGCATGACTTAACACTTGAAATTGATTTGGACACAGGGCATGACTTAACACTTGAAATTGGTCACTTGGACACAGGGCATGACTTAACACTTGAAATTGACTTGGACACAGCTAGGGCATGACCTAACACTTGAAATTGTCTTGGACACAGGGCATGACTTAACACTTGAAATTGACCTGAACACAGGGCATGACTTAATACTTAAAATTGACTTGGACACAGGGCATGACTTAACACTTGAAATTGACTTGGACACATGGCATGACTTAACACTTGAAATTGACTTGGACACAGGGCATGACTTAACACTTGAAATTGACTTGGACACAGGGCATGGCTTAACACTTGAAATTGACTTGGACACAGGGCATGACTTAACACTTGAAATTGACTTGGACACGTGGCATGACTTAACACTTGAAATTGACTTGGACACATGGCATGACTTAACACTTGAAATTGACCTGAACACAGGGCATGACTTAATACTTAAAATTGACTTGGACACATGGCATGACTTAACACTTGAAATTGACTTGGACACATGGCATGACTTAACACTTGAAATTGACTTGGACACAGGGCATGACTTAACACTTGAAATTGACCTGAACACAGGGCATGACTTAATACTTAAAATTGACTTGGACACATGGCATGACTTAACACTTGAAATTGACTTGTATATGACAGGAAGCTGGCAGTGACAGACGTGGGGAGGGGTAACTGACCGTTTGTTAGTAAAATTATATGGATTTAACTATTAATTTAACCTCTTCAGAGCAACAACCTCTCAACAACAACATAATTGTGCTACTCCCGAAGGGTGTTGCTTTGGAGCGGTTGCAATGTTCATCCATATCAACACCACGTACTTTATTACAACGGCCATTTATTTCTGAACTGGTTTTCAATATTCCAATATTTTATCAGAGTTTTAACTTGGCAATGAAACCACACTAATGCACAGATGCAGACGTATTAATTTTGACCATATTTAGTGCAGAGCAGTTTGTTGCTACCCGCCATCTTGTGCTAACAAGCTACTGCTTGGATACAAGAGTTAAGCCCGTTTTCAGGGCCTCAATGTTGACTGTAATATCAAGTTTTTGTTGTACAATACCATGCAGTAAAATTAGAAATGTACAGAATTATGCAGGGGTACAAGCCATACTGCTATCATCAAAGGCCACCTGCGTGATCCAGTGGTTAGTGTGCTGGACATGCTACACGGTGTTCCGGGTTCGACTCCCGTTCGCAGCAGGTCATAACCTTTATGAAAATTGACAAAAAAGACGATTTTCTTCCACATTTGGAGAGGTTGACGGTTCCTAGTCAAAGGATAATTAAGTAATTTAACTGGCTTGAGAAAAGTCCGGGAAACTGGCAAGGAGAACTAGTTAGCCGTGTTATATGATGTAACTTTAATATCGTAGAAAAAAACGGCTTTAATCCTCCCACTTAAAACATATCACAAAAGCATTGAATATTGATTAATACGGTCAAACCCGTAAACAAAGGCCACCCTTTGGAAAGACAAAATGTGGCCTTTGTTTACGGGTGGCCATCATTCGGATGTCATTTTGTTTCTAAATAATCATCGACTGGGTCTCCAAAATTGGCCTTTATTCATATGGTGACCTTTTTCTGAGGTGGCCGCTGACACAGGTTTGACTTTATATGTAATAGCATGTTTTAAACATAGCTTCAAGAATAAATTATTCTACTGCTTAGGTTATTTCCACTTGTTGTTAATACACAAACACATGAATCTACCCATGATTGCATTAAATGTGCAGCGTGGTATAAATCGGCTCGTGGGATACAGCTGATGTTCTCTAGCAAGCACATATACTTAGTTCTATTTTTATATGATACTCAGAACTCTATTTCCGTGCAGGTATATCGTCTGTTAGACAACATTGAACAGATGTGAGATATATATACTTTATTTCTCACGATTCGGAATGATATTTATTCCCGTAACCTCTGTTAACACCTTGTTCATATTCAATACAAATAAATCATACAAATCTGACACAAAATGTCATTTCACATAAATATTTTTTTCTGAAAGAATTCAGCAATGCGTTGTACGTGGTATTTCTCGCTAAGAAGACAGGTCTACTGGGATTCAGCTGAATTGAAAATAGCTGCCTGTGTCATTTATATACGAAGTAACTTTTATTTAATTTACCAATTGATGTACAGTACAACCTCTCCAGAGCGGCCCTCTGTAGTGCAACAACCTCTATATAGCAACACCTTCAAAATTGCCCTAAGCTAATATTTACTATGTATTTAACCTCTATAGAGCAACAACATCTCTATAACAACACCTTCAAAATTGCCCTAAGCTGAAATTTACTATAAATTTAACATCTGTAGAGCAACAACCTCTGAACAACGGCCAATATTTGCAGCTCCAACAGGGTATTGCTCTTCAGAGGTTGTACTGTATTTTCGTTTTGTTTCACTGCGATTAACGTCGTGTCTTTTTTCATCAATATTTCAGTTATACACGGTGGCCAGCTCACTTAACCCTTGGCTGTTTTCAAACCAGTACTAACTTACCCTTCTAGAATAAAACGACAACCTCACCAATATTCTATTAACAATAATCTTGTATATATAAATTAACAATACGGTTTGTGTTACAAAATAAGCCACATTCGGGTGATAAACTTGCTAAATCATTTTAAAATTTGATTCTCCAAGTGACAAAAAACGGTATGCTTAAAATAAATCACACGAAACTAAATATCTCTGCTTATTCATATTAAAATGTACTTAAGTTAGAAATGGGAACATTTTTCAAAATTTAGAAACTTCTACCATTTGATAATGGGGCATTACATAACAAACAAAAAAAAGTGTTGCGTTTTTTTCTCACTACTAGTATCCCAGTGGGTGTATTTGTATGTGAAAATATACATTTATAGCGCAACCTCCCAACAATAGCCACCAATGGGAAGGACAAAAAATGGCTATTGTAAGGAGGTGACTGGTGTTGAGGGAGTGAAAATAGAGTAAAACATCAATTTGAGTTAGCCTGTATACTGGCTGTAACAGTGAGGTGACTGTTGTAGTTGGAGGATACACTGTATAACATTTAAGTGAGTAAACACATGTTTGGGAGCATCCTTTGTCGATTGGTTGAGGAGCTCTCTGCATGTCTTGTAAACCACCGCTGTGAGTTCGATTACCGACCAGAACCAAATTTAACATTGTGAAAAAGCAAGCTGACCGCTAAGGAGGGTCGACGGTTCTGTCCATGTGTACGAATATGGTCTTCCACCACAGTCAAAGCCTGAAAAGTCGCCAAATAAACACCCCTCCCCCCTTGTTGGTGCTAAAACTTAAAGCGATGAATTACCCCTGTTGGTGTTTAAAATGAAGCGATGAATTAGGAACTAACTGAAGTTTCTTCAATAATCTATAAATTTACAAAATGAACAATTTTACACGCTTTTCTGATCATATCGAGTTAATCTTATCTTGGCAAATGTAAATTTCTGGATACACCATAATATTATGTGTTTATAATTTGACTTTTGCTAATTATTATGTGGTTTTATTATTCTAGATAGAGTGCCTGTTTACGCTTATAAATAGGACAAAATTAATAAGTAGCTAATACGTATTTTTACTATCATAATAATGATTGTAAAACATACGTGCTGAAGCTATACTTAGGTACATTTTGCTGTGTTCCCTGCGCAACCCAATCCCATAATGTTTATAGTATGATAAAACTGAAAATTGAACCGAAGCTTATTTATATTACAAAGCTGTATTCGCTGAACCCGGATTATGTTTTTTCATAAAATCCGGCAACGAGAAAACAACATTTATAGTCAAACCTGTGAAATAAGACCACCCTTGGGAGAGACATAATACATGTGTCCTATATCGACAGGTGGCCTTTACTCGGAGGTCATTTTGTCCTGAACAATCAATGATGATTTTAATGGCCTTTATTTACAGGGTGGTCTTTATTTGGCGGTGGCCGCTAATACAGGTTTGACTGCATGTAGAAAAGATCGTGGGTTCGAGCCCAGCTACCGACCATGTCTCTTTATGTGAGAAAGTAGGCAGTACAGAGGATGGGATTCTAGTACTGGTTCTTCCCAGGAACGATGATTAGGTGAACCTGTCCGCCTCATGTGACTCTGACTGTTGAAAAGGGGCGTAATACTCAAATAAACAAACGAACAAACATCGAAAGGATCCAAGTTTATGTGTACCTGGGTAATACTACTACATACATGTATATGATTCAGAATCACGTGAATACTAGACGTCACCGCAGGTAGAGACTGTGCCCATATCTTGTTACATGACACCACTATTTTGTGACAACCTCGCCCGCACCGATATCCTGTTTAAGATTTTGAAATTACGCTGGGCACAAATTTCATCTTTCTAAATTCTCACAAAATTAAATACAACTTAATATTTGCGTCTTTAACTGCATGCGTGAAAATATACATTTACGCGCTTGTAAGAAGCAGTTTTAACAAATCCGGAACGCCGAATAAGCGGTTTAAGTCTCAAAATAGCAAAGGCAATACTGTTTGGTGCATTTGATTAAATCATAAGGTAGAATTTGTTAAACAATAGGCAGTAAATTGTTTTTATTTATTACCCTTAAAACTGAATGCAGGAATTGAGTGAATTGTCGATTTGCGATAATTATGGCGTGGTTTCATCATGCTGAAAAAACTGTCGTATTAATTTATCATTAATTCATTCTGAATGCGGCACATGCATATGTCGCATGGTTAAAAAAAGCATGATGCACTGTATGCTTCTATCACATGCGGGACACGTGCTAGTAAATTAACCGCGTGATGCTGCAACGACAATAATCGAAGGAATTCATGCGTGGCAAGGAACCAGGCTACAACGTCAGCGGACTAAAAATGCGCAGAAATGAAACCAGAAGGTCTGGTTCCCTGACTAATATTCCCTTGACCTCGTAGTATCAGGGGCAGGCAACCAGACAATGACACCAGTCATGGTCGTTGTATACACATTTCATAATTTCTTGATTATTATCTTATATATGTCAGTTTTTTTATTCTGTAATAGTTAAGACATCTTTTCTACAAGGATATGAAAAAAAATTACTGAGTTTGTGATAATTGAGTGAGGTTTTATGTTGTTTAATGTTTGACATCTGTGCATCAATCCAAGGTAGAAATATATGATATTAAAAAACGCGTGTAATTCCGAAACGGGCATGGTGACCATACTTTAAAACCCTGTTTTGTGTTTATAATATATTAAAGTACATCTCTGAAAAAAAGAGAAAATTCCTCGTGTGAAAAGTTACTCTAGGATATGTCTTTAACTACTCTCGATGACTGCTTCCTGGGTTCCAACCAGTACTCAACCCGAAAGAAGGTCGATTGTGAAGGTTTCGGTCAAACCCCGCCACTAACGGGATTCGAACCCGCAACCTCCAGGTTCCTTATATGAGCATATACACGTATAATTAGTATGTATTACTTTAAGGTTAGATTATAGAACAGTCCATTAATCGTTTGCGATTAGGTGTGTTTAACTGCTCAGTTAAGTTAACTTTATCGTCCTTGGTATCGCGTAAAGATACACGCACGTGTATATTCACTTAACATTTGTCGTAAGAATAATTAATTATGCAGGCGTAATTAAAGCACGGTTCTACAATGCGCATGCATATTAGTTCAGACTACTTCCAGTCTAAATTGAAAGATAAATTACTTTATTTCAAACCAGTAAGTCAGCAGACGTGTGATGAATACACACAGTACAACCTCTACAGAGCAACACCCTGTGGGAGCTGCAAATGTTGACCGTTGTTTAGAGGTTGTTGCTCTACAGAGGTTAAATTCATAGCAAATAGCAGCTTAGAGAAAGTTTAAAGGTATTGTTACAGAGAGAGTGTTGCTCTACAGAGGGCCGCTCTGAAGAGGTTGTACTGTATATATCAAACAATAAATACAAAATTATGTATAAACATATTATACATTGTATATAAACGTATATTCAAAATGCGCAGAAATGATAAATAAACATTTAATAACTACCCCAACAGGGAATTATATTGCATGTTTATCAATTATTACACCTAATGATGTACATAACATATGATTTTGTTTTAAATTTCAATAAGATTTATATTTTCTTGATATGTCGAATGGATCGTTTATTTAATGTTATTATTAATACAAATTGGAAGCGATGCAATTTTGCTGACTCTATCGGATGTTATACGTAAGTATTTCATAAATCATTTTGTCCGTTAACTAGTACAGTATGTGCATATACTATAGTACATATAATGTATTTTGTGAATCGCTTGAAGAAATCACGCCATACTGTATAGGCGAATTAGGATCTCGGCTCATACAGATTTCTTGTTATGTGGGCCATATATAAACCGTGTCAAGGACGAGTAACAGTCAGGGTACCAGAAATAAGTGGTCACGTGAGCCGCTCAGTATGATTAGCCTTGAGGTAATTTTCCCGAATTTTTTGACTGACTGATACTGAGTTGTCGTGTTTTTTGGGGGGTGGATATCATTCTCGGCGTCAGCATAATTAAAATCAACTTTGTTTTAACGTTTCGACGGCTTATTTCTACAAAACAGTAACTCAATTTTTGGCGGCGATATATATTGTGATTTGGGAATCTTTATTTTTCGTCTCGATTAGCTCTTTACAATGAATGAACACACTTACCTGATTCTAGACAGTCTCCGCTAAATAGGATCAATCCAAATTCCACCAACCCTTAACTCGCTGATTTATGCCAAACTTCAAATGCTATTTTCTCAAAATGGGAAAAAATACAGACGGCGGGTTTATAGAAATTAGCCGACGATTATTCTTTGAATAAAGTAAGTTTAATTTATCAGCAACACGACAGCCACTTTACTAAATGATAAGTAGAATCAGAAGAGGTTACTGAACTATATTCATGGTCTAGGCAAAACACTTAAACTAATCCATCAAATACGATGCATAAATTATTCGTTGAATAAGTTAAATGCGTAAACATATTTATCTTTTTGTATCGTAATTTAAACAGAATGACGATAACAGAATAGATTGGAATACATGTAACGTTATATTAATTTCGCTATTTATTCGAAAGTAGAGATGTTACAGCACGTACCTAGCTGTCTTCAAGTTTGACATGTTCGCTTAATTTGGATATCTTTTCATTTGGGTCTAAGGCTGTTTTTCGACAATGTTCAGCTACATGCGGCGGCCGATTCACCTAACCAGTTTTCCTGGACTGTATTCTAACCAGTGCTAACTTGATAACTCTCCCACTAAGGAACCGGCAACTTGTCCACAGTGTCGAGGGCTTATCTGGTGCGACGATAAACAACAGAGAAAAATAAACATGAATATGTAATATTATCAAGCTGTTATAAATATGTACACCATCACACAGTATACGTCCCAGGGTTCAGCGCAACAGTGTCGTAACTCATATTAAGATAAGAACAAGTTACGACAGTGTTGCGCTGAGCCCTCGATATGATATTTATTAGACCTGTTCTATGTAAATTGCGCCCGTTTGAAATTTGAATACAATGTATTATATCAAATTAAGTATGTCTGTACTTCACATTGCATAAAACCACTTACAATCGCTGCACAATACAAACTATGAATTATATTCGCCTGCAGGCCAGGTTGACGTAAACAATGTTTGTTGCTGCATGGCTACATGCTCAATAAAAATAGGGTAGGCAAGTATGGGATTTTTATATATTTTTAATACTCTTGACTGGTGCGGAAAGGTGAAATAGTCAGACCATAGTTGTGCAGTTCCCCAGACCTGATAAAAAGTCTAGAGTAGGTCGGATTACAAGAAACAAACGATTCTTATGTTTTTATTACGCATTTAGTATATTTTCTGTCCAACATATGTGCACGTAGATTGCCTAATTAATACAGTTAATGCCTTTACACGATGTTTTCCTGGGATACAGATATGAACGTAGGCTTTATGAACAACTGGCCCCGAGGTTATAAAACTTGAGATCGGTCACTAAGCTCAAATCTCAAATCTTGTCTTTTAAAGGGACATACCCTACAACTTGGTGCATTTAGAATTAAGGCAAAATGATGATAAATTAGAAGCTTGTGAAGAAAAAAGCCGACAAAGAAAGTTTCAGCCAAAAATTCATCCCGAATTAGAAATAAAATCATAAAAAATATGTATTTGTGACACATACATTTAGTCATGAAATTTTTTGGGTGGAAGTGATTTATTATTCATAGTTATGTTTTTTTGCGGCTAGTACCTAAACTAGTCATTTTATGACCCATGTTCTTCCTGCAATTATCCATTATATATTGTTTTACATATACATCTAGCACATTTTTACACTTTCACAGAATGTTTGTCAGTTGTAGGGTATGCCCCTTTAATGTTTCTAAGTTAATTATGATCGGACAATACTGATACTGATACCAGTATTCTTATATTAGTCATGATGACAGTATGGTTTATGTGATCATTTTTTAAACATTCAATCAGCGCTATATGTTTTCAACCATAATACTTTGAGAATGGAATTGAGATTTGAGATCCGCGAGACTGTTCTTAAGTTTTATAACCTCGGTGCAAGGTCTGTATTCAGAGGAATTTTATGTTACGCATAGCAAAGAAAGTGTACTTTTAAAAGTGTGACCCTTTTTTACATGATGGTGATCAACAACTGATGGCCCTTATTTTGTTCCGTAATTTTTGTGTGACTATAAGATCCGTACATTTGTACTTATAAATTATCGTAGAAATATTCTGAATTGTAAACGCTAAGTGTATTTAGTAACTTGTATCAAGCCTAAAATTGATTGTGTCTGGTTACATTCTCATTCAAAATAGGGGTATATGTGAATTTCTTCAACTTTTTTATACACTTTTGTATTTATTTTGGCTCTCGAAAACTGGAAAAAAACGGTAAAATTGAATAAGTGTGTGTACCGTTCCTTGGTCGCCGGGGAAATGAGTGCTAGATCGGGTAATCAGAAACAAATATTTATTTATTTTACACCTTTGTAACCTGCACCATGATAAGTGATAACGCAGATTGGCTCGTGTTCTCGAAGTACGCGTATATTTTATTTAAATGTTTTTTTTGTGTGTTTTTTTTTATTTGAGTTTACAACAGTCAGAGTCATATATTAAGCGGACAGTTCACCTTACCATCGTTCTGGGGAAGAACCAGTACTAGACTCCCATTATCCGTAAGCAACCGTCTACTTTCTCATATAGACACTCGGATATGGTCGGTAGCTGGGCTCGAATCCACGACCCTCCAATGATCAACTTTATATGTTTGGTAAAGCGAGAATAGGTGCTATAAAATATTAGTAAAAACTTCAGCATGCATAATTATAATACTGCATTTCTCATGCGAATAATTGGACACAATATGACATAAAAGTCTCTTTACGCTGTATATATAATTTTAACGCCAACTTTATTATTCATATATGCCAAGCAGGAAGCTTAAGACTAAAATATGGAACAGTTTATTTCAGGCAGAATAAATTATTTATTAATAGATTTGTTCTGTGTAATTGCTTCATCGGTATGATTTGTTTGAAGAAACATTATTCAGAGAGAATTTGCAGGGGACATCATCAAATAGAGAGAGTACAGTACAACCTCTTTAGAGTGGCCCTCTCTTGAGCAACAACCTCCCTTCAACAACAGCATTATTTTTCCCACTGCATGATTCGACTATTAATTTAACGTATCTACAGCAACAACCTCTCAACAACAACATACTTTTACTACTACTAAAGGGTGTTGCTTTGGAGAGGTTACACTGTAATTATTTAAAGACCCGCCTTCGTGGTCACGTGGTTAAGGTCGCTGACTTCAAATCTCTGTAACCTCTCACTTACAGAGGGCCGTGGTTTCGACTGAGCTCCGCTACTGATCATGTCTCTTTATGTGAGAAAGTAGGCAGTTGCTTACGGAGGGTGGGAGCCTAGTACAAGTTCTTCCCAGGAACAATGGTTAGGTGACTGACTGTCCGCCTCATATGACTCTGACTGTTGAAAAGGGGTGTAGAAAACTCGATCAAACAAACGCACATTGAATGTAATCATGTGTTGTAAAGATAATATGTATAATATAAACATGTGTTGTTCCATTATTATTCTGCAGATATCACCATTATATAGCAATAAATGTAACCACACGCTTGTTTATGATATGTGTTACGTCGCATCCTGAATGGTAACAATATTCAAGTGTGAAGGGAGGTAACTCATTTAAAAAGTTCAGGATGACTTGTTAGTGTTATCTCCCTTATTAAATAAATCCTAAACGTAACCAGTTTAAACTTAACGTTGACTCTGTGCAAAGTCTTTGGTGCACTGCAACACGGAACGGAAACCAGTCGAATCGAAATATATACATATTGAAAATGATTTTTTTTAATACATATTTTTATGCATACCTAGTATGCATAAAATTATTGAACTGTTTTACACTTTAACTGTAGAGTAAAAGAATCTCTTCTTAAATTTTGTGAATTTGCCTTCAATCACGATTGTGCTTATAGCCTTGGATCATCATACAGTATATTAATGGTCCTACATGTAGTTATGAACAATAATTGACAAATAAAAAAATTAATGATCCTCTAAAATGATAAAAATTGCTTGTTACATGTATGTTAAAATTGTATTTATGACCATGTTTGTATGTGATGTGTATATATGGTACATGTGTATATGTGAACGATGTACATTCTGTACAAGTTATTACAGCTTCTGTTCAGTTCTATTAAGTATAACTACAACTGGAGCTTTGTCACAGAAGTGACTTATATTCCCGCCGCTGCTTTGACACTAAGATTGTGATAGTACACGGTACAGTATGGCTAAGTTCAAAAGTTCAAGGGCACATAACTCTGGAATGTGTGGATCACTTGGCATGAACATTGTGTCTTGCACATCTAAACTTTATGGTGAAGACATATTTCAAATTTCATTGCAATCGCTTTTAAAAAGAATATGAAAGTATAGTTTACTGTTAGTTCCACAAACATGAAATCAAATAGTATGCCCGCAGACCGACCAATGACCGACAGACAGGAACTCAAATATACCCCCTCTCAAACTTTGTTTGCGGGGTATATTGATAGAAATGTTACCAATTCAAATGGAACAAATTTATTTTTTTCCATATCAACCAACAATTCAAACAGAATATAAGAAATTACAAAACAATACATAAAAATATACAGTACAACCTCTCCAGAGCAGCACTCTGTAGAGCAACAACCTCTAAACAACGGCCACTATTTGCAGCTCACATAGGGTGTTGCTCTACAGAGGTTGTACTGTATGTACTAAGGTAATCGAAGATTTTCATTAATACTAATAATGAGTGTAACACCTTGCTCCAATATAAATGTTCACTTTTTATTTGTTTTAATAAACATTGATATCCTAACAGCACAGTTTCATTAAATGATATTTTTCATTGATTAATTGTTCGCCTTTCTGTATCATAGAATTAAAGTTGAGCTTACAAGAAATTACATGCATCAACAAATCAGTATTTATAATAGAGTACAAGGATATGTCATAACCCGTATTGCGATGGGCTGTGGATCGTTGGGTAAGTGGCATCCGATCTAATCCACGATTCAACACTTACGATCCACAAATCGAATCACGTATCTTTTGTTATCAAGTAACCTATTAGAACTTCAAAATTGCAGTCCTGTAGACAGCTAAAATGTTTAGGAATAATTAGGTAAATCAATATATATTGTTACGTGGCTTAAATTTATACATACTCCCTTCCAGATCATTGATTTACCTGCATCATTATTTAAAGAACCGATTGGACATCTTGGCAAACGAAGTAGTCTAAGATGAGACAATATTTATTCAGAGAAAGAGGATTTTTAAGAACAAATAATACACTTTTAATTTGTTAAATAACAAGATCGCGAACCACGAATCTTAGTAATGACGACTATTCATACTCGATTTTTCAATTTGATTCATGAATATCTGAGTACTCAGACACTCGCCACAACCCTATGCAATACAGTTGACTTGTATTGCAATACATACTGCGATACAGTGAAGTAATGAACAACACAATAAGCCACTGTCAACTCAAGTGTTTACCTACATTGTATTACCACATAGAGATGTAACTGTATAAGGTAGTTCATTCACATAGTGTAACCAGTAGAATATCAGTATCAATAAATAACCTATCGGTTTTACACACTGTACCAATTTAGGTTTATTGAAAAAATTCTATGGATTAAGTGCTCAATTATTACAGAAAATATCCCGATACATGGATGTTATACCATGGTACATATTGGCTCGACGCTGTATCACAATATACCGGTATACCTGAGTATCATTGCTCCACTATAAGGGAGTATAAGAGAAAATATGTATACCGTAAAATTCCTATTTAAAGCCCCCCTACCCTATTCCCCCCCCTTTTTAAATCCACTCACCAAGCCCTGAACACTTTAGAGTTAATACAAAATTCAAATCCTTCGAAATCCAACTTTTAAACATAAACAAAAATATTATATATCCATTAAAATTGAATAGATGAACACAATCTAAGGTCACGAAGGTCATTTACAAATGCCGTAAACATTTAACACTTACTCGACTAAGGTATCGTAGGCTATTTATTGATGCTGTAAACCTTAATAAACTTGCATATCTCAATCGCTTATTTATGAAAAACTCATCTTAATAGACACACACACACCCCCCCCCCCCCCCGTTTTGGAAAATGTTATGTCCCTGGGGCCTTTAATAGGAGTTTTAAGGTATATCAATAAAGAAGCATAGAAAGTTATACAACAAATAATATAGTGATTTTGAAATGCTTGTACATAGTTCATACAGCCAAGCGGCACTCATATTTTAGGAAACATTTAAATCCTTTACAAAAATTTTACTGTCTCATAACTGTCATATGAAAATTCTTTCATATTCATCTCGCCAAACTTACAGTTGTAGTTATGCAACTTGTCTTTGTACGTGTTCATCGCAGTTTGATCCAAAAAAGAATAGAAATCAGCTTTGTAGCCAAATTGTATATGAGACGATTTAGTGCCTGTACAGAAATGACAGTGATTAATGGCAAACCAAAGGGCTAACACTGTATGTATACACAGCACTGGCTCCCCTCTCTCTCCGAATAACTTCATCTGAGTGCTTTCAAACAACAAATCATTGTCACAGTCGTACATGAAGATTTTTAACGCTTTTTTAGAAATAGCAACGGTGGGAACAACTCCAATATTTCTCACAAATGAAAGAACAATTGTTTGTGCTATTATCTGTTGCCATTTATCATCAATATCGTGTGGTTTAAGTTCAAAATCTGATTGTCTCTCTTCTTCCAGGGCTTCAGGGTCTTCAGAAGTGTCGCATATTGCTACATTTGTCCATCCACCAAGTGAAACATCTACACTGCCATGCCAGACACTTTCATGTCCTGAAATAAATTCAATGAGAGTTGTCAACATTAAAGGCCCATTAGCATTTTGAATTTAGTAATTATACAGAACAATAGATAAAACAAGGTGACAAATACGCCTACATGCTGCAAAGACCTTACAGCTACAGCCAGGTGAGTTGTTTGCAACACATCCTCTAGTGTAGGTTAACATTTGTGGTAAGTTATTTCAAAATCCTCCAATGAATGACGAAGTAACAGAGCGAATAAGTTTTGGGGCAGACAGACAGACAGACAAATAAACTTCTATATAGCCCCCACTTTCTTTTGGGGTATAATGAATGTAAAATATAAGAATCTCAAATATATTTTATTTGCTCTGAAACAATATATAAAAACCAGTACATAATGCCTTTCTTTAGCCATATCTCATAAAAATGTTGTCAGATGCCTTTACTTATCTTTTGCCATATCATCCAAAAAATACTGTGCTACATTTCTATATGTACTTCGTGATTAAAAAAGAAAATTTCGGAATGTTTTTATTACAAGTAAAACATAAAACATCTTAAGTTTCTAGCTAAAATACGACCTTCTGATGGCATATAATAAACTAACAGTTACTCAGTTATTTGATATCCTCTACTTGAAGAATGAAATTTGTACATTGTAATTGAATGTGTATAGGTCTTATATTTCAATTGACATAAACTGAGATACCACTGATTAATCAGGATACCATTGCACTTATATTAAGTTGAATAACATCAACTTATTAATTTTGTATTTACAGTTAGTTATGCTGTGATTAAGTTATGAGAGACTAGTGATGGGTAGTGATGTTCTGATTAATCTTTTTTTTAGCAAATCATTGACGAATGGTCTTTGACGTGGCGATGCTCCCATTTCGTCAACGGATTGTTGATTTCTGTACATAGTTGTAGTTCTTGACTATAGTACTGCAGACCTTACACGGTTTTACTTTAAAGATGATGCTGTTCAAGCTGTATCTATAAATGCAGCATTATTCTGGCCCAGTGTAGTTTGTTTAATAATCAGTATATTATGAGGTGATGGTTACTCAAACATCTTAATAATGTTAAATCATTTAATATTTCAATTCTTATTGATTTTGTGCTATTCAATTGGTGTAAGGGATGATAAATTCAAAATAGTAACATATTTGATTATTTCTTATTTAATCAGTTTTAATCGATTAATCACTGACTTTTGCATCTGATTAATCAACGAAATTTTCATGGACTGATTGCAATCACTAGTGATGGGACATTGCTTGGAATCTTATCATGGAATGTAATTTCCAGGAGAACTTGGACATTTTTGGAAAATTGCATGGTTTCAAAGAAATTTTCAAAGACACCCTCTTCAGTCTACAAACTATGTCATAAAGAAAACACCTGACGAAAATATATTATTTTGGTCACCTGTGCAATATTTCAAACTAGCAAAGTTAGATGATTCCACAATCATATATCTTTAAGATTAAAACCCCACGAGATTGAGTATAAATCACATGGTGCCTATCAGTAAAGTTCAGATGTATAATTTTATGCCTACCCATACTGGTATCTCCCACTGAAACTGGAGTTTGGCAGCCACAAGGACACTCATCCATTCTTGTGTTATCACTATCACTTAAAATCATACTGTCCACAGTCAGTGGTCGTAAAACATGAGTTCCAAATAGAGCAGCCCATTCAACCTCTGTGCTTTCCTGATGATTCTCCAGGACTCTGCTCACATCTGTAAAAACATATGAATCAATGGACAATTATCAATTACTACATTCTTTTCTTATAAAGTTATCTAATAACATTACGTATCATAAATACATTTTATTTTTGGTTTCAGAAAAAATTGATTTACACAAAACTGCCCCGCCATTCAAAATGGCGGAAGGGCATAATACCAAGGACTTATATACATACATGGATTCGCAACTTCCGTATTAACAGTTTAAAGTAATCAAATCCCGCGATAATAAGACGTGAATCAATGGGAATACAAGCTATTGTTTACAAAAGCGAAAATATCCGTGATAATCCGAATGATAATAACAGCGAAAATATCCGTGGTATTCCGAATCTTTAATCTCGGAGACGAAAGGATTATAATAGATGTCCGCCATCTTGGAATTTAAAATGTTCGACTGATGCCTTTTTCAATGCTTATACTTAAGACTTTGTGGATTATAAATGTATCTCAATATCTTTAAGGAATTTGTTGCATCCTTTACAAATTTCCCGTGCCCAATTGCCAGAGTTTTTTTAGTATAATCAAATTCGTAAACACCCAATTACAGCCGAGTATAAGCAATGCATTGTGGGATCGCCGAACGATATCGTTTGAGCTATTTTTAGCAGTTGCGAATCCATGTATGTATATAAGTCCTTGATAATACAGTCTTCATGCTAACCCACTAGTCCACAGTCTGGGGCTAGTAAATTTCCTATCGGGCTAGTGAATTTTCTAAAAATTGTGTATTCGGGCTAGTGGTAAATTGCTTATTTTCAACAGTCCACATATAGTTCGGGCTAGTGCTTTAAAAAAATTAGTTTGAACACTGATAATGTGCGACCCCATCCGTTTTTCCGTTAATTTGGGTTTCAGAGCAATAACTCTTGAAAAGAATATTTCCGGGATTGGTTTCATATTTTATATTTGATTTTGGTGAGAAATAGAAGCTTACCATTTATTGTGTCCAAAAAACGAACAAGTCTGTCGAAGAGCAGCATCTGCATCCTGCTCATGTTTACATTTTTCGACTTGTGTAATATGTTTTGTAATAATTCAACATTGAATAAATCAGAAAAACGCACTCTAACTTTCAAGATGGCATCATCGTCTACTTCTGCGTTTCTGATGTCAGCACACCATGCCTTAGAGAAAGTGACAGGATATGCACCATTACAGTTTTTTAATTTAACGAAGCAAAAATGTTCTTTTGAAATAAGACCTTCAACAGCCTGGTTAATGTTTTGACACTTGTTTAAACTAGAAGAAATGCGTTCATATTCACTTCGATCACCTTCTTTTAATTCTAATTTAAGTTTTTTATGTTGCGGTACCTGACCCGCCATTGTTATTGTTATTGTGTTACTGGTTCCCGTTTCATTGGTGCACCGAATGAGTCAACGAGAACCAGTTTATTAAATTACGCACTGGAGATAATATGGCGAAATGGGCGAAACGAGCAAAATCACAAAATGGAGATTTCCTTTGCAAAACTGATTGTGTAGTCTCTTTAAACAAATAATTTATGAGTAGTAAGCTACTTCAATACGTGTACGATTATCGAATTAGTAACGACTCGCCACAATAACGACTCGCCACAGTAACGACTCGCCACACTTTAATAACGACTCGCCACAAAGTGATAACGACTCGCCACAAAGTAATAACGTCTCGCCACAGAATATCGATCTAGTATAATGTGCATATTGAATTATATTATTTTCATTTGTATATTTGTTTACGTTATAAATATATATATATTTATTTACGCATGTATATGTTTATGAATATATATATTTACGCATGTATATGTTTATGAATGATGTTTTCAAAAGTTAGATATGTATATGACGGATTCTTAACAATACCAATTTACATATAAAAGCATGTAATGGATGTGTAGGTTCATGTGTTGGTATTAATGTATATTAAGAGATATTCGTTATGTAATATATGTATGTATATATATATATATATATATGTAAGTTTCTGTTATGTTCTCTAATTTAAATCTAAACTCTGAACTACAAAGCAGTCAAAAGTTGAATTTCTTTGTAGGGTGAGTTTTTTAATCCGAACGATAGTTCGCACGTGAATTTGGATGCATACTTAAGTACTACTAAGTAAACGCTTTTCTACACCCGCTATGCAGTTGTTAAAGTTGTTCCCGTTCCATGTGCTTTCAGTACTTTCATTTATGATTCCAATCTGATCACCAAAAGTAGTTCAGCAATTAGCATAATATTATATAGTCGACATTACCTGCCTCTTTGTATATACTCCACTTATGCAGAATGTAATATCTCATACATGAAGACATGCTCGAAGAAAAAGTTACACGTTATAAGCATTAAATTAATCGATTACAATTTCTAGTTTGGCACCCAGTTATCATCGCAACGGCCATGGATTCAATGATGACTTCTACACGTTTACAATAGAAGCTAGGAACCAGACTAAATTAGCATATCCAGCAGGTGAATTATGACGTCATCCTTCATTGAAATGTGTTTACTGATAGTAAATATTGTAATAATCCGAGGGAGAGGACTGTTTAGATTTTTTACGACTGTTTTGTATTGCTCGTTTACGATATTGCATAGCCATCTGATTTTGACTTATATGCACGTAATATTTGAATTTGTATTTATGCCATTGAACTGAAAAAATGGAACTATGTTTGTAGGCGGAAGGTTAAATTAATGAAAGCTGTTCGGTATGCAGGTTTTTAATGAAAACTGAGCGATTTCTGAAATACGGTAATAACTTTATTGTTCGTACCGAACAACAAAAAGTGTTTTTTTATATATATAATGACAAAATGCCTTTACTTGATTATTTGATTGGATTAGTAAAACAGGTGCAAAGAGTCGTAAAATACTTAATTAATCATGTATGCTCATTGTCACGTAGATAGCAATCATCACTTGACTATATAATGTAAACGTGTGAATGTGTCTTTAACAACGAATCAATTAACCATTGTCACTGAATTAACTGTAGCAAATACAATGTGTACGTATGAAGTGTTCAACACGAAAAGACGACAATATTTGAAATATATTTAATCATCAATAACAAAGAAACTATTATTTAACATATTAACAGCATGACACCAATCACATATCAAAATGTACAAAACAACATAAAACAGTACACAAACACATTTAACACTGTATAAACACACACCATATTACATATTTAAACGAAAAAAACACATTTCAAAAGTTCCACCGTTTTCAAATAACACATCAATTAAACACGCCACTTCAACAGGTACATATATACATAACACATAACACTCTTCAGAATAGCACACTTCAAACAGGTCCGTAGATATTCGCACAACTGACCAATAAAAACACACCATATTACATATTTAAACGAAAAAAGCACATTTCAAAAGTTCCACCGGTTTGTAGACAAATAACACATCAATTAAACACGTCACTTCAACAGGTACATATACACATAACACTGTTCAGAATAGCACACTTCAAACTGGTCCGTATATATTCGCACAACTGTCCAGTAATGAGCTCGTTGATATGGCACGTGTACTGTAGCTATTCCATAGCGCCCAGATACGACCTTGCGTCCTTTTCGCCATCTTGGTTTGATATCTACGAAGTTTTCCTTCCCTTACCAATTTAACGGTCAAGCATAATTATTTCGCTTCTTCGTACAATAATGTTACTAGCAGATAAAAAGGAAGGTTGCCCTTCCTAGCACGTCTGTTAAGGCGATTGTGCCAGCCTTCGCAGTCGTTGTTGGTCCTAACACACCGCGAGTACTGGCACCAAGAATCAATAGACCACACGTCGCTGTTTATCCAGGTTTCCCTGATGTAGGCGAAATATAGGTCGGTCTGGGGGGGGGGGTGTTGCTCTTGGACTCTAGAATCGTTAATGCTGGAAGTATGTCATCAGCCGGAAGGAGGGGAAGGGCGAATGTCTTTCTTAATAACCTGTATACGGCATCTTTCTGGGAGTACGCAGTCTGAAACAGTGTTAATACATTATCTATTTTGTATATAACTAAGTGCAGTGAAATACTGTATATTCCAATGGTATAATTAAGTTATGAACTTTATTCAATTTAGTATTTTCCGTGAAACGTGAAAGAAAAGAAGTAATATAATCATTGTCCATATTAAAAGAAAATATAATTGATCACTTTTTCAATTCATTTTTTTGCTGTATGTATGTATTTATTTTCGTTCAGTTTCAGTGTGAGATAATGACAGAGCATTATACGGCAGTTTGTATAAGGTGTACGTGAATAATTATTTTGATAAGAATTGATGGCTATTATTTACCTGCAGACCACAATCCTGAACTTTGCGATACAAAGCTTGACCAAAGTGGAACGCACATCCGTGGATATTTGGGTTTTGGAAAACTGAACGGAGTCCTTGCCACAATCCAGATTCGAAGTCAACAATGAACTGTATACAGTAGTGATGCGCGATAATATCGGTATATACCGGTATATTGGTCGTTCTCAATTAGTAGTGCTGGATGTTGTTTGCTCTGATGAAGTTTCAGTTACATCTGGTTTTCCTCAAGACTCTGTACTTGGACCTCTTCTGTTTCTTCTTTACATCAATGATCTCCTTTGTTATGTCACCTCTCAGGTGCGACTTTTCGCTGATGACACAGCAGTTTATATTACCATCGACTCCGTTCTAGACTGTGAAACACTCCAATGTGATCTCCAAAATTTAGAAAAATGGGAAGAACTGTGGGATATGGAGTTCAACACCAGCAAATGTCAGGTTTTACACGTCTCAAGAAACAGAAACCCATAACTCATAAAAAAACTTCACGGTGAAAGTCTAGAGCCAGTGGCAAATGCAAAACATCTAGGGGTTAACATCTCTAATGATCTTACTTAGAATAACCATATAAATAAAGTCTACTCAACAGGTAAAAAAACACTGGGATTCATTCGTAGAAATATTATTACCAAAAATGAACATGTCAAAGTTTTGGCTTATAAAACCCTTGTCCGTCAACAGCTAGAATATGCTTCAACTGTTTGGTCACCTCACACTAAAAAGAACATTAATAACCTTGAGATGGTGCTGCGCAGTGCTATACGGTGGGTAAAAATGACTATTCTAGTAACTCAAGTGTCTCTAAAATGCAACAAAGGTTGGGTTTGAGATCTCTTGAACACCGTATGAATGAAGCAATGATATTCGTGTTTTATAAAATTTATCATAACTTGGTCGCTATACAACTCCCACAATATCTACAACCTTCAGTTAGAGTTACTAGACTTATGACCCTTACTGTCTCCGCCAGGTTCACGTAGGCACAGACTACTTCAAGTTCTCTTTTTATCCGTATACTACTGTCCTGTGGAACGGTCTACCACCAAATATTGCTGTCATGCCTGAATTATTAGATCAGCAAAGGATGTTTTTAACACTTTTTAAACATTTTCTCTTCAGAGCTAACACAGTTAATGTAGCCTACTGTTTTCTTTTACTAATCACATTCTCACTAATTACTTGGAACTTTCCTTGTAGTTACTTTATTTTCTCTCCTCACTAATCATGGCACGCACCCCTGTCCATAATACTCGAAAGAGGAGTGTGACAGTATTAATAGATAGATAACCGATAAGTTGGTCGTTTCGTAACCATGATCGGAACATGTATAAATTTAAGTATATGTTATCATGTATAATTTGAGACAATATATCATGAGAAAAAAACAGGTTATTATGATGACATGTCAAATATCAAGTTAAAAATAGGATCATGTTAATTTGAGCAAATAAATATTATTAAGTTGATATATTTATGTTAACTATAATTATATATACATTTTAATATTTATATGTAATATTTGTTTCATTGCAGGTATCCCTATGTACCAGTATCAGAATATGCGGAAGGGAGACGTACAATTGGTGCGTCGGTTGCAGGCAAGATCAAGTAAGTTCAATACAAATGTACTATACTGCATAGCATATAAGTACTTATTACCATAAACGATAATTTAAGTACTACATGTTAGTATATATCACATAAGTTTTAACAGAAATCTAAAGTGGGAAAACTAATGAAAATGAATATTTATCTTACACCATACTGTGTGATAATAATGTTCCATTTATTCATATCATTGTAATTTATTAATACTTTTCAGCGCTCTGCATTAGAGTTGCCTGCAGCAGAAAGCACCAGATTGTCATTAGCGGAAGACATCACCGCAGATGCCGAATCAATACGTGTTACTGTAGATATGACTACCGAACATTAAGAAACTATGGAGATATTAAAGAATCTGTTATCCTTCCAACAGTACCGTTACCAGAGCCGCTAGAAGAAAGGTATAATACGAATATTATATGTTATCAATAAGAATGCTTTAGAAATTAAATGTTATAATTACTTGACTGTACATTAGAAGTCAATACGGCAATTTCATACTACATTCATACAGTCTGTTACTAATGCACTATTCAAATGTTTTTATTCTTCGTTTTTAGTTCCATCATTGATGTGACAGAGATACCAAATGATGTAGTGACTGTTAACCAAACGTTCGCCTTGGTCCCGAGGGGGTATATGCACGCCCGTTTAACTCATTGCAAGTATAATTTATCCTTCGGCAAAAATGTTGTGAGGAACTTCCGTCCTCGTTGTGAGCACCCATATTGTTTGTCAACAAGGTAAGTTTCTAAAAACATATGAAGAATACAGGCATTTGGACGGAAGTTCCTCACAACATTTTTGCCGAAGGATAAATTACACACGCAATGAATTAAACGGGCGTGATATGGAAGGAAGGACATGCTAGTGGAAGCCCCTTTGGGTACGTTCATGCACTGATTTGACAAAGTAATTGATGTAATATTTGGAATTCCAACGTGATGATATTATGCATTATTATTTAAATACGGTCATGATTGTATCTATATACTTGTTTTCTTTATTTGTAGAAGGAGACCGAGACTACAAAGTTCTGGTGGTGTAGTGCACGTCGAAAAGGGAACCGCTGTCCAGCATCAGTTAGTCAGAGAGGGAACGTTTGCATTAGAGGAAGACAAAACCACACAAATCCAACGAACCCAGACTGTCTCATAGAAAACAAACTGACCAGAGACTTATGTTAATCCTTTATTTACCGAATGTCGCATATATAAATGCATATAGGTATAGTATTTAAACGAACGATAACGGTGCTGATGAATTTAAATCCTGAAATCATACGGTAATAGGTCTCAGTTTTGAAAAAAAATAGTATGTGACATGTGATTACCTGAAGCATTTTAACAAACTTTACTTTCCTTTTTGCAGATTAAGGACACTGACGCTGAGAACATATTTACTTCAGCAATGTCAGTTGTAGACAACACCATACAGAGTGCTGATCCTGCCGTGGTGGAGAACATGTCAAAACCTGGTAATCTTGTAAGAAAGGCTAACAGATTTCGCCAGGCACAGCGCCCTTCAGATCCCACTCTCATGGACTTTGATGTACTAGGATAATAAATTAATTTATATGATATATATTTTTAATCAATCTGAGATTCCAGCAAATATAACTTAACACATTTAATAAGTAATAAAAAAAATATTGCTTATACTTAATGTAATTTCCTACAAAACAGAAATACTGTGTTCCTATCTTTCATATAATTCATCTGTATTTTCAGCTCACTATGGACCACATTCATGAAGATTTTCTACGAGCTGACATCACAGTTGGTGGTGCTAGACACATAATATTCGGGATTCGCACCAGTTGGAGCTTCTATCACGGGCCAAGTCCTGTTACCTGGATGGACCTTTCAAGGTCATTTGGACAAAGGACGTCTTCGAACAACTATTTGGAATCCACGCCTTTTTCAATACAGTCTGAAGCAGTTGCCACTCGTCTTTGATTTCATGTCAAGAAAACGGAAAAAAGACTACAAAAAATATTGAAGGTATTTTATTACATTTAATTATTTTCAAGTTTTGTCATTTACAGAGGTACTTGTTAGAGAAATTTCTTGCCCAAAATACCGCCTAGAAGGAAGTTCCTGCAGACAGAAAAGACGGAATGTATTACATAGTTGACAACACAGCTAATATGGGGAGACGAGAGATCGACCAAAAGTCAGAGTTCTGTGTCGACTGTGGTGCCTGGTGGAAACTATCGTGTCCTAAATCTCTTTTAGTGCAACATCAGTGAAAATTCATAACAGCTGTTTTGAAAAAAGGAAAGTACTGTCAAGAAGAAACAATGACGGGAGCACGGGAATACTAGTACAATCCCCTTGAACCACAACCGCTTAAAGAAAACGTGCTTAGAAAATGCAATTTAGGACATAAGAGACTCTGAAAGCAGGGCACTTCATTGCTCTTTGCCCCAAAACATGGCTCTCATTGAGTATATTGGCCCCTTTACTGGCCTTGATAACACGGAAATATGAAACATGTGACTATAAGAACAAAGCATACATTTAAACAAAGAAATCCATTTCCCCTAACCTGAAAAGCCAGCTAAAACACCTTTCCGTTAACAACAGCTAGAAAAAGATATGATATAAGATACTGACAATGATTTTGACAAACATAGAGATGAAAAACAGTTGAGAAACCTGAAATTCAACATGGACAAAAATGAATTACCAAACACTAATGCTGTAGATCACGTGATTGCTGATGAAGAAATTACCAAAACCAATGAGTATGTTCAAAATGTTTAGCACATCGAAGGCGTAAACCATCCTGTTGTGTCACTGTTCAACGAGCAGCAAATCACAGATATAAAACGGGTTTGTTGCAAAGAAAATGGAGGAGTCCTCAGCATGGATAAAACATACAACCTTGTGGATTCCTATGTTACGCCCATCGCTTACACGGACACCTCCCATCATATGAAGAAAAAGGATGGAGCACTCAATATGCTTTGGACCAACATACACACACTCAAGTTCAACGATACGTACTGTGTCTTACTTCATCAAATTGGAGACAGTCTCACAGACTCAGAACAAAAGAAAATGAGTTTCTGGTTTGATGAAGAAGGAGCCTTCAAAGTGGCTATAAAGAACTGCATCACAGACTCAACCCATGTCCTGTGCACAAGACATTTAAAAAACGATACCATGTAATCATTGACATACATGCTGGAATACCCATTAAAGCTAGACAATAATTATCAAAGATGACTTTCGACAATCTAGAATCATACGGTGTTGTGGATTCTGTGAACTATAACACACTCCTGACTGGTATTAAAGCATAGAATCGTCCCTCAAAGAAAAAGAAACAAATGGCGTCTATATCTTGAAAATCAATATTTTACCCTTCTTGAATTATCATGTTATTAGACGTCTACGTCAAGAGAAAGAAAAAAATCCAATAGACTGAACAACTAACAATGCAGAAAGCGCTAAACATATTCTAAAATCTGCAACAAAACGGAAACCGTGATTCACCAAATTTAATTAAAACATGGCAACAAATAGCGGAAAATGAGTCGAATGAACGTGCGCTAACTTTGGTCATTACAAAGTGCCGTCGAAATACCATCATCGTGTTGTTGACATTTTAATATCACTGACAACAGAACAGCAGCAGAGACGAATCAAACGTTTCTTCAGTGACAAGGTACGTACACATACCTATGAAGTCACTTCCACAAATGGTATACGAACAGTCATCTGTGCGGAGGAAAAGCCTCATCAATTGAAAAGGAAGCGAGCAGAACGTTCCAGAATAATAGTAACTTCTTCAACAAGAAATAATAACGTGACTTAAAGGCTCATATTATGTTCATTTATAGCTCGGCTGCTTTCGAAAAATATACTAGTATAATTTATATATGATAACATCAACAAATGGCTCCGCGACTTCCTTACTAACAGGACCATGAAGGTGGTAGGCGACGGAGAATCATCCGAGTGAAGTTGTCACTGTTGCGTAAAAGAACAAATCCAGTCACTAAGTACTAATTTGACAATCACATTCTTCAACAAGTAGAAGAAATTCCATACCTAGGTGTTACATTCATAGAGACCCTGAAGTTAAGTGTACACACTAAAGAAACTTTGCTACAAAGCCAGTTCTACCCTTGCCTTCTTGAAGAGGAACCTTAAAATAGCCTTCTATTATTTATCGCTTGTACGATCAACCTTGGAAAACAGCTCTATTGTATAGGACTGAATACCTCTGGACAGTTCAAAACAGAACAGGTACAACACACGGTCACACGATTCATCGCAGGCGATTACAAGTCCCGAGAACAGGTCTGCCAAACCAAGATGCAGAAGAAAATCGAACTGTCTCCCCTCCGATACAAGTAGACTGAGGGGCTTGTACCAGCTGTCCCTGTTGATACATGGCCTTCTTTCTCGGTAAACGCTTAATCAGACAGAAAAAAGAAATTGAGAACTGTATGACTAAACATATTGTCCAAAAAACAGGCCTTAAACTATCAAAGTGCTATCAATTTAGATTATTTTTGTAAAATTGATTGTCAGAGATTGAATATTCATGCATAATTATCGGAGGAGATGAAGCTGAACAGATATTGGCATCAATGTATCATACACTTTTGGTTCCCAGAGAGAGTAAGCAGGATATCAAATGTTGTCACCCTTTTAATCATTTTCCTGTAAGTCAGAGATAGGAATCAAAACAGAGGCAGTTGTCAAATGTCCGGAAAACTACGACAGCATTAACGTTTCATGTGAACCAGTATTGAATGAGCTAAATGCATTCAAGATTGAGAAAGGCAACGTTACTATTGAAGTCAATATTTATTCGGTGCAAGTAATTCGGGGGATACGAAATTCATCCAGCTCTGCATTGTGTTAAATTTTTCGACTCGAAATTACGCATGTCTGTGGTGCACCGTAAATAAGTGTGAAAGAACAAACCTGTCCAAAGCAATACACTTGTATGAGACTAAACAGTATAAGAGAATTTTAAATGCATTGAAAGAGAATTCTAAAAGTTAGAAACTTAAATCTGAACATCCGCCCTACATATTGAATCAAATTTTGTAATTATTGTTGAACTGCACCGCCTATTAACTTAATCTGTTGATGCTTTGGTAAAAAATCATCCTAGCTTTCTGTCAGTGTTCTTAGAGGAGAGTTCAGGAAAAGCTCTCTGCCCCTACAAACCTATTACTACATACAAGTTCTTGTATGTAGCCCATTTCTTTTGTGATGCTCTGAAACCACTAGCCATTTTGTCAAAAATGTACCAAAAGAATAATCTGTCCTACTATTATGATGCATATTTTTGCCTATTTGCTTGTCAAATAGTGCATAATTTTATAAAATATTGTTTTCCTTTTTCATTATATTTCAGAACTTTTAAACATTTAAATAATTATGTAATGCTAAATTTTTAAGGAGATTTAATAATTCTTAATCTTGTTTTTTCAAATGCAGCATACTAAAACAACTTGTTATTCATTAAGAAATATTTTAGGGTTTTCAATAAACACTTACTTTGTTAAACCTTTTGCATAATCAGGAAAAATAAGCTTAGACTAATAATTTATCACAAGTTAAGCAGTTTTTATCAACACTTTTAGGGTCTAGCTTCCTAAATTTTTGAAATGTTTTCACTAGTTAAGCCACATCAAAGGCCAAAACAAAGGAAACTGCAAACTGGCAGGATGAGCTTAAGTCTCAGTGTTTGCTCAGCAGACAATTAAACTTATTAGACAAATTATAATTCTGTGCTTCCAGGTATGTGGCTTTGCTATTCATATTAATTTTGTTATACTTAATTCTAATTACAACATTATGATTTTCATAATGTTAATATTTTACTTAAGTTCTTATTTTGTAAAACTTCTTATCGATTAATTTAACTTATTCTTGATTTTGTTTAAATACAGTAAAAGTTAGTCAGTAATGATTTTATTTAGTGTGACTATCATAATTATGTAACTTTAATGAGATAACAAGGTATGCTGCATTTGTGTAAATAACCAATAATGATCCCAGTCTGAACTAGGCACTTTAATAAATAACGTAATTTTATAGTTAAGATTATATTAATTAATAAAATTTGTAAGTTAAGTACATTTTGGGACATTTTTCTAGAATCTTTGTTTTTCGCTTAAGTTATTGCTCTGCTATGAGACTTTCTTTGTAATTATACACATAATTTGTACCAATCAATGCCAAGCGAGGTTCCCCACCTTTATTTTTATTGTTTAATTTTTGCATGGATTGTTTTCATTTGAAATGCTTTGCATATTACTTTTGTTATCTCTTATTTTCTGACATTTAGATCACTTGTATACTGGATTTCGACAATTAAACTTATTAGACAAATTATAAAGTTTTGTCATAATTCTGTGTTTCCGTCTAGGAACCAGATTATTCTACAGATAACAGCAGCGTCGTTGTGTGTGTTTAAGAATTACAAACACATACAGCACGCAATATATTCACTCCCGACTCTGTGCGCTCTCGGTGCCGAAGTCAGTGTTCGCAAAGTGCGTGGTTAGCCGCTTCATTAAACTACTCAGAGATTTCTGCCCTTCTTTCCTCCACAATTGAATCTCTTGAAGATCTGCGTGACAACAGATCTGGTCACAAGGTAGGGCAATTCCTGAAGGTTACTCCCCAGGAACATGACATTGATAAGGCAGGCCTGTGCACTTTTGAGTTTGAAGGCCATACTATCAGGGATAGCCAAAAACAAAGGAATGAATCCAACAGTATATGCAGTCAATTTGGTGATGGCATGGCCAAAAACCTGAATTCCAGATTTTCGGCTAACAGTGATGGGACTGTTCTCACATCAATGAGCAACCTGTTCAATCCTTTGCTCACTGTCTCTGACATAACTAGTGATCTAGATACTGTATCTGATTATCTAGGCACCATTGGGTTTGAGGGGGCTAGGACAGAACTGTCTAGTTTTGTTAAATTTGCCAGAGCCAGTCATAACAATGGCAATAAGTATGTTACTGATATCCCATCAATGGCAAATTTGGCAATCAGAAAGAAAGAATCATTTCCAGAATCTGCTGAAGTAGCTGAAAGGTTGTTGGTGCTACCAGTGTCAACAGCTGACAGTAAACGAAATGTTATTAAAACATCTTTAAGAAATGGACTTAGTGAAAACAGTCTTGATAATCTAATGCTTTTGTCTGTTGATGGACCAGAATTAGTACAATTTAACTTTAAAGAAGCTTTTAAGATATAGAGCGAGAAAAAACACGACGTATATTGTGTTAATAAATGAACAGTGATAGTGTTTGTGATGAAACAGCTAGTGACAGTGGTTAAAATAATGTAAGTTATTTATGCTATTGATGATACTAGTAATTGAATAAGAACTGCTGAAAGAAATATGATGTTTGTCTTTGTTTTTAACAATGAACAGTTTGTATGTCTTTAATAGTTGTAAGTGTATTTGAAATGTAATCTTGTGTTAGTTCTGTAAGACTTACTAACTCAGGGCTACATTTCAAAGTACACTTCCAGGTTTAAAGGTATACATACTTTCATTGAAGCATCTCCTCCCACCAAAATACAGCAAAACATTCACTGAGTACAGAAAACTAAAAGAAATGTAGATCTTTAATAGTGGTTATAATAGTACATATTGTATTACACTACAAGCTGTAAAGGTAAAGCTACTGTCATTAAAAAATTAGATCTTAATACATGGCTTCTTGGCGATCGCAGCGCGTTATATCGCATCGCGTCGCAAAAAGTGGCTCCAACTTTTTTCAGGCCAGTGTGGGTCCTGGTTAAGGGTAAGCGATGTCCGTCTCACAAACGTCATTGACGACTGCAGGCAAGCTGACAGTAAGCTGGAAGTCCTTGGTCAACCTCAGCATCATTTAATAGACTTGTTTAGTAAGATTAGAGAATGTGGCATCACATTTTCTACTTTTACTACCAAGGATTCTCCTTCAACATGCCTTACTGGCACTGACTACAAAAAGTTGTTACAAAAAATATCCGATAAATTATGCTTCGTAGGTAGTGATCCAATCCCAAATTATACACAGTTAAAGCTGATTGTCGACACTCGGCTTTGCAGTTAATTGCAAATAAAAAGTGCTACTGCACCATAATAATGTTGTTGTTATTGAATATGCATGAGTGAAGCTATGGGTGACATCAGGGATCGACTCAATCAGAACACGTGCTGTTGTGTTTGTTATAATATTTAGTATAAAATATAAAGACGTACAGTTCTATACATAAATTTATTGCATTCTACATTTATGGAGTGTCCTCACGTAAAGTGTCTAAGAACAACTATCCTATACTGTATGTACCATGCATGCAGTCTATCTCAATTTTAATCTAACCAGTGCATACTATGATAGTGTAATCCAAAGTGTACACTATTATATGTCACACGTACTATATGTCATGTAATGTATAGTGTCCCTGCATTGTGACATGTAAGATGGTAGTGGTAAGGAACAATCTATAATCGACAAATGATAGTATGTGTATATATTCATTGTCACTTGTACACTATCGTATCGCTATCATCGAGTAAGAGCTAGCGTTGTGTATAAATTAGCTGTGTATTGTGTAAACATGATTTACGTGTATCACACTGTATTGGTCCCAGGTAGGTATACTCAGTAAATGTGTAGAACAGCGTGTATTCATACAGTGAATATAAGATACAATGCAGGTGTTAAATTGATATGAATTTACTGCAGTCCTGTTAACAATGCGAAAAAAGCTAGTCGTGTTTTCGCATTGTTGTATTTTCGTCACGAAAAAGAAAAGATTCGACAGATGTAAGGCCACGACAATGCGAAAATACGAAAACACGAAGATACGACAATGTCAACTTTGTCGTATTTTCGCTTTTTCGCATTTTCGCCTTGTTGATGCGAAAAAGCGAAAATATGACATGACATAAATCAGCCACCATAGTAATGTGACACTGGACAGTCTACCAATTTATCTCTGCATGGATTGCACGTTATTTCCGTTTTTCTCACGTTTCGAATCGACGTGATTTTCGATGAAATCGCACGGAAAATGGAAATAATTTTGTTCTATAGGGCCAGGCACACCTTTTTACTACACAAACATGTTGACATCATTTACCTACACAGAAATTCTGGTGTGACGAAAAACTTGCTTAACTTTTTTATCAGTATATATAAACTCTGTTGAAAGAAAACCCAGTTTTCTGGAAACCTGTACCCATTTGTCGTCGCATAAGGCGACTGTCGCACCACAGAATGTTGGGCCTCATTCTTGCAGAATTAAACATTATGTTAATATTTCTACATACAGCTAAATTGCACATAAAACAATATTCTAAATGTTAACATTTTGAGGGCTCTTAAACCTCCGATAATGCATTTAATTTGATGTCGTCAGTAAGAGAGACTCGATAGAACTGATTTTTCAAAAATCTATAATCCACTCAATACACAGCGTGTATAATCTCCACGCATTCGACTACAAACCGGTTTTGTAATACATGTTCGTAAGGACAAATGTACTCCGCTATACGTTGTAACGCAGAGTACTAAAAGTCCTAACTATCATATAGTAAAACACCAAAAAACAACAGACACTTTTGTGCGATTTGCAAGGCTCAAATATAGAACAATAAAAATTATAGGAAATAGGAAATTCAAATTCAATGCTTATTCTGAGAACACAAATGAATGTGATTTTGTTACATTGAAATTACTTTACAAATTTAATGTTTTGGTTACAGATAATCTTTTCTCCAAAGAATCCTTCACATAGCCATCTTTTGCTATATCGGTTTTCCATCGACCGTGTCTCTTAAGACATCTATCTGAAATACCTGAAGTATTGGCTACTTATGTAGCGCCACTGGCTCTCAATGAGTGAGTGCCGAAATCAAGATCTGGACCGACATGCTTTAATTTTTAACAATACAATCTTTTGCTCTTTCATAACTTAATTTCTTGTTCTTTTTATGATTATGGTTGTGAAATATTGGGATACGTAAATAACAACATTATTGAGCGTGTAGCATTACAATTCTTAAAGATTTTGGCGTTAATTCTTCAACACCAGACTGTGTAGATTATTGCGAAACTGACATCAGGCCAATATCCATAGACACTCAGTCGAAGACAAAATGATTGCCGACTGGTCCAAACTCCAAATTAAACTTTTACACTAATTATAAAGTATATACTAGTATGTAAGTATATTAGTAAACGTTTTAAATGGATAACCTGTAATAAACCATTCTTATTTAAGTGCGATATAAACTACGTATGGAACTCTCACGACATGATTGAATTCGTTTGTCAAACAAAAAATATCAGACTTATTCTTAAATGGATGGTATTCAATCTAAGAAGCAGAAGTAAATGCAAAAACGAATAAGAGTTTAAATACAGTTTTGGTGTCGAAAGATATTTATACCATAACATATATAACATATAGTTTTTTGGCATGAAATACATTACACAGTAAAAAAATATAGCCAAACAAACAAAATTAACAATGTAAGTGACAAGTGTTGAGAATATATACGTAATTTGTTTAGAACAAGATTTCACAATATAGCAGATTAATATAAATGAATTTTGATATTGTTGTTTCAAATTTCTTTCTTTAAAAGCAAAAAATACAAATTTTGCAATGTTGTTTAATACTCTTTGAGAATTCGAGGACATGAGAAATTCGAATTTTGTAAAAGTAGTACAATACACTTTCATTTTTTTAAACAAATGTATTTCTTTCAGTCCAGAACTGGAAATAACCACTTTCCGATAGAGACTAGCAATGAAAGAAATTTACCCGATGTAACAATGCAGTAGATGACGAGCATCATTTATATATTAGTACGCATTTTTTTTCAAACGGTAGAAAACGGTTAATATACAAAGAAATACATGCAAGGCGTTATATTATTATCTTTGATTCAATAATTAATTAGTATAAGTACACAAAATATACCTAAATGCGTTACATTTTGCCTCTTTGTAAAGGAAATAATTCTACAAAATCAACAAACAGTTTGCATTTGTACATACGTTACTGAAAATGCAACTATTGACACTTATACATACATGAACAGTTTCTTTCGTGTTTATAACATGTATATCCTTCTTTTCTTCGGGCAATCAAATTTCAAAGCCATTTTGTGAAATCAAAATACGAACTTAAGGTACTATTATCGCTATTACTTGATATCAGACGAAAGAATATCGGTGTCAGTCAACATAGCTCAATATCACTGCGCTCACTGTCTGAGGGCCAAAACTAGTTATTTGAAGAGGCAACAAAATTTCGTACAATTACAATTGTATCGTTACTTTACTCATTCCAAGAGTCAAAAGTGCCATTTTAAGGGCCAAATGAAAGCCCTTGATAGTTACATGTGTTACATATTGTTTGCTGGTATTTTCCTTATCGTTTAATGCTTTGCACTTGGGTTTATCGTTCGCATTAACAGTCAATGTTAGACAACATGACAAATAATGTTGTGCAATTTACAAACGAGTACGCTAATTTTTACAGAAAATAAAAAAACACACCTGAAATGAGTCTTATCATAAACTTACGTCAGCCATGAATCTTATCATAATTATCTAATATCTATAAGCACCCGATAACCCAAATTAAACCGTGATATGCTTATAAAATTTCACGGAAGTTTGAGTGTAAGATGTAATTTTTGTAGTAGTTTGTTTATAGTGTAATATATTTTTACACCAAAGACGCCGACGGGGCGGGGAGTAATAACTTGACGCAGCATTAAAATAATTGCAATAATTAAAAAGACTATTTTGTTCCTAATTCCCAATTCTTTTACCTCAAATTAGCACGGACAGGTTTTGTAAATGTTAATAACTTTTATAAATTTTCATGATTGAAAATAATTTGCCATGAGATTTTTAAAAAATAATGACATTCCTTTGAGTTATTTTTTTTTAAATTTGCAGTGAAATTCTTGGGACTAATCCATTTTCAAAGATTTAAAACGAAGGAACAACAATGTCAATGAAAACTCAGGTTAGATAGATAATTACATAATTGACGTCCGTTTTAATTCCATTGTTCATAAATGTCAAATCATAATTAGCTATCGCGCACCTGTGTACAAATATACCTTTGCGCTTATAAAAGTTAAAATTCAAAACTTACAAATGTCACGAAGTAGTTTCACAAACACGTGGATATGACAGTGACTGCCATGTGATATTTTTATACTTACATTATTGTGGTTAATTATAACAATGGACCCAGTAACACTTCTTTGTATCCACGTGGGTGAGATGTTTCAGTGCATCTATAATTATGAGAGGTTAGGTGTTCCGTGTACGATATTTGTGGGTAAGACGATCTGGTTGGGAAAGTCGAATTTAGTTTTTTCCAAGAAACTTTTTATTTCAGTTTCTTCCTTAAACTGTTTGGGATTGATAGCATATCATGACCAATTAAGAAAATCATTGGTTACAATCTGCTATTACAGAATAGCGCTCGAGATGAACAAAATCTCTTGGGTTGATGTAGCCCGGTTCCCCATGGTTTACAACATAGCACTGTTATGGACAGGTAACCCATAGTAGAGTTGGTGATATTTTGCCCGGGACACTGACTGAATATACTTATCAAATGAATGGCATGCATTCCACAGACCCTGCTCTCATATTATAATTGAAAAGGGTTTTTAGTTTGTTTTATTTTGGCATGTGAAAAAAGATTAATGCTAGCAATACTGGTTTGTTACCACAGAGCATTGATTTGTTACCCTAGAGTACTGAATGGTCACATAGGACAACTGGTCGGTAACGCATAAGAACTGCTAGGTAACATTGGAGCACTGCTGGGTAACTCATTGACAATGGTTGATAACTCTGTGGCAATGGTTGATAACTCTGTGGCAATGGTTGATAACTCTGTGGCAATGGTTGATAACACTGTGACAATGGTTGATAACTCTGTGACAATGGTTGATTACTCAGTGACAATGGTTGCTAACTCTGTGGCAATGCTTGGTAACTCAGTGGCAATGGTTGATACTTCAGTCGCAATGGTTGATACCTCAGTGACAGTGGTTGATAACTCAGTGCCAATTGTGACAATGATTGGTGACTCAAGAGCACTGATTGGTAACTCTGTGGCAATGGTTGGTAACTCTGTGACAATGGTTGGTAACTCTGTGACAATGGTTGATACCTCAGTGGCAATGGTTGATACCTCAGTTACAATGGTTGGTAACTTTGTGGTACTCTTTGGTAACTCTGTGACAATGGTTGGTAACTCTGTGACAATGGTTGATACCTCAGTGACAATGGTTGATACCTCAGTTACAATGGTTGGTAACTTCGTGACAATAATTGTTAACTTTGTGGTACTCTTTGGTAACTCTGTGACAATAGTTGGTGCCTCAGTGACAATGGCTGATGCCTCAGTGACAATGGTTGATGCCTCTGTGGCAATGGTTGGTACATTTATGGCAATGGTTGGTGTCTCACTCGCAATGGTCGGTATCTCAATGGCAAAAGTTAGTATTTCAGTGGCAATGACTGATAACTCAAGAGCACTGGATCGAAACATAGAGCACTTGTTGATAACCAATGTTTTTAAATGTATTTAAATGAAGTGGATAATTATGTCGAATGCCGTTTGAAATTTAATCAAACGAATTTACGTCAAAAGAAAACAACGACAACATTATATGATATATTCAACTTAATATGGATTGAATCGGTATTTGTAATAAAGGACCGTTGAACGATTGATGAATGATAACAAGGAACATAATAATTATATAATAAAACTACCATCATAGGATAATTTGTTGGTTCTTAGATAGTGGCTTTGATATCGGTCTAAGCCTAGCATTGGTATTTGTCTCAGAGAGCAGTCTCGTGATTGGCCAATTTCAAATTTAGTCTCAGATAAACCAATCATTTCTGTTAGGTCCTTTGGTTCAATTACATAACCGTAATCAAAATATTTACAAAGTTGATATACTGTTCAGCCTATAATTCAGGTAATTCAATGACTAAGATGTTATTTTGTTAGCTGTAGCACTAGCCTTGCGAAACCGCAAATAAAATTAGGATTGCGTCGATCTACCAAAAAAGATAAGGTAAAATACCCTCAGGTAGTGCAATGCATTTACGAATGTTGATTGACGAATCTCACAATAGCGACACTCGTCTGCACTAACTTTACACGGAACACCAAATCTCTCAGATTGTTTACAAACAAAGTAGTCATGAATATGCGTGTTTTTGGGGCTCTGTTTACTTCATGTTGCGTACTTAATTAACAATAATAACCGCATAGAATTGAGAAGTTGTTTCTCTGCTTGTAAGAAAGCATTGCGTGACTAAATCACTTTTTAGTTTATGAATTATATGTTTAATTACGTCAGGTTAGTGACTCACGTTTGCTTGCTGAAAATATAGTCTTTTCCAATGACAAGATGCGCATCCGTTTGTAATTTTTGTCCTCACATGTGAACAGTATTTATAGAATTTCCATAATACATGCACTGTTGTGAAATTAGAAGGATCGACTCTGTAGAAATCAGAGGAAGTGAATCATGACCCCCCCCCCCCCCCAAACAAACCATAAAAATAACTAAACAACATTGCATCATAATTTTCATAATTAGATGAAATCTTGAAATAAATCGGGGTTGTTCTAAATGTAATAATGTGCGTATTAATTACAAACATTTGTTCAGAACAATAAAAGTTTTATTGCCAGCCCTCATTTCTCAGATTCGCAGAGGCGGTGATAGTATTTAAAGGAATATTGTGTTAAATGTTGTCCATTATACTAAAGTCAATTTATTTATTCATTTATTTATTCATTTATATATAATATTTATAAGTGCTTCTAAGGGAGACCGAAAACAGAGATATTGGAGCCAATATGTTTACATTATTTGTGTATCTGGTGTTTGGTGCATGTCTTTGCAATGCAAGACATATTTTAGAAACAACGGACAACTCGGAGGATTCCGTACAGAAACAGTTAGACGTTAATGTAAGTCATATATTTTTTTCTTATTAATAAAAATATCAGCAATCGTAAAAAGATCTGAAGAACCCGAAAGATGATATTGCATTAGGCTGAATAATATGTTCCTTTTCACAACGCAGCCAAGCTTAAAGGCCCAATTATTAGCCGAATTTGGTAATACAGAACAATAATTAAGATGATAGTAACATATAAGAAATACAATGTTTTTTATTGTATTTGCACTAAAGCAATATTTACATAATGCCTTTCTATAGCCACATCTCGTAAAAATGTTGTCAGATGCTTTTTATTTTTATGTACTTCATAATTAAAAAAGAACAAAAATCGAAATGTTTTTATTGCAAGTAAAAGTCATTTTTCTAGGTAAAATAAGACCTTCTTCTATTTCAACATCCAAAAAAGCTAATTGGGCTTTAACAAACATGATGTCCATTGATAATTCCGTTTCTTATAAAGAATAAATATCGAAATATTGTTTAATTTGACTATTTCGAAGTTTGTAAAACGATATATATCACAAGTTAAAAAGTTTGTTAGGCGGTAAACAGCTCAAGCATTTTTGTTGTAATGTTACTTGTTATTTTCTACACACAGCACTTTGCACGTTATTTGGGATGGGGACAATGGTCTTAAAATGGACATGTTTGTGTGGGGGAATTTGGGGGGGATTCATTGAATCGCTTTCAGAAAAACCGATCCATAGTTACCGAATTGATTTTGAATCTTATTCCGTGTACGTTTTATACACAATATATCAACAAATGTTCGTATCCTTTGTTTTGAATCTTTCCGCGTTGAAAATCTGTTCCATTGAAAGAACTTCTAAAAACTAAAGTAATAACTTGTAATGAACACATACTGAGATATAAGCTTCAGGCGGATATTGTGGTTCTTTATAACGATCCTACGGTATTTTTGTTAATTACTTTATACACTCGTAAAGTTATATATAAACCGAGTTTGTTACCATCTGATAACAGTATGTCAGCAGTTACGTACTGTAAAATCATAGAAAACGACTGTCTGCGAATTAAGATCACCTTGCTAGCAAAGTCCACTCTTTAATACGCTATGTAAATAACATTCTGAACACAATACATGTAGACCAAAAATCATCTAAATATAGGTCAAATGTGTGTAACAGTATGTTGGTGTATTTCCTCTTTTTCTGCATTGTTGAACAGTTTAATTGAAACGTGGAGTTTCAAAGTCTTAATATAAAACTCACCTTTATCAATCCCTGTTGTGGCTGGTCATACCATACCCTACCGTGAAAATTTCCACACGTGGAAGGGAAAGTTAGTATTGGTTAGAATCAGTCCTTGAAAACTGGTGAGATGAATCGGCCGCCATATATATAACTGGAAAAGTGTCGATAAAATGGTGTGAAACCCAAATAAATATTAAAAAAAACTCCCATAATCCCTTAATCAACAAAAATCTATTTCACAGGCGTATCTGGAGAGGTATGGATATTTACCCCCAAATAGGGGAACGGCTTACAAAATATATTCAGGGGATACACGAAAAAATGCTATAAGGTAAGTTTTGTAAACATCATAATTACATTTAAAAATAATATAGGGTTATGAGTTCTAACGTGATATTGTAATGTAGTAATGTTCAATTAATTGGCATTTAACAAATAAAGATTTTATAGCGAGTTTTAAATTATATCCCTATATAATCTATATAGAGTTAAACTGGGCAATTGTTGTCTGATTTGGTTTATTGAGTCATTTCAAGGGAGATAATAACATCGATTAAGCCGGTTATCGATTCAAAATTGCCCCATGATGATAATGTTAATAATTCTGTTACACTTATTTCCACGACAAGGAAACATATATATCTAACTGTATCATTATGGTATGTTTTAGTATATATGTATACTTTCAAATTAACTGGGTGACATGTACCAACAAGGTTAGCTCAATTGTAAGAGCATCTGTCTTGCAAGCAGGAGGTCGCGGGTTCGAGCCCCGTATCTGGTACATTGTTTTCCTCGTCCTATTACATAGCGATCATATGATTAAATGTTTGATTAACTTTGGAGCTACTTAAATTGTTTATAAAATTAAAAAAATATATTATCGAAATTATTGCTTTGAATAAACCATTGTTTCTTTGATATTTAAATAATTCTACTTCCTTTTAAATGGTTGACTCTACAGAATGTTTCAAAAGTTCGCCAATCTCTCACCTACTGGAGAAATGAACGAAGAAACGATCGCGAAAATGAGGCTGCCTCGTTGTGGATACCCGGATGTTGTTTATAACAAACAGACATATATGCTGAAATCATCAAAGACAAAAAACAGTAAGAGCTTCTATTTTTTATCTTAAATGTTACCACGCAATAGAAAGCTAAAATGGATGCTACGCAAAAAATTGATGATGTGCGTGTGTTGGTTCCGTGGAAAATACTTTATATTTTTTATCCATCGTGTTTGAAATCAGCTAAACTGTTATTTTTATATATATTTCTTTTATTGTTTATCTTACAGTTAGCATTGTCTTGTAATGGGTACTAAAGATAACATACACTTGTAACAAAATTCAATTTACGTGTGTGCGACTTGCACGTGATATGCGTTTTGAACGATAGATGACTCCATCTCTCAAGTATTCAATATAAAACTTTATTGCGATCTTCCTATCCGAAGTATAAAACTTCTAAAGAGGTATGAAGTAGCATCTTCCGAATGAATAAGACTTCAATGTTAAATCACATTACAAATAAAACAGTCCAATGCATGGACGTGTTTGACAACAATTTGTACAGTTAAATGAGGGTTATCTTATTTTTTATTTTTCACAATGACCTCCTTCAACTTCGTATGGTTAGATAATTATGTGATATGTTATTGATATATTGTTAAATAAGTTTCCTCGTAAAATAAAGTCTTTATTATTATTATTACTATTATTGAAGAAACCGTATAACGGTACATCGCGATGCACGTGCTAACGTTCCTGCTGCGGTACACATATCATAATGTATCGCATCGCATCGTATCACACTGTAACGTACCGGAATGTTTTTTTATATCGTAGTTTATCATATCGTAGTTTATAACATCGTAGTGTATCGTACCGAAGGGTATCGTATCGTAGTGCATCGGCATTCAGAAATGCGGTGAAACATAGCTTATTTCTTATTTTAGCTACAAGACAACGAAAATGGTTGAATAAAACAATTTCATGGAAAATACAGACACATACCGATAAACTTACACGAGATCAACAAAGGTAAGATGTCAGGTTTTTATTTTTTACTAGGGTGGTTCGGCAATCTCGTTTTTTTTTCTTAATCAATTAACTTTATGGGGATATATTTTGTGTTCTTGCAAGAGCCGTGTCGTTGGCCCTGTTGACGATTCACATTCGCGGCAGTCTATATCCTTCCATGAAAATTTGGAGATAATGTTGATTTTCTTCCACATGTCATATGGAGAGTTGCTGGTGCCTTGCGGAAGGATAAGCTAGTGCCGGTTCGAATACCGCCCAAGAAAACTTTTAAGGTGAATTGGCCGTCATATATGATTTAAAAATTGTTGAACCCGAATGAATAAATACAGTCAATACCTGTTCACAAAGGTCATGAATGACAATACGTGGTCTTTATTGACAGATGGCCTATATTCAGATGTCGGTTTTTCGAGATAATCAAAGACGGTTTTGGAAAAATTGGCCTTTATTTATAGGGTGGCCTTTATTCGGAGTTGGTTGCTAACACAAGTTTTAATGTAATTTGTCTTGAAAAAATGTTGAAAACAGGTTTTATTCACATGAGTTTCCATATACTTGGTTACCTCGTTTTAATTGATGCGGTGATATTAAGAAATAGCTCTCCACATATTTTACTTATGTTAACAACATATCGTCATAAACAATGAGGATTTTTATCGCTCTCTAACTGCAGTACAACTTCTCCACAGCGGCCCTCTCTTGAGCAACATTCTCACATCGACAACAGCATTTTCCTACTGCACAACTTAACTATTCGATTAACCTCTCTAGAGCAACGACCTCTTAACAATAACATAATTCTGCTATTCCCAAATGGGTGTTGCTTTGGAGAAGTTGCACTGAGTATTATTCTGTTGTATGTTTTTAAGGTCCGCAATGATCAATGGTATGCAACGATGGGGAAACGTGAGTGATATACATTTCGTGGAAACCAATGGTAACGCCAATATCACTATAGAATTTGTATCAGGGGAACATGGTGACGGTAAGGCGAACGCATTTGACGGATCACGTGAGTAAACTTATTAAATTATATGTTACATTTGAAAACAACATTGTACGGTCGGTGGCATAGGGGGGCTAGCACGTTGAAGGGATAATGTATAAAATGGCAACACATATCAAAATGAAATTCATCACACATATACGTATACATAAAAACATATACTTGGGAAAAATAATCGAACCCCTGGATGCAGTTCTCTTAATTAGAACAAAATGGCCTCTGTGAATAAAGACCATATTTTGTCTATCCCATGGATGACCTTTTTTCACAGGTATAGTAAAATACTGGGGGTTTATAATGTTATCTATATAGTTTGATCTCTTGTTTCTGTGTACATCTAATTTATGATAACATAATTAGTTACAATTAAACTTTTTGGATGTTAAAATCAATGTAGTTCTAATTTTATATGGAAAGATGTCTTATCAGTGAAACTGACTTTAACTAGCAATCAAACATTCCGAACTTTTCTTATTTAATCACGAAGTACATACAGAAATGTAGCACAGTATTTTTTCAATGATATTGCACAAAAATATGAAAAAGCATTTGACAACATTTTTTAGAAATATGGCTAAAGAAAGGCATTATGTAAATCTGCATTTAGAGCAATTAAAATATATTTCTCATATTTTACTATCATTTTATCTATTGTTCTGTATTAATAAATTTTAAAAAAATAACGGGCCATTAAAGCTTATGCACCAATTACATCATTATATTCTACAGACGGTGTTTTAGCTCATGCTTTTCTGCCAAGCGATGGCCGGACACATTTCGACAATGATGAAAATTGGGTCTTTCATCAAAAGAACGGATTTGAAATCGAGATGATAGCTACGCATGAATTGGGTCATGCGTTAGGACTGGAACACTCGAAAGATGACGAATCAATCATGGCCCCTTTCTACCGAGGATATAAGGATAATTTTAGACTCAATGATTTCGACATTGATGCAATACAACAACTGTATGGTAATATTTGTTTATTAGTTATAATTATGTTCTCGTATATAGTGCTTCATTGTGTTTATGAGAAAGTATGTACAGTAAAACCCCTGAATACCGGACTCCCTTAAAACCGGAACATCCTGAAAACCGGAATTCCCCGAAAATCGGACAATTTTATAATCCCACTTTTTCGGATCTTTTATCAAAAGCTTTATGAAAACCGGAATTCTCAGAAAACCGTACTTTTGGCCCAGTACGGACAGGTCCGGTTTTGATGGGTTTTACTGTATACTGAATCTTGCTGACTGGTTCAACAACATTGACAACATGTATGGAACAAAGTGTGAACAGCTTGCGAACCAGTCTAAATGATTGGTGAAATGTCTTATATTATTTAGATATCCGTCGTTTTTAGCCTTTTTCCATCATTTCAAATGTATGAATTCATTGATTAAGAAACGGCTTCACCACTTTTATTTCAAATGTATGAATTTGCTTTATATTTTCACTTAAGGTGCACCAGATGTACCCTCTACCCCGGCACCAGTGACAGCTTTCACAGAATCCTACAAAGAGATATATGATAGTTTATGTAACTCTAACATCGATGCTGTTATATCAGGTATGAATTGTCCAAATCTTATATTTGAATGGTGACATTATATTCTCACATCTCTATCATTTTTTATTTGTGTTTAAAGTCTTACATAAAACAGGTATTGCCAACTTGAATGTGATCATATAATTATATGCAGCAGAAATCAAGCACATGAGAAACATATTTTGTGACTAATGTGATCGATGCCGATTTTTGATTTTACGTATTACGAATGTTGTCTGTAATGAATATGGTCGTTCAATGCAAAAACTGAGTTAAATGAGATGCTATACAGTATTATGTTAGAATAAATAAGACTAACTAACTAGTAATACTGTCATTCCTGATTTCAGTTTTACGTTGTTTAATAAACAAATATTTTTATTGTTTCAGGACCGAATGATATGATACATATTTTTATTGGACCTGTGGTTTATATGTTCCGTTTGAATTGTCATCGTGACGGGAGCGCGTGCATTGTTCAGGGATTTCCAAAACCTATTAGGAACCTTTTTAAAAAGGGGCCAAAACGTGTTCATGCGGCGGCCTTCATACCTGACCATAGAGAAAGAACCTACCTGTTTAAAGGTACTAGTCTGATTCTTTTACGCAATGTGTTTTCTAAAAAATATTTGTTCTTTAAATCAATTTTTTAAAACTCACTAGACTAAGTAGCATCTCAGCAAACTAAGTAATACTTTTAAACCCCGATTATCCGAACTCGGATTATCCGAAAACCTTGTGTTATCCGAAATGATTTTTTTCGGTCCCGATTTTCTCTCTATGTAAAAAGATAGTTATATAAAAAGCAAATGTCATTTTTTCAGTGGGATTGATGGACCCATTGTGAATCCCTACAACTATCAATTTTTGTAAACTTAGATGTAGTTTTGTTGATTTAACAGGTCGAAAGGTATGGAGATACAAAGGTTACAAACTTGATGAAGGATATCCAAAGACTTTTAACAAGAGTATCTTACCATTCAAGCCATCAGCGGCATATATCCATAAAAACCAGTTCGCTGATTATCAAATGTATATATTTGGGGTAAGTATTAACTCTAGATATCAAGGTTAGAATCACTCTCATTCGTCTGTAATGATAATTGAAAGGGGCTGTAACTGATTCCCCCTCCCGGCCGTTAATATCAGACAAAATCAAATATAAGTCACGCCCCCAATTGCATCCTACGAGCCTGCTGTAGAACGAACACAAAACTCTCGATAGGGTTTTTGACATTTGGTACACCGCAACGCCATTTACACGAACAACAAAGTAATTTTATAATATTAAAAAGCTTCAGGATTTGTCTCCCCTGAAAGATCTAAATTCAATAACAAAATGCGAGTTACGCAGATTTGGACTGTATGAATTATAAAGTATAAATGTGAAAAGTCAGGTACGTCAATCTAGACACATATACAGTTCTACTTCACCAAGGTGGACCCTCTCTTGAGCAACAACCTCCCTTCAACAACAGCATGACTTTTTCCACTGTGCGTTTTGGTTATCAACTTAACCTATCTAGAGCAACAACCTCTCACAACAACAACAACATAATTTTGCTACTTCCAAGGGGTACTGATTTGGAGAGGTTCCACTGTATACGACTTTCATCTGTTTCACAAAAGGATTTGTAATAGCTTTGAAATAATCTAAGTATTCGCCACAATCGTAATTACTCGGGCATTTCCGTAACTGAGAAAATGCCGAAGAGTTCCGATTGTTTTCACCAATAAACACAGTGATCTCGAAATAGATTATGCACAAAGTATCATTATTCACAGTAGACCTCTATTCGACGGTTAAACCGGTGCTGTAGACCAGTTTTGTCTAGCAAAAGATATCCACTTTGTGACATTTAGTCGTTTGTGGCCGAGAACACTGGTCTAATTATATCAGTATTTCATCAATCATAGAAACATGTTATTTATATTCAAACAGAGAAAATACTTTGTGGAGATTTTTCTTGAAACAGAAGATAAGGCGACGGATGAGTTAAAGACAAAAGTATACTGGGACCATGTACCCAACAATCCGGATTCCTTCGTTCAGACACGAGATGGGAGTATCTATATGTTCAAAGGGAAAAGGTATTACACGTACATGGTTAATTATTTTGATTTTAATAGTTTATGTGGCGGACAGTTCACCTAAGCATCATTCCTGGAAAGAACCAGTACTAGACTCCCATCCTCCGTAAGCAACTGCCTACTTTCTAACATAAAGATACATGGTCGGCAGCTGAGCTCGAACCCACGACCCTATATCAGTGATAGGTTACAGTGATTTGAAGTACCACTCGACCACGGAGGCTGGTCTTATTATTTCTCGGGCACTGCTCGGGCATTTCCGTAACTGAGAAAAACGCCATATAGACAAAAGCCGAGGAGTTCCGATTGATTATTTCTCTCGATCGTGCTCGCTACTGTAAGGTTTCATGATCAAAATTTTGCATTTTTTTCTTATTTTAGATATAATCGCTTTGATCACCGTCGAAATATCTGGGAAAAAAGAAAAATAATTGGTGAAGATCTGCTTGGTGTGAATTGTGAAAGATTATTTGGACAAAATATCCAACAGTGATAATCATAAACATTGACAAAATCTCATTTTCATAATTTAAGTAAAGAAGTTTAAGCAAAAATAAGCGTTAAAGATTATATTTATATTTTTGTAAATAAAATTGATAAATGAAGAGTGATGATGGGTTGTTCATTCTTTAACGATTGCTTCCACTGTTTTCAATGTTTGCGGTGTTTCCGTCGTCATTGCTGTTGTTTTGGTGTTTTTTAAGTTGTTATTTGTTTGTTGTTGTTGTTGTTGTTGTTGTTGTTGTTGTTGTTGTTGTTGTTGTTGTTGTTGTTGTTGATGATAATGATGATGATGTTTTATTTTATTGTTGTTGCAGCTGTTTATTGTTATTGTTTTTTGTTTGGTGATTTTTGTTGTTTGTGTTTTTGTTGTTGTTCGTTGTTTGGTGTTTTCTGTGTTGTTATTTCTTGTTATTTTCAAAGTTGTTGTTGGTGGTGTTATTTGTTGTTTGTGTAGAATGATTTCAATGTTGTCCGTTTTTATGGTGTTGTCTGTTGCTGTTTTGTGTTGTTGTTTACCGTCGTTGTATGTTGCTGTTGTTGGTTCTGTTACTGATGTTATTTAGATCAAGTCATTGTGGCCTGAATGGCCTTGAATATGATTTATCTTGCTATGGATGTCGAACCTAAACAAAAGTCCAAATAAGACTAACATTAATTTGTGAACAAATTTGTGATAAAACTAAACCCGAGCGTACGCTGCTAAAAAGATTTATTCGAAATAAAATATACAAATACAAAACGATATGCCCTTAAATGTAGAAAAAAATAAACGGAAAAAATAAATAGAATTCAATGTTATGTCAAATAGCTAAAAATCAATCATACATTTCACATGCATACATTGTTCATTGGAATAGTACAGAAGTAGAACAGACATTGGAGATAAATTAAGATAAAACAAAAATAAAAGTATTTTGTAGAACCGGCCGCGAGTCCACCCACTACTGACACTTAAACATTCAAATTAAAATACAACACAACATAACGGAAGTACTTTCAAAGTGTTATGTAAATATTTAGAACTATTCAAGCCAACTTGGCTTCATGTACTTTTATTTGTCGGTCTTTAAATCTGCGGATGACGACATATTAAGTTTTAACATGCCGATGTATGATTTCACTGGTCCATGTAATCAAGTATACATGTACTTATAAATATTTTTTTCAGTTCTTTTTCGCTTTCAACTTCTGTTTCAATATTATAAACTCTGAACAATTAATTAACTAGTAAGGTATATAGCACAGAGGTATCGACCATAAAAATTGAGTATTACAAATAATCAAACATACACATAAATCAGAAATATACTCAACGAAAAAAGAAAGTGAGTGTGCGCTTTAATATTAAGCATTACATCTAAAAAAAAACTTTATTATTCACACAGTGATAATTATCAAACATGAACTAAGAGTAAAATATCGTTTAGCCATTTTTGTAAATTTTGATACCATTTTCCTATACTTATGAGAATAAAAAAAATGCCTAACAAAGTGCACACTTTCTTTTTCGCGTGAGTATACATTTATAATCTTCTGACGCAATATTGCGTCGTAGTGTAAAGAAGAAATGATTTTAAAGGGTAATAGAATTACACGTCCATTTAATGGTTATACGTGTATCTTATAGTGGCATTATTATACCTATCCAAATTCAATAAATTACTAAAAAAAACATTGTGTTACTAATAACATTGAACATGAATTCCATCAAATCAATATACAAAAATGTACTTAATTAATATGTTGTTTAGAAGTGTATTTCATACAAAACGTCTAAACCAATGATAATATGTGGTCTTTTAGTTAAAAACATATTACATTTTACAACATCGTGGACTTTCTGGAAATATGGATTAATTACACTGAGATGTTTGTACCACATCACCGGCTGCCTGATGTATACATGGCCGAACTGCAATGCATGCAATTGGGATGTTGCTGTTATAGTCTTTAAGTAGTTCACACCTCAGTAAACAGAAGTCATAGTCACAAGTTATTGGCTTTGATTGTAAGCAGACTGCATGGCCTTGGTCATCATATTTCCAGGGACAAGTTGACATGTCCTTAATGATACAGTCATTGCTTGCTCTTTTGGAGCGATCCAATTTATCTCCAGTCACCATATTTTCAGACGGTCGTAATACGTTTCCAATTTGGCTATTGCTTTCCTCACCACCTTCTGTAACATTTAAACTGTTTCTCCTTTGTAAAATAATCGACAAAATGTGACCCTTGCTTTCTTCACCAGTTGCAACGGATTCGGATACTTCATTTTCGGATGTTTCAATTTCTGATGGATTCATTCGGACCAAATCTACCATCGACTGAATTTGAGAATTATTTGAGCTGTATGTTAGTTTAATAGGTATGTCTCTGTCATTATTCGTTTTGTTAGCACTATCTCGCCACTGAGTGTCATCTTCTATCGACGAATTGAGACTTGTTTCGTGATTTCTGTGACCACTTGGTTCGTCCTCTTCCTTATTCGCATCGCTTATTCGCACAAACATCACTACGCACATAAATAACACTGCAGTCATCTGACGAAGGGTGAATGCGTTAATCATCTTCAGTGTTGGTATCTATGAAGACACAGATTTGATAAGAATAAAATAAACTGCTCAACATAATATAATTTCCTAAATTGGTAAATGTTTCCTAAATTCATGATCATACAGTATAATAAAACATTTAAGACAATCCTTTGATTAATTAGTCAAACTACTTTAGAATAAGTGTATCTAAAGACAGAATATGGTGGCATTATACGCTACATTTGTAAAACACATCAATAAAAACTTTTCGAGAGTCAAAATTTATTACTGAAAAAAATCAATATTAGAATTCCGAATTCTGACTACATTAAATGTAATAATAGTATATTATATTGTTAATTATGAAAAAAAAAACAGTATTATATCATTAATATTATGTACATTTGTAATCATTAGAACGTTTAGCTGCTCGCACAACGGTCCATGATTTGTCAATGTACATGTACCTGATTGTTGAGCGTTACAGCTGCTTGGTCTTTACATAAATTATACTTAATTCTTTTTTAAGTTAAGTAAACTTAAGCTGAATGAAGTCACAGCACGAACATTTTGTGTCTAATTTAATCTGCATCTTTTTTTCATAATTAAGAAAATTTAATAAAATTAGTAAATATATAATCTTAGCTTTCATTTGAAAAAAAAAAGAAAAAGTCGAAAAATAAATATCAAGAATTAGAAATACATGTAATAATTACGATAATTCTCTTTGGTTGTATACGTAGGTATGTTTCCTCGGAGTACTTGTTGTAATAATGATCTGCTCAAAGTAACAATCAGTTTATATATCATCATATTGTCGGAAATTGAACCTTTTATTAATAGAAATGATTGATTGGGGGATTTGTGATAATTTTGAACCCTATTCTTTAAGTGGACCCCACTTCAGAGGTAAGATAATAAATCTAGATATTACAAAAACTGTCGTCATCTCTGAACAAATGAGGCGAGGCCAGCCCAGCTGGAACTAAGATATAAAATCAATGAGATACTTTTCGCAATCACTTTTAACACTGGTATAATTGCGGTTAACCATATAACGATTATTGGCGTTAATTAGTTGTATTCAAGATGTCTAAAGATCTCACCCTGATTGTCTTTCACGTTTGTAATTGGTTATATTACTCCCGAAGTTCCGTGTTGTTGTTGTGGTGTAAGATTTGTTGATGCATGTTTGGCTATGATATGATCACGCATGAAAATTGGCCATGTTTGATTTTTTTTAAATTTATTTATCTATTTATCTGTTGCTTACCGGCCCATTCGACAGCTATGGTCATTTCAGAGCCACCCCAGAGAGAGGAGAGAAGATACAGGGAACCAGGCATTTATATTCCTTCTCGTATTTCGAATAGTTTTTTCTGGTTCTTTATTTGTGTCGTGGTGATGGAGACTGGAGAAGCTTGTAGCTTTAAAAAAATATAACAGACAATGAGTTGTCGTAATATGGCTTTTATTGTAGAAAGCCGTAACATCATGTTTAAAACACAGTAACATTTAAAAAATTATTTTTTGAACTATCTGGCTGAAAGCCTGCCAGCGTCAAGCAGTAAGCTTGACGCACCGGCCAGACAATATAATACATTTATCGTGCCCGTTGTAAAGTACCGATACACACCTCGCCTGTTTTCTGAGAATTTCTTGAGACTGTACTTAGCTCAGTATAGTTGGGATGGAGACACTGAAAAGGCTTCCCTGAAATATTGTGGGGCGGTGCCGAGATTTGAACCCCCGACCTTTCGTTCAGTAGTCCAGTGCGTCACCACTAGGCCACCGATCATCCATATTGTTTATTGCAGGCGACTAAAGTTGAACAGCGCATGTAAACAAAATGTATAATTTTGCGTCGATTATATTTTTTTTCCAATTTTTAAAACACACGTTTGAAGAATATAATATTGGTAACCTCGAGGAAATCGTAACTTTGTTTTTGGTGTGTGTTTTTTAAGTAGCGAGTAATATTATCTTTATTGAGAAGAGTTCCTTTTATTACCGGCATTTTAATAATTCTCGAAAGATATCATTTTGAGCGCAAATCAAACTATGTATATACATTTTGTATTTACAGTCATTGGTCTTATATTCTAAGTTTGCTAATTAAATTTAGAGATAACTAAATGTCATGTGGCCTTATAGGCATACCAGTACGAAATGAATTATGTTAGAACAACAGTACGCCCTACCAACAACAAACAACTTGTTTCTTAAATACACAAATATTCTGATCAAATAAATTAATACAGTCACACCTATTTTACGGCCACATACGAATGAAGGCCACCCTATGTGAATAAAAGGCATTCCCTTAAAACCCGTCATTGATTAATTAGAACAAATAACCTCCGAATGAAGGTCATTTGTCAATAAATGCCACTTTTTATGTCTTTCTCAAGGGTGGCCATTGTCCACAGGTTTGACTGTATTTATCTATTATGTGAAACAATGCAAAATAGATTTTTTAAACAACGGTGTGTTTGAAGTCAATGTTTATTCCGGTCCTTCGAAAACGGAATAATATGTTAAATGGAACGGACCTCATTCATAAAATAGCGGGAGAAAAAGGGGACACCCCCTTAAACAGGAGGCTTACCGAACAGGGAGTGCCACGGACAGAGACAACGAAACGGATGTACATGTAGTTACCAGGTTGAAGAAGTTTATCTGTTGTTTAACGACGTATTTGATAACTTTGGTCATTCCAGAGCCGCACCCGAGAGAGGGGAGATAAGATACAGGAGCACCGGGCATTTGTATCCGAACTCATATTTCCGGAACAGTTTTTCCTGTTTCTTTATCGTTTCCTGTGATTTTATTAACACAGTAGTTGGCTCGGTAGTTGTGACGGGGGCACTGAAAAAGCTTCTCTGAAATATTGAAAGGCGTAGCTGAAATTCAAATCCACGACCTTTCGTTTGGTAGTCCAACACGTTACCACTAGACTACTGATCACCCCTTATTGAAGAAGTTATTCTGTAAACAAGTTGGCCAGTCCCGTGCAGCAATCTACCAGCCGACGGAATAGCGCCCAAATGTTTTGGACATATCTCTAGATATCTACATGTATATAAGGCGTACAAATTTACAATCCGTCAATGAAGCCGTCTGGGGGTTAGATAGAAATTGTCTGATGTGTGAACAAAGCTGGTGTATGTACAGTACAACCTCTCCAGAGCGGCCCTCTCTTGAGCAACAGTCTCCCTTTAACATCAGCATATTAATTTAACCTCTCTAGTGCAACAACATCATAACAACATAATTTTCCTACTTCTAAAGGGTGTTGCTTTGGAAAGGTTGCGATGTACAACCAAAACTAATACGGATACATTCTAACATAATGTATATATAGTGCATTGCTATAACATTCCAATTGAAGAATGCACATGTATATTGTGTAGATTGAAACATTCATACAGCAAGTAATAGTATAATGACGTGAATGTTTCCGAAAATAGACTTGTCTACGAACTTTTTGGGCCACACCTCGTCGTTCATATACATTTTCTATCAGCTAAATTATAAATTTAGCGATTGTTTCATTCTCATGCATACAAAATGATCATATATTTTCTTCTTTTATTATTATTCCTGGACTTTCAAGTTTATAACTTATTCTTTTTATATTGTATGTTTGTTTAATGTTTACTATATACGGTCAAACATGTGTTAGTGACTAACTCCGAATAAAGGCCACCCTGTTAATGAAGGTCAATATTTTAAAAACCGTCATTGATTATGTTGAATAAAATGACCTCCAAATAAAGGTAATCTGTCAGTAAAGGCACCATTATGTCTTTCCCAAGGGTGGCCTTTGATCACAGGTTTAAGTGTACACGTCACAAATAAAATTCTGTTCTCTGTAATTATTAGGTAATTATTTGTTTCGCCAGACCTCATCATGTTTTATAAACAGCACTGCAAAGTGTGCAATGTAGTGATACTATTTTTCAACGCGGATGTAAGAGGCGTCACTTAATTGTTAGTAAAAAAAGTGGTGTTTAGCAATTGGAGCTTTTGCTCCATAAACGGTCGCTTAATGGACCAAAGACGGGCTTTTGAATTGCTATCAGTTCCGTCCATTGCGACTTATTCATTAATTTGTTTAAATCATCAGTATAACTCAGATAGCGGTTCGTGATAAAATATCCATATGACAGTGCAATAATCAGTTAAAAAGTGTTCCATAAATATTCACAATTTTGTTAATTAAAGGGGCATACCCTACAACTGACAAACATTCTGTGAAAGTGTAAAAATGTGTTAGATGTATATGTAAAACAATATATAATGGATAATTGCAAGAAGAACTTGGGTCATAAAATGACTAGTTTAGGTACTAGCCGCAAAAAGCATAGCTATGAATAATAAATCACTTCCACCCAAAAATTGTTCAACAAATCCCAACGAGTTTCCGATCTTTTATGGAAACTAATATTTTTGTGATTTTATTTTTAATTTGGTGAATTTTTGGCTGAAACTTTCTTCGTCGGTTTTTTTCTTTACAAGCTTCTAATTTATCATCATTTTGCCATGATTCTAGATGCACCAAGTTGTAGGGTATGCCCCTTTAAAATTCTATAACTCGGGAAATCAAAAGGTCTGTTTTTTAGCAATGCTGCTTCTATTGATGTTGACAAACTGGTACCCTTTCAATATGAACATTGTTAAAGTGCCAACTGAGTGAATGGGGAACCATTCAGATCCTGACAGTTTAGGCCTACATGAATTTCATAAAACGAGTGACTTGTTGATTTTTGTTTATAGTTTTTATCAGATTAGCTGTTGTTTTGTCTGTTTGCAGTTCACTGTGGTGCCGTTATCTGTTTCGCTGTATCTGATTGGTCAATGCAATACTTCGATTGATTCGTTGTGTCTGATTGCCCAATCTCGATAATTTCAAATTTTCATTTTATACGCGTTTTTTTATTGAATATGAATGGACATTGAGGCATTTGTGATATTGGTGTACTGTTGGTATGTGTCGTCATCAGTGTTTTACATTATACCGCAGATTATACGGGCACGTCATTCAATGTGTTGTCTCCTTCTATACTGGTTCCCGTTGACTTGTGTGTACAAAGCACTGCAACTTGGAACGGGAACCAGTTTAGTCTCCTTCTTAACAATTGGTGGAAAGTTTAAATGACCGTTTCATTTATCATTGTCAGTAACAGGTTTTTTTTTTTTTTTTTTTTTTTTTTTTTTTCAAATCCTTTCACTGACACTCTTTTATGAATTTTTCAACTTATATTGTGAGACATCTTAGGGGCCAAAATATCAAATATCATTATTTTCTTGGCATAGTTATTTTTCTAGTTCATTGTTCATTGTTGAGGATCTTATGGAAGATTGATTGTTTAGTATATTGTCAAATAAGTTTCCTCGTAAAATAAAGTCTTTATTATTATTATTATTATTATCTAACTACATTAATCAATGATGTCCATCCACGCACGTTTGTGAATAGAGTCAAAGAACAGGGAAATTCATTTAAAACGTATCGTCCACTTTCGTGGGCGTTGTCTTTTGGGACAACGGATCCCGCAGACAGACATTCAATAGCCCAAAGATTCGACACCTGGATGTCCCTCATTCATTAGACTTTGTCTGAGTGACTTTATTGCCCGCTGACAGACACACACACACGTCTGGCTAATTAATCATTTATAAGATATAAAAACGATTTTTGAATTTTCAATAGTGAATATTTTAATAACGTAACATTATAAGCACATATGTAAAGCATAAAACTATAAAAAAAAATAAAGTAAAGTGAAGGACGAATGTATCACACATTTCGGAACACACACATTATCATCTATACAAACACACACAATAAATACAGATAAAAACTAATTACCATAAATACAACATGCATATCTATGATATTGGTATATTGCAGACTGACAGGGCGACTTCTTATAAATTGTAATGCAATGTACGCTATCAATGTTAGCCTCGTGATACAATTTAGGTCATGTGATACAATTTAGGTCATGTGATACAATTTTAGAACAGAACATTTAGTTAGACTTATACATGAGTACATCATCAAAAATATTACAAAATATAAAACAGATATTAATTACGCGATACAATTTTGGATCAATTGACAGAATTATTTGAATATATTTGAAATATAGATTAAATCATTATTTGAGTGTTTGATCAAAGGCGTTGTCGTATTTATGCGTTACGACAGATGATAAACTTGAAAAATAAAACCAATTACACGTTAATGAAATTTTATGTTCTTTTTACAAAATTGAGTAAAAAGAAAATATTTCACTATAACGACAGGAAAGCTTTAAAAAAACGATTTCAAAACAAAACAAAAATACGCTTTCAAAACGAAAATAAACGCTTGCAAAACAAAACAAGGCTTTCAAAACAAAAATAAACGCTTTCAAATCTAAAAAGCGATACAAATGTTATCGACAATAAATAAAAGTTGAAAAAAGAATGAGTAGGCGAATCATATTCCTTCATCTTATAACAGTTCTTCGTGTCCCATTGCCTCAATGCTTTATACCTTAAATTCCTCGGTAACACCCATTATGGCTTCATCCACCTTTTTACTATTCTTTTAGAAAGCATTTTTAACAATTTAGCACTTTTCAAAAAATGTGGTAATAAATCCTGGTGTTTTAGAGATGTGTTTTTACCAGCATGTTCATTCGCGAGATCCCCTTTGATGTCTTCGACAAATTTTTCATCGCCATGTTTGTTATTCGTATCTTTTGATATTTTGCCACTTTTATAGTCTTTAGTGACTTTTTGTTTTACAGCGTCAGTTTCACTGTCTGAATCAGAAACAATAGGGTCTATGACGTCAGAATCGTAACTTTTGTCATCCCAGACATCGAAATTGCTTGCTCGATGCTCTACGTGTACGTTTCTCTTGCCTGCTGAAACAATCGCTGGTATATCAGACGCATATTGGCACGTGAATCCCACAATTATACGTCTCGATTGGCAGTTCGCGTAAACAGGCGCGCACTGACCACGTGGGTCGGTTGCGAATCCGTTCCCGTTACTGCGAGAAAAGTCCAAACAATTGTGTTGAACAATCGGATGTAACTGGACCTTAATCTCCCTCGTTGCGGGATTTTGTTGGTATCCCCATGGACAGCTCGATTTGTAACTCCTTAACGCAGGGTCACTCGGTGACGTCATAATACTCCAGAGGGTTTTCCAGTCCATGTGTGTCTGTCCTGTAATTTTAGTGATGTTTAACACCATGACCAATAGGACCTGAAATGATTAAATGAAATTTTTCATATAATTTTTTATTCAAATAATTCAGTATACAGCCAATCCTGTGCACAATGGCCATCCTTTGGAATTGGTGATTATGTTCACATGTTTACACATTACAATAAGCAAATCAGAAGCCAATGAGAAGTATATAAAAACAGACAGCGTGTTAAGCCATATTTTATGCGCTAATAGAAACTGCTATGACACAAATTCGACCCCGGCTGTGCTCCAGTGGCTAGTGCGCTGGACTTGTAACGCGGTAAATCTGGTTCGAATATAGGTCGCAGTAGATTACATCCATATACATTGCATGACAATTTGACAAAAAATCGATTTTCCTCAACATGTGTAGACGTTGCCGGCTCCTTATAGACGGATAAGTTAGCACTGGTTAGAATACAGTCCAGAAAAAACTGGACAAGTGAGCCAGCCACTGTATAATAATAAAACTGAAAGATTGTTGAAAAAAGACACAAATTCACACATTCACTACAGTACAATTATTGTCACGGAATTAGAAGCTCACACCGCTGACGGCGTACTGTCTTTCATTTAATTAAATCCGTTAAATTATCATGCGGAAAAAGTATTGAACAAAATAGTTCTCGTAAGCTACAAAATGAAAATTCATATCCATATTTTAGTACCTGATAACTCAATAATAACATCACAAGCGTATGTATTGAATAATTTGGTCACATTTCAAAAGTCTAATGTTAGAAAAAAGAACCATCAATGAATTTTAACTGTCAGTTGAAAAATGAAAAGTAACATTCACGCCGTGTGTTTGAAATCGTTTGAATATGCTAACATTTATAGAATGAGAGTATACTGCAATTATGCAAATTAAATTTGCCAGAGCAAAACTAATAATAAATTATCCATAACTACAATGTATATGATCAAAGACGACGCCTATATTTGGATGTACGCACGTCATAGCTCAAAGCTAACCCATTGTGTTAATCTGTTTTATCAAAGTTTACATCCATAGTTATTAAACATGACCACTTTATTGTAATGTATATGTAAACATCTGGATATTTGTGAATTGAAACTTCTTCAATTATACTTTGGTATACTTTCAACTGACGCTCGATTTTGGACCATTCTAGAAAATGATATATTTTAATGTTTTGTCGAGGACACACAACGACTAGGACAATAAGCATTTTTTGTATGTGGGTTGGCATCTGATACCAATATTATATCAAAACTCGCAAGCTATGAGATAGCTGAATACGAACTTTTCCAAAACGGGGATATTAAAACTTAAAGAAGGAACGGTTTGCGTCATACGAGTCTAGCAAGGGTTTAAACTGCGCAATATCAAATCAATGTGATATAAACTGTCTAATTAATGCAACAAAAATCGTCCGATATCAATTTCAAAGATAGATTCATTTATCAAGCAAAATCTCACATACGTAAGTTGAGATAAATACTATCTGCTCAAACAGGATAAATAGTTGACATATGAAGTGGGTATAGGTAAAATAAGTTACATTTTTTTATCCATTTGTACATCTAATAAGGGTCTCCCGAGTTAAAATGGATTAATTAAGGGCCACTGTCTCTGATGAGTGTAAAACCTTAAAGTCCCATAAGCATATATATGTATCGGTCCTTACAGTTTCTGATTGTTCTATAACAGAGGAATCCGGTGTGTTTTCCTCCCGTGCATACTTTATAGCAAGAAAAAATGTCTCCAAAACCACCATCGTATTTTTTTCAATATCATTAAAATACTCGTACATTGTAAATACTATTTATAGAACAGCTGTGTTTTTCCGCAGTCATATTATGACTAGATTAGATAGATAAATCTTTATTTTTGATTTATGCCGATGGCACATCATCATAATACATATATTTACATACATGCTATTATAAGTGGACAGTAAATGAGAAACATTAACAAACAATCCCTGATTCTCGCACACACCTACACACATGCATACCCCATCACCCTTAAAACATCAAATATCAAATAGCATACAAGAGTAAATAAATACATAATACATGCAAGTGACGTCACGCGCTCAATATATTTCAAGTTTACAAAAGCAAAATACACAGCGAAATGAGTGTTTTTAGAAGGAAAAAATGACTTGTTTCGTCGGTAATAATTATCTTGGGATAATATCAGCAAATGTTTGTTTTTTACATATATTTTTTATTGCAATTTTGATGAGGACCAGCGTACTACGAACTACATCCACCTTAAACTAGTTCCCGTTCCATGTTGCAGTGCAAGTCTATATTAGATCAGTTTCCATGAGTATTTTCAGTACTTTGATTTTTGTATGTTGGTGTAACGTATTTGCTTGTAATATTTTATACTAAAAGCTTGTAATGCAGTAGTATGAGAATTTTAATACAATTCACCAAATTTGCATTAAACCTTCGCGTACAACGCATTTTTGTAAATTTTCGTTGAAAGAGTTGCAGTAAATTAAGTATAAATCTAACAGAATAAAAGACTGCAATGTATACAAGCATAAAAATGTTTTAAACAATATATTTTAGAGTATTTGTTAGTTAAACGACTTGCTTGAATCTTAAAGAAATTATCTGTTGTGTTCGTTGTGATTTTAATCAAATTATGGACGTGATAAAAAACCGTACAAAATATTTAAAGATATACAGTAAAACCCAGTTAACCCGGACTCCCTGGAAACCGGAATTTTCAGAAAACCGGACTTTTGACCCGGTCCGGAAGAGGTCCGATTTACAGTGGTTTTACAATATATTTTGTATACATCGCTCGGGCGTCAATCATTTTTGTAAAATATGATATAAAACTATAAATCGATTGTTTATAGAGTGGTATAAGGTATATATGGATTAAATAGTTCACAATTATAATGCGTGGGTTTCTTGTCTATCAAAGAATAAATAAGGGCGTGAACTTCATGAGTGTTAATTTATTATCAATACTATATATTAAGATGCTATATAGCTTGTTATATACGTTTAGGTTTTATGCAAAATCTAAGTTAAGTCTGAAATGATTTCAAAAATGTCAAATTTAACATTAAAATAATGTGAAAAATACGAGAGTCGGAAAGTAATATGGAAAAATTAAAGAACATGTAAATTTGGCAGTTTTTATAAATGTAAGCTATATACACAATGAATTTATTTCAAACTGAAACGAGCATATATAGAATAAAGAGATAGGATACTTAATTAAATGAGTTTATATATCCACATACGGAGATACTGAGTCAGCAATTTTAAATTATATATTAAATATTACTGCAAAAAAAAGTAAAGCTAAATTTTATTATTAAAGACAAATTAACAGGTATATTATGAAATAGCTTTATTTTCTTGCTGATGACGTAGATTCAAAATTATATTAACATAACCATGATGATAGTTAGACTATTCACTGCATTAACACACCTTACAGTGACATTATCAGAACATAGCAGAACAGAACATATACTTTATTTGGACTACACCATTACAGCGCATCGTCATATAAAGATATACAATTGCATGCGTGAATAAACAACATATTACAAATATTAAACAAAACAGAACAAAACAGAATCATTAAATTTACAAATAGTTCATTATTACTAAAATGTTTTGCTTAGTTTATACAGTAAGAACGAATGAAAATGAATACACACATCTTATTAATTAAAAATGAGTAAACAATATTAAATTTAAAAAATAACTTACCTTCATCAGTAAAGCTTTTGGAATCATGGTTCTTGCTGGTACCAAAGATAACTATGAACTAATGCATAATTCAAAACCATCTCGTTCTTATATATAGACTTCTCGACGGAGTACAAAACCAATGACCTTCGGCAATAAAGCAATGCCATCTCATTACAGTCCGTACCCTCTTGTTTACTAAGCACTGTACTTTATTTCAGATATGCAAATGTCTGGGATAGGAAAGTCGGAAATAACCTAAAAGTCCCAACCGATTTCGTAACATCTGTATTGCACGTGTTTTGCAAATTCAATACGCATCTTATTTGAATTGAATGGAAACTTTTTGAAAAAAGACATTTTTCAAGGTGTTAACCATATTTACAACTGTCACATGATTAATTACTTGTTTTGAACAAATCGTTTGTTTGATTTAATAAGCACTTAATATTGTCATATTAGGAATTAGGTCATGAAATTCAGTAATCCGTATAGGCTCAATGATTGTTCGTAAAGTTTCAAGTTTTCGCGCGTGTCCAGCCTAGTTTTGTGGTATGTAAAAGGAGGATAGCTCTACTTGACACGTAGAGCTATGTGACAATGGTATGCGAATATTCGTATTTTGACGAATGACGTCATAGAGCTAGTGAATATACTCCGCGTTTGTTATTTGTATCACTTTATGAGATTTAATTCGTATCAAACTCGCCAAACGAGATTAAGTTTAATTATTTCAAAGCTACTTGTGAAAAGTCCACTGAAAGTTTGATAATACGAAAATATCAATAGAAAAACTTCGCAACTTCTCTGGTGCAGACGACATTTTATTCACCGAACGGTCACGATATGAAAGATACTAAATATTTGCTGGATGTGATTAAATAACCCAAATTTAGAAAATTTGACAAATTTATTTTTTCAGCAACTACGAGTATATAAGATTTGTTTGGCTATGTTTTAGTATTTCCGTTATCTTTCTGTTCAATGGAAATACGAGTAGTAAAATAAAAGGCATCAGAACTACAAATTCTAACATTCATGAAACGTACCTCACATTTTTTAATTCACCAAGACGCATGTAGAGTGAATTCTTAATTCGGAGGTATCTTAGCAACTAAATAAATCAAATATAATTGCCCCTCCCTCGTCTGTTGGTTTGACACAAATGGTTAGAAAACAATACACACATGGTGATTATAAACCCTTGATTAAATTAAGACCTAGACCACATTTTAACAAACGCTCTTTGTAAGAATGATGAATGATAAATTAATTGAATGGGAACGTTTAAATGTTTACTATTTTGCCTTGTGTGGTTTTGGGTATTTAGCAAACAAGCCATTGATAATTTCTGTCTGAATGAATGAACAAATGATCCAAACGGTAGGTAAAATCTTTGTGAGAGCCTCATTGGACGAACGAACAAAACTTTACGTATAACCAAAGTTTGACTGGCTCAAACTATCAAAGCTTTATTTTTTGCCTGTTTTTTTTATATCAGAAGTTTAGGTGAAATGACTCATGATATATTAACAATAGGTTTGCTTGCACTTTCTATCGCCCGTGTTGACCACCTTCAACAGGAATCGATTCTAACCATCCTAATCATTGTATACGGGATTTTACAACCGTTTGGGTTGGAGATGATAACACATTTCACATTGGAGTCAGATTCCTTTCTTCTGCAATTCAGAGTCGATGATATGACACCACAACAAAATACATTCAAACCTGTGAGCAAATGCCACCCTTGGAAAAGACATTGCGTTGCCTTTATTGACCGATGGCCTATATTTGGAGGGGTTTTTTGTTGTTGTTGTTCTGAATACTGTATTTTCATTTATTTTCGTTGGGCTCAATTTTCGTGGTTTTTACTAAAATGACTGTTTCGTGGGGACATAAATTCGTGGATTTTGATTTTTGAAACGAAATGCTTTATCTCTGCATTTAAATTCATGGGGATTTGATTTCGTGGATGAGCCGACCCTCGAAATCTACGAAATTAAATCCCCAACGAAAATTAATGATTCCACAGTAATCAATAACGATTTTGGGAACTATTTCCTTTATTCGCATGGTGGCTTTAAAGAGGTGGTCGCTAATACAGCTTAAACTGTACGTGTATATACTGTTTCATATGCTAGTTCAAGACCACAGATCAACCGTTTTCATTGGACGATTCATCTTGCAACTGAATGTGTTACTTGTTTCGATTGGCTGCTGTCTTTGTTTCTTTGTCTCTTGACAATTTTATTGGCTTATACCGTAACCTAGCAACAACATTACCAAAAACAAGCATTATTGCAGTACTAACTCACGTTTCTAAGAAACAATTTCTAAGGTACTTAGAAATAACATGAACATAATATTATGTAGCGTAGTGAAATTGCTATAAAATGAATGAAACTCTTCCGAAAAAATCTAAAATCGTGATGTTTATCACGACTGGATCGAGTGCTTGATTGAGATATTACAATATGCAAAGTCATATAGTTTCTTTATGAATTACGAAATACGCCAACTGATGTTTGAAGTCCATGTGCAATATCTTACCAGCACAGTAACGTAAACAATCCTCAAAAAAATATGTGAAGATCTTGTACAGGGGGTTTTGTGGAAAACGAATAAACGGAAGTTTATTGCGAGAAAACTCAGCCAGACAACCTATCCTTGGAAGGATGCACTTTTTTAATGACAGATTGCTTCAAAAACCTGACGCAATGGCGAATACAGTTTGACCTTCACATTTTTCACTCAACATAACATAATTCGTTTTTTTAATCTATGTTCATTAATTATATTATGAAGTCCATGCTTTGAAATGTTGATACATGAATTCAAATAGTTTCCTTGTTGTCCGGTCTTGATTTGAATCAATCGTAAATATTCGGGCATTTCCGTAACTGAGAAATACTCATCGTACGTTACAAATTTTGGTTATGCGGTTTCCGGCCTGCCTATTATGTCCGAAGCACTTTTTTGTAAGACATACGCCGGGGAGCTCCGATTGGATTCGAATATGTTTAGGTTGTGGTGTGCGTATGTATTTTAAGTTCACAGGACCGCCCGGTCAGCTCAGTGCTTATAGCGTCGATCACTTGGTGAAGAGGTTGTGGGTTTGAACCCCGGGCTAGACTCACACTGTCCGTGCCAAATTTGACTGTAGATATTATATCCTATGTTAAATTGTCCCCCACTTCTGAATTATGTGGGGTAGCTTGGCAGTAGCTTACGGATAAAATGTTGTTAGCACTGGTTAATGCCTAAATCAAATCCAGGGAAGCTGATTATGATAACTGCTCGCCATGAAATGACTGTAATAATGCTGACAATGGCGTTAAATCCGAAGAAATAAATAAAACATTTTAACATCTTGTGATTATAGAGGTAATGAGAGATTGTGTGCTTTTTTTTACCGTGGGCGACGATTTTTTTCTGCTTTTGAGTAATAAAAAAATAGTCAAAATCCTTATTCAATATTCTATCTTGACTTAAGCGCCCGGACAAACTTTTTATATAACTATATATTATCTAAATAAAATTTCATGTATGTTTATATTTTGATTTTATGTTTATACGTATGTGCTGTTGGCGTCTGTGTGCTGCGTGTGTGCGTGCGGGGATGCGTGCGTGCATGCGTGTGTGCGGGGGTGCGTGCGTGCTGTATTATATGACTGTATACATGTGTGCACGTGAAAAAATAAAATTCTGTTCTGTTGTGTTCGGTAAAAAATAATTTTGATAATCATCAAAAATCCAGTTGAAATCTTTCACACCGTTCAGTGCAATAACCGGAACTCAGCACATTGAATAACGCAATGTATCCATGATGACAAAATTATGCCATAGAATTTCATCAAAAACGGAAGACCACTTGGTTCATTGTGGAAGAAAATTGACGCCGTAAACAAGTAAAAAATCACAAATTAGTGCATTTTAGGGGAAGCTTGGAAATAATTAAATAACGTCATTGAAAAAGGGTTAATAATTCAGCACAGTAGATTTCCAAATCGGTCAAATACGTCATGACGGCGAATTATTTCAAATTATGCATAGTAACCGAGGTCTGTTTAATATGTATTTGATGTCGATAAATAAACTGTCCTATATAACTAGTCCTGGTAGCCCGGATGTCACGATACTATAGTTTAAGTCCTCATTCATAATTTCAGCAAAGTTTACAACTATTTGAGGTCGTGATATATAACGTTATAGTAAGTCTATTTCGTGTATTTACTAAATCCAGAACAAACACTAGTAACGGCAAGTATGTTAATGGTCATTTATACATGATATGAATAACGCCCATATTGCTTACTTGATACATACGAAAGTTAAATCGTTTCATTACTCATTATGAAACAAAACTAAAATACATGGCACGTAGCATGTATAGGAACTACTGTGGTAAATTTTGTTTCGCGGACTATCTTCAGATGTAAAAACACTACATAAAAAATATGTTCTTTAAAAGTTTTATTTAAACAGATTATTTTCGGTTTAGATGTCGAAATTTATAGATTCCAGTAAGATGTATTAATACACCAGAGTTTCTTTGCGTGATACAATGAATTAAAAATCCCTCAAACATACATGAACCTAAAAAACAATGATTACAAAGGTCGTCTAATTAAGGAGAGAAATGTGGCCTGAATTGAGTTTCTTCAGATGTGCATGATTTTGTATATTGTACTGAATAGCTTTATTCGCAGGTGGCCGCTATTCACAGGTGACCATGAACTGTTTACTGTTGAAGTGGTATTTAATAATAATTAAAAGATGTATTATACAAACCCAATCTCGAAGATCGATATCGAGTCTATTCCGTACTGTATATCTATCCAGTAGGCGGAGTTACGGGTATTTGTTGTCCTCGCTCAGCAAGACTAGTGTCTTTTAGCGATTCAAATGTGTTTGGTAGCGATGCGCACTATTTATTGTCTTCATAAATGGAACTTTTGTGCGGATGAATACTGAATTATCAAAGTCAATAGTAAGTCAACATAAACATTATCGTTGCTTACTTTCTATTCTTTCTCTACAATAAAGACAGGTTGTATAACACGAAGTTATGGTATCTGACTATAGTAATATCTGGTTCCAGAAGGTCGCTGGTCCTGCTATGTTGTACACCCGGGTTATTAATGAGCCCGACTGTTTGTGTGATACATGTAATATGACTGTAACATATCTGGGAAAATAAAGGAATCGTTCTGTTATGTTCTTTTCTGTTTAAAGCCCCTTTAGCGTTTTGGATGTTAGAATACATAGAAAGATATCTTATCAGTGATACCGACTTTTACTTCCACTATACCATTCCAAAATGTTCGTTTTTAGTCACAAATTCAAGTACATATAACAAGAAAAACTATAACGAAACATTAAATGGTTTAAGTTATTTTGTATTAAGTTGCTTTTTTCATAAAGGATATTGACTGTATATTTTATTCAATCCTCCATTATGGAGAGTATATCATATTTACGAGTTATAAATGATACATATATTTTGACAATCATGATCGAGTATTTGACAAATGAATAAATTCATGTATATAGTTCACAAGTACAAGTTAATACCATACCATACATCAATCAAATCAAATATACCCTAAATACTACATTTTATAATAATTTGTCTAGAAAAACAAGAAAAGCGTCTTACAACATTTCTTCGAGATGTGTCTAAGGAAAGGCATTTAATATTTGTCTTGTTTGAGTATTGTTCTAGTGAAAATAAAATACAATGTGTATATTCCTTATACTGGTATTTTAACTATTTTACTATAATTGTATTGTTTTGTAAAACTAAATTCAAAAAGCTAAATGGGCCTTTAACTCCAGTGAAATAAAATAAGTAAGGAGCGTATACATCTATTAATATTTGATTACAAATGTACATTGAATTGTTGTACACATATAATGTGAAATAGAAAAATCATCACTTAATAATGTATATGGTCATCAAAACAAACCAATATATCTGTAATATAACTACCAATAAAATGTGGAATATTGGACCAATACATTGCATCATTTAATTGACCTTTCAACTCTGACCTAAATATGGATATGATATATATTATAAACCTTTGTATACATTTTAGAAACGAAGATATTTTGTGTTTGTATTGACGTAAAGACGTACGTCATTCAGACGGATGGAATTTTTCAAAAGATTAAAAATTATTATTATAACTGACATGAAAATATGTCCATAATCAAACGATACAAACAAGGAAAGACAGAAACTTTACTTGTGTCCTTGAACGCGATGAGTGATTATTTTGCTTATCACAAGTGGGCAAATATTTCTAATTTTAGCCAAGTCATGCTAAATAAAGATTGTTATATCACCGATGTGTTTGTTTACGAAAATAGCGGTATGTATCAGCTGGTTTAAGGCCGTTATTCAAAGATAGTTCAGTTATATATCGCGGCTTTTTACCTAACCAGTTTTCTTAGACTTTTCTAACCAAGCCCCGAGGTTATAAAACTTGAGATCGGCATCTGAGCTCAAATCTCATATTTTGTCTTTTAATGGTTCTAAGTCATTCGTGATCAAACAATAATGATATAGTTAATACATTAGTCTGACAGTATAATTGATTGGAATATGTATTTAAACATTAATCAGTTCTATCTTTTCAACCGTAATACTTTGAGAACAAAACTGAGCTTTGAGCTTGGAGACCGTTCTCAAGTTTTATAACCACGGGACCAGTACTAACTTACCCTTCCACAAAGAACCAGCAACCTCTTCACATATGGAGGTAAACTGGTTCCCGTTGACTTGTGTGCACTGCATCATGGAACGGGAACCAGTTTAATATGGAGGAAATTCAACATTTTCGAACAAAGATTGCCGGGTTACATGTCTAGCGCACTTATAACCACTGGATCACGACCGCGAGTTATTTTATTTGTTTGGTAGTTTTGCCTTATTCAATACAAAGTCATGACCAATTGATGATGTTGAGCTGAAACTGAACGATGAATCTAAAACACTTAAGAACGGTAAGCTTATTAAAACTGTAACTGAAGAAAATTCAACCCAGTCTGCAGCCAGCCAGCCAATCAGGTCAGTGTTGTCTGCTAGAGTTTATCATCAAATACTAACTTAGTAATACTTTTCGAACTGGTTGATTCTGAAATATATCCATTTATATATCTTTACAGTATGTTATGACCAAAATATATGCTATTAACAATGTCTAAACTACGGTGGCGTAAGAGGGACATAGGAAATATTTTATTCATCACGTGCGCATGTAATTGCGTTACGCCTCAGCGCAACGCATGTTTGGGGTCATGTAACTGAAAGTCACTGGTGAGGTAGTAGTGAACAGTGTTGGTGGTACTGTAGTGAATAGATTTGTGTAACAAAGTGATACAATGTAGACGTGAAATTGCTGAATTATAGACATGCAATGCCATCTCGTGTTATGAATTTAATGCTATTGCTAAACTTTATGTACTGTTTTTACATATTTAAGGATTTCAAACTCTAATGGAAATTCTAAATTTAGAATCATTTATTAGACTTTTGTTTTTTCTGGATGACGTCATTGATTGCCAGTGGACTCGCTTATGAAATAAGAGGTCCTGGGTTCAATCCCCCGGTCGGAGCCTATTACCTTTTTACTAGTATTTTTTTCTTGATAGAACATTTTTTCCCAATTAATTAGCTAAGATATCAAAGCGGAAGCATGCTTGTGTTTAAAAAAAAATGAGTAAACATACAAGCAAACTGTTATAGCCGAAAATCTATCTGGTGAAAGTGTTTTATATTTTCACATCTTGTTTATATATCTTTGAAGATATTTTTTATCTAAGTCTTATAGAATTCCCCCACACAGGGGCACTGGTTATAGTTGTTTGAACAAATGTGCAATTTTTGCTTCTGTGAAAACGGGAGTCTGTTTTATGCACATGCGTTTATTTTAGATGAAAAAAAATGTAAACCAACACAAAAAACAATTCTACAAAAACTTATTTCATGTGCATTTTTTTCTAAAAAATGCCCTGTTTTTTTCAAATTTGGGCAAAAATGATAAGAGGGGGTGTGGCACTTCAAATATTTATAAAAAAAATATAATGGGACGGTGAAATTTGCTAAAATTTAAAATAAATGTCTTACAGTTTCTAAAAAGGAATAAAAGTAATGAAAGCTGTTACAGACCGAAATCCTTAATAGCTGCACTTCAGTCTTAATTTCGTTTTAAAAAATATTTCTTTCGTACATGCCCTTGTTCGCTCTGTTATATCATCGACCAAATTAGTCAGCTTATCTACGCGTTATGAAGTAAAATTGATTTTTTTCTAGGTATGTGTCTCCATCAATGTTATTTAAACTTTCCTAAACCCCTAAAAAATATCGATATGTTACGATGATATAATATGCAGGCCTATTAAAATCGCTGATGTGTACACTTTTCAATGTAAACAAAGGGAACGATAAATATATAGCACGTACAGAAGACAAAGTTATTTTCAAAATAAAGTTCGGCTATACTAACGATGGGATTCGTATGAAAATTTACAGGAATGATCTTTACTAAGGGAAGTTTCACATATATCAAAGGTTTTACTGTTGAGTGATTTTTTACGAAGTTGTGGCCCTTTAATTTTTTATACATAAAGTCAACACACAGCCTTCATCTTTAAAACTGCTGAGGAAATTTCAGTGAAAATTCACAGGAATGTTTGTCACAAAGCTTAGCTATGTTATTCTTGTAACTATTAATACGATGTATATATATTCTTTATTTAAGTCTCATTCACATATATACAAATACAATCACATTATATTATATCACAGAGTCATTATTATGTGACCATTCTACAGAGAATTATAAGAGACTGGTAAAATTATTCACAAGAAAAGTACAAACTAAAACTACATATATTTATATATATATTATTGTTACTTTACATGTATTCATATGATATTATAATAAAATAAAAATCTAGCTTTAAACCGACAAAAGAGTTAAAAAGTAATACTACACTTGCTTATAAATAATAAAAGAATGCTAGTCTTAATCTAGTTATTAAGAAGATGTCTTGAATACAATGAACATAAAAAGGAACAATAATAAATTATTATAAACTATTAAGAGGTATTGCTGGAAACAAAATGATAAAAAGGTTACACATGACAGACGTGTAACGGGAAATAACAACAATTGGAATAATAAAAAAAAAAGTTATCTACATAGATAAGAACTTCTACGATTTAAAATATTACAGCAGGTTTTGGCACTTAAACGAATCAAATCCGGGTGGGTAAATAACACGACTAATTTTTCGTTGTCTGACAAATTATAAAATATATCACAAACTTCTGTAGCTTGTTGTACAAGATTAAAACGTAAGTCTTCATATAAACTGCAGTTAAGTATTACATGGCATTCATCTTCAATAAAAACATTACAGAAAGGACAAGTTCTTTCATCCACAGGTAACCTTTCATATCTGCCAGTTTCAAGCCTAATTGGTGCAACGCCACATCTGAATTTACAAAAAGCCGATCTATGACTAAATGGCAAGATCATTTTACAATATTTTTCAACAGTAATATGTTGTTTAAACAGGGCATAGGTGCGTAGTTTATTTCCACCCCTACCACTACGACTTGAAACTTGTTGTACCGAATTAAGCCATTCTGTTTTAAAAATATTTAACATACGTTCCTCCACAGAGCGTTTAAAACTATGTTTCGGTATGACTATATTGATGTCACTATATTGATACAAATCAAGCTCAAACAATTTTATTTTAACATTATGATGCCAGTTTTTACAAGAATTATTTGCTAGAGAAATTGCCCAAAGTGCTATACGTTTAGTGAGACGAGATGCATGTAATGAATTTAATCTTGTCCAATATGTAGAGATACAGCTCCACTGCCGAACTATAGGCGGCGTCCATGCCATTTCGCCAGTAACGGCCGAATTCGGAGTGTACTTGCCAACCCCTAAGAAGTAACGCATAGCCTTATTTTGAACAGCATCAATACATGAAAAGGTACTTACATTCCAAGAGTATATACAATGCGACACAGTATGTTTAAATTTACAAAAGTACTAAATAAAACGAATAAATGTAAACTTAATATTAACAGCTGTATGTTCGTAGGCTATTCTTTTCTTACTTTTGATTTCTGACAATTATTTTTACTTAATTAACAAAATTCTCACTTTTACAAATTAAGCTGGATAATATCTGTACTGTATTGGTGAATTGGTGATTTTGTTCTGTTCTGTTACATTTTATGTTATTTTCAATGTTTGTAAAATGTTGCTTATAGTTCACGCATGTAAGTGTATGTTTATGTTTATTTGACGATGGGCTGTAATGCTTGAGTTTTAATAACGTATATGTTCTGTTCTGTTTATGTATGCCCAAAGTGTCTGTGTGATATATTATGATAGTTCAGTGTCAGTTCATTTCTGCACAATAACAGTTGATATACTTGATTAATAGGATTAATATATTATGGAGAAATTTATTGAGTTCAGATTCATTTAACTTAAAAAGTGTTGATCCTTTTTTGGTAAATTGTATATGAGAGTAGTATAAGGCGTTACCCTGGTACCATGCCTTCTGGTACCATATAGAATATAGAGTAAATAGATTAAGGTCGGTACCAGAAGTAAACAAAATTGGGACAAATTGGGACAAATTGGAATCCATATTGGGTACCCAAAATAGTATGAATTGAATTTTAGAAAACTTCTGGTACTGTGTGTGTGTGTGTGTGTGTGTGTGTATAGACTTAGACAATGAGAGAATTTTCTTTCGAAAATACATGGTGGCCCTGAAAAGGGCCGTTGGTGGCCATGAAAAGGACCGTTGGTTGGTAGCTGTTAGTCGGATCTTCATTTCTTTATTTCTTTACCATACTTGCCCCGAGGTTGTTTCTCAAGGTCATGTTTTCGTTTCTTCGTTTCTGTCATCTCCGGTTTCTTTTTGTCATGCTCCGGTTTCTTTTTCTCATGCTCATGCTTTCGTTTCTTTGAATCATACATAAACTGTACAGGTACAATCATTTCTTGTGGTTTAAACCGTACTTCTTGATTCTTCATGAGTCTGACCATCTCTTGCATCACTTGATTCATTTGTACCATTTCTTCCCTGATACCTTGTAGAACAGACAATCCCGTTGTAGGCTTTGTAATTGTATTAGACTGTTTATCCGTCATAAGCTGTGTATTCGCCATAGGCTGTATAGGCTGTTTATCCGTCATAAGCTGTGTATTCGCCATAGGCTGTATAGGCTGTGTATTCACCATAGGGGGTTGTGTATTCGTCATAGTGGGTTGTACATCTACCATAGGCTGTGTATTCGCCATAGGGGGTTGTATCGGGTGTACATCTACCATAGGCTGTACATCTACCATGGGTTGTATCGGCTGTACATCTACCATAGGCTGTACATCTACCATGGACTGTTGACTGTATTGGCTGTATAGTGGTTGACTGTATTGGCTGTACTGTGGCTGCCTATACTGTAGTTGACCGTACTTTGGCTGGTTGTACTTCGGCTGGTTGTAATGCATACCCGCATTCGGGTCTATCAACTCAGATGATTCTAGTGCTTCTCTCAATATATCGTATGGCATGTTGAAGGACTCCATGCTAGATAATGAAAAAATAGTGTCTGCGCCGGGGGTATTTATACTTTTTGCCTGCACGCGCCAGTGTTCTATTAGGTCAAGGTCAATTGTGAGAAGTTTTTTTTGAATACGTGTGACACTTCAAGTTTTTTTTAAAAATAAGTGTGACACTTCAAGTTTTTTTTTTGAACAAGTGTTTGATACGTCAAGGTCAATTGTGACACTTCAAGGTTATATTGTACACATCATACAATCACAGCACTTTGAATACATTTGTGGGAATACTTTGTACACATCATACAATCACAGCACTTTGAATACATTTGTGGGAATACTTTGTACACATCATACTATCACAGCAATTTGAATACTTTGTACACATCATACTATCACAGCAATTTGAATACTGTACACATTATACTATCACAGCAATTTGAACACTGTACACATTATACTATCACAGCAATTTGAATACTGTACACTTAATATATACTATCACGGCAATTTGAATACTGTACACATTATACAATCACAGCACTTTGAATACATTTGTTGAAAATGATTGTACACATCATACTATCACTTATATTTGTAGGGAAAAATGTTATAATGTTTATAGAAAACTTACCTCACACCGTATATTTGTATTTGGTGTTATCAGATAGGCCATTTACTAGTAATATTGACAATATGAGAGTGATTCTTTCTGAATTGTATGGGGGCCCTGAAAAGGGCCGTTGGTGGTCCTGAAAAGGACCGTTGGTGCTTGTATGGGAATTAATGGCGTTGACCGCATCTCCCCATACAAGCGGGACACCACTTGTCCCATTTCTTGACATCCTTCGGGTCCGGTGTAGGTTGATAGAGGTTCGACGGAACCTCTACCAGTTCATCTTCCCAGTTCTCTGGGGTTGATTCTTGGGGGGTATCCCCCCAGTCCTCTTCCCCAGAGCAGACCTCAACCTCCTCTACAAACGTCTCCTTCCCCTCTCTCAGGGTCTTCACCTCTAGCCTTAACTCTTCTAGCTGCATCTCCAGCTGTTCAATATACCGCCCTAAGGCAGCATATTTTCTCTTGATAATATTGACTGTTCTCTGTGACATCTTGATACAGAATGAAACTAGATCAAGGCAAGGTCACTCACTGACTATGATACAAGGACTCTGATTGGTCCATTTTAACGGTATTTCATTGGTCCATTTTAACGACATTTCATTGGTCCATTTTAACGACATTTCATTGGTCTGTTCTAGGTCAGTGTTTTTTTTTCGTGTTCCATAGCTCATTTATGTTTCATGATTCAACATGGGCAACTGCTTGAAAAGTTCTTCTGATGAACCTGATGAGTTACAAGAAGATGTTTGGGTGGTCAAGATGGGTAATTTGTACCCAGACTTGTCTGAATTCCAAGATGTTAGTAGTGTCAAGATGGATATCAAGATGGGTAATTTATACCCTGACCTTGCCATCTTTTATGATGAGGATTTGAGAGCCAACTATTGGCGATACCTATTTCTTGCAGAAATGCAATGAATTACCCAACGGCCCTTATTAGGGCCACCATATGTGTTAGATTCGTTTTGTTTCTCAAGCAAAGACAAAAGCATATTACATTGTCTATCATTTTATTTTTGAAAACATTTATAAAGTACAACAAAGTACAACACAATACAACTCACTTAGTCTCCAATTTAAGTCTATACACAATTGTCCAACAAATTGTCCAACAAATTGTCCAACACATTGTCCGGATTACACAAAGTCACTCACAGTTTTTGTTGGATTCTTTTTGTATTTACGTTTTTTCTTACTCTGTTCTGCGTCCTGTAGATCGACCTGTTCACCTTGTTTCTTAGGACAGTCTGCGATGAAATGTCCTTGTTCATGACAATAAAAGCATTCATTGTTGAAGGGTTCCGTACAGCTGGTAGAATAATGTCCTTTCTTTCCACAACGATAACACTTGATATGATCCCATGTTACATTTTTCTGTCCACAGAGCTGATCCGCTAAGTTGTTGAGCTCTTTAATTTTTTTCTTTAATGAATACATCAAAGTTTGATCTCGGTTCTCTTCAACTTGGTTCATTTTAGGATCGCTCATGTTGAAATGATAAAAAACGGACGGAGCGTACGTCTTTTATAGAGTGTCACGCGTTATGACCTTGAACTTGATACAAGTATAAAAAACGGCGGAGAAGTTTTAAGATCATAATCATGTCAGATACCGACAGTACTAGTGGTGAGGATGAACCTCCAACTAAACGAAGTAAGTTTGAGCCTGTGCGCGACTATTATAACATACAGTCACGCATGGAAAGAAAGTCAAGAAAATTCAAGACTCAATCCAAAGTATATGATGTGACATTTCAACCGTATAATCAATCGTTTGAATTTACAAACAGGTTGTTTAATGATATGATGGACCAACTCTACAAGAGATGTGAAGTAAAGTCGAATGATCGAGTTCGAGTATCTATTCTACATCCTGATTTGGACTTTGGAATACATGTTCCGTTTAATAGGGCATCTCGTATTAGTGGAGATACATTATTGGATGAAATTGAACGTGTGGCACAAAGTAACCGTCAATTTAAAATTCATGATGGGGCGGCACAGATGGAAATTACGCATATTGCTATGCCACAGGGATCCGGAAAGAAAACGTTTAAAGCACCAAACTTATTCAGTATGCGAAAGTCAAAGACAAGTGTTGTGTGTATTGACAATGTAAGGACTCTATGTGTTTAGCTAGATCGATTGTGGTAGGACGGTGCAAAGTACATGAAAATCAAACCCCGGAATGGAAAAAACGATGGAATCTTATACGTCAGTCTAAGAAAAATCTTCAAAAATTCGAAGCCGAAGCATTATTAAAGCAAGTGGGTATTTCATCGGATCAGTCGTGCGGTATAGAAGAATACCAAAAACTACAGGACTATCTCTATCCGAGCTATGTGATTAAAATCCATCCACAACATTATGGAAGTGAATTGTTATTCAAACCACCTGCTCTGACTGAAAAAAGTCGTGTGATTCATATCTTTCACCATGATAATCATTATGACTGTATCGTATCCATTACCGGATTTCTCGGACGGGTTTATTATTGTGAATGGTGTGATGTCGGTTATGATCACCGTGAAGGACACCAGTGTAGCCATATTTGTCAGTGTTATGCTCACACCCTGTGCCCAGCAGGACAATCTATAAGATGTCCGGATTGCCGTCGCCTATTCCAGAGTCAGGCATGTTTTGACAATCATAAAACAAAAACGGGAAAACAACGTAAAACCATTTGTGAATCCGTATGGAATTGTAAGAAATGTGGACAAAAGGTGATTGAAACGAAACGGAATCACGTTTGCCCAGGGACAAAGAAATGCAGGTGTTGTAAAGCCATAGTAGGACCAGATCATGACTGTTACATTCCAACATATGAACCACCCAATAGAAAACAACCACCAGTACCATTCATCTTTTTTGATTTTGAATGTCGTTTTGATTCTGGAGAACATATCCCTAATTTTTGTGTGGCTCAACGTGCTTGTGGTGACTGTATGTGTCAGTCAGTGAAAGCTCCTTGTGAGTATTGTGAAGAGGTGAATGAAGCCAGACAAATGACATTCCGTGGTGAAAATACGTTACAACAATTCTGTACTTGGCTATTTCTCCCTACCCATCGAGGATCGACAGTGATAGCCCACAATGCTCAAGGCTATGACGCTCAGTTTATTCTTAGATATGTGGTCACTCAGGGGACGGCGAAGCCCCAGTTAATTATGAATGGCAGTAAAATCATTCAATTGAGAGTGCATGGAATACGCATGATTGACTCCCTCAGTTTCCTGAGTATGCCTCTCTCCTATTTTCCCAATACATTTGGACTGACCGAGTTAGCCAAAGGATGGTTTCCATTCTATGCAAACACCCTGGAGTATCAAGATTATGTGGGACCTTATTTACCGCTACACTTTTACAAACCGGATAGTATGAAACCAGAGCGACGTGAAGAGTTTTTAACCTGGTACAATGAAAGAAAAGGTGACGTATTTGATTTTCAAAAGGAAATGGAGAAATACTGTCAATCGGATGTGGACATTTTAAGGCGCGGATGTGGAGAATTTCGTCAACAATTATTGGACAGTGATCAAATAGATCCATTTACTGAAGCTACCACATTAGCCCAAGTGTGTAACAAAGCCTGGCGCAAAAATTCCATGCCACCTCATAGTTTAGCCGTGATTTCTGATGCCGGGTATCCCAATAAAACCCGGTATTCCATGAAAGGCATACGTTGGCTACAAATGATGGCTGCTACAGAAGAGATACATATTCGGCATGCCTTGAATAACAAAGGCGAAGTCAAAATTGGACCTTATTACGTGGATGGCTATTGTCAAGAGACCAACACCGTGTATGAATTCATGGGATGTTGGTACCATGGGTGCCCCACCTGTTTTCCTAACCGAAGTACCATCAATCCATATACTTTGAGAAGCATGCAACAGGCCTATCACGATACGTATAAGCGACTGGAGTCTTTGAAAGAACAGGGGTACCCTGTTGTGGTCATGTGGGAATGTGAATTTGATCAGCGTTGTCAAAAGGATCCTGCCTATAAGACAAGAGTGGAACGATTCTATCATGGTCAAAACCCGATTCAACCTAGGGAAGCTTTGTTCGGAGGTCGTACGAATGCCGTCCGACTGTATCATGAAGTAGACAACGACCAAGAAATCAAATATGTGGATATTTGTTCTCTCTATCCGTATGTGAACAAGTACAGGGCTTATCCGATAGGTCATCCAGTGATCATGAGTCAAGAACAAATTGATCAACAGCATATTGAGAAATACAAAGGACTGATTAAATGTCGTGTTCTACCCCCGCAAGATTTATGGATGCCTGTCTTACCCATACACTGTAATAGTAAAATGGTGTTTACGCTATGCCGTACCTGTGCTGAGAAGGAGATGGATTATTGTACACATTCCCCGTATGAACGGTTCTTGTATGGCACATGGACTCATGTTGAATTGGCTAAAGCTATTGCTTTAGGCTATCAAGTATCAAAAGTGTATCATGTATGGCACTGGGATGAATGGAGTACGGACGTCTATCGGCAATACATTGATAAATACTTGAAAATGAAACAAGAGGCTAGTGGATATCCTCCAGGGGTGGATACGGAAGAGGCTCAAGATAAATTTAAACAGGATTATTTTGAAGCAGAAGGAATTCGTTTGCAACAGGTGGAGAAAAATCCAGGAAAACGAGCTTTTGCCAAAACCATGCTGAATTGTCTCTGGGGTAAAAATGCTCAAACTAACCTCTTGCCTAAAACAGAGTATGTTCATCGATTGGACCAGTTCTACGGAATACTGAACGATCCTAAAAAGTCTGTGAAATATGCAGAGTGTTTTGATCATGATGAATTCATGTTAATGAATTATACTGATGAATCGGACAAAGCAGACCCTCATTCATCAGCCAATCCTGTGGTGGCTTCATTTGTGACGGCTTATGCTCGATTAGAACTGTACAAAGTGCTTGAACCTCTAGGAAAGAGAGTACTGTATTTTGACACAGACAGTTGTATGTACATTCATGACCCTGATGGCTATAATGTTCCTATTATCTCCAGTCGATTGGGAAAATGGACAGATGAGGTACCAAAGGGTCGTATTGTGAGATATGTCGCTTTAGGTCCAAAGAACTATGGCTATGAATACATTGAAAACGGTGAACTCCATCAAAAATGCAAAGTGAAAGGCATTACGTTAGACTACAATGCCACTCAACAAGTGAATTTCAATACGATGGTGGATTGTGTGAAAGACAGACATCATTATTCGACCGTAGTTGAATATGCTTCTCGGATTAAACGTCATAAGGACAGAACCGTGACCAGTGAGAAACAAGTCAAAACATTTCGTTCGGTATATACCAAACGTATTGTGGTCGAGAATCATATGACTGTGCCTTATGGTTATCTACATGACTGACCTTGACCTTTGAGCTAGAGGCCTAGAACAAGTCATCTAAAATTCATTATTCATAAAGACATGGATTGGATACCCTTACTACCGATAGAGCTGAGACTTAAAATTTATCGTTATGTCATATGGGCTAACGCTAAAACATGGAAGATGGAGTTAGTGCACACATGGGCTACTCATAATGCTATACATAGCTTACAACATACAAATCATCGACGGATAGAGAGACTGTTGAAGGATGTAGGTGATCGCCAGGACTTGTCATTCAACCAAAAATTACCGATTCTACGAAAACTGAATGTGGTACAACAAAGCTTAGATCGTATGTTATCTACGACATGGGATTTTTTAATCCACGATGCTAATTTGAGCGACGTATCTGCCTTAGCTAACAATTTTCGTTCTACCCCCAATGTGATATGGTTCAGTATGGCTGAAGAGGACAATGGGAGATCTCACCCCGGATGGCGTCCGTATTCACAGTTTAAAATACGTGGTATCATGGTATTTAAGAGACAGGTACCGTTCACTCATGTTATTCATATTCTACAGTATCGTGCCGTGTTCTATAAATTAAGGCATCGCTTAAGAGAAGTCAAAGACGAGATTGAAGCCGTTCATGCGAATCGACCTAGAATAGTGATTTGTTCAGGAAATATTCAATTATGGTTAAACCATCTAGACGATTTATAAGTTTATATTACATTTTGGACTTTGAGCTGTATACGGATACGTTATACAGTATTGTACAAGATGACCTTGTCAAGGTCAAGGACATTCGCGCGTGGATTCTGAACCCTCACACGTTTGAACTATTTAGACAGATGATTCGTGATGCTATGATCAGTGCACACTTAGACTTGAAAGCTATCCATCGAGACGATTGGAATACTTATGTATGTAACGATAGAGTGATTCACACGATTCAAGAATGGAACAGTTTGATATTATGAACCATACCCTGTTGAGAAAAGCATTGGTATTTGCTTATCGTATGAAGATACCTGAAGGTCATCATTCTCTGGAATGGATTCGACAACAGTTGAGTACACCAGACATGTTTGAAGAAATGAAACATGGACTTCATGTGATGAATTCATTTTATAAACAATCAGTACCCATGGACTTGAGTGAAACGGATTGGTTCAAACAGGTGGTGAACAATGACTCTGTGTTAACATTTCTGAGTCAATTTGGACATTCAGAATGTGTGTTTGAATTTTCTGACAAACTGTTGTTACCCTTACATGACATGTGTTGTTCTTGTTGTGATTATTCTTGTACTCATACATAAACTTGTTACACAAATAAATAAAATGTTTTTCTTCCAATAGTGTTAGTTGTGATTTTCACGTCATGGAGTCCAGTTTACTTTTTAAGCATCCTTGCAATATGTTTATCGCAGGCCCTAGTGGCTCTGGTAAAACACAATTCGTAAAAAAGGTGCTGGAATACAAATCAGATTTGTTTCAAGTAGTACCAGAGCGTATTGTATGGTGTTACAAAGAATGGCAAGTAGCCTATGCACAATTACAAGAACAAGAACCTAGTATTCGGTTCATACAGGGGATACCTGACGAGGATGAAGAGATAGTAGAGGATACATCCATTCCTCATTTAATTATATTTGATGACATGCTTGGTGATAAAGATGAAGAGAAAATCAAATTATGGTTTACACGAAAAGGTCACCATCGTAATGCTAGTGTGATCTACATTACACAAAACATGTTTCAACAATCGAAAGCCAGTCGTACCCTGAGTTTAAATGCACATTACATGATCTTATTTCAAAACACAAGAGATAAAGGACAAATCAAAGTGTTGGCGAATCAAATTCAATTGCCACACTTGTTACCCGCTTATCAAGATGCTATCTCTACACCTCATGGGTATTTAGTGATTGACTTTCACCCTCAAACACCAGACAGTTATCGGTTAAGAACAGATATTTTTCATCACTGGATCACTGGAGAAAAACGTGGGCCAGTTGTGTATATATAAACATCGTTTACTCATATAAGATCATTCAGTCATCATGTCAGCCACAGCCATAGCTCAATCGTTAGAACATTTGGGTCAGGAACGAGACCCTACTGTACGGGAGCAAATGCTAAGGTCTGGATTAAAAGAAATGCTCAAGTGGTTCACCTTAGCAGCAAAGGTGATTTTAAAAAAGAAAATTGTGCTACCTAAACAAACACAAAACTTTATGCAAAAACATCAGCATGAATTAGAGCAGCTGGGAGATGATCAAGTGGACATGGATACTAAACGTCAACTCATATTGAAACCAGGAGGAGGTGGATTTCTTGGTGGAGTCATGATACGAAGTTTACTCCGATGGAATGGTCAAAAGACGATTCGTAAATTTGTAAAATCTCCAGCTAAAAAAGCCAGAAAAGCGCCTGCTAGAAAACCTAGAAAATCTCCAGCTAAAAGAGCAAGAAAACCTAGAAAAGCTCCAGCTAAAAAAGCTAGAAAATCGCCTGCCAAGATCAATGAACGTTTTATTACTCTCCGTCGTCGAAAGCAAACCAATTCAACACCCTCTATGGCTGTAACTCCAATCAGTAAGTTACAATGGTCTCCTATCAGTCCTGTGAGTAGTTTGAACTTTAGCTCATCTAGAAATTCATCTAAAAGCTTAAGAAATTCTTCTAGAAGTGGATCAAACAGTTCATCTAAAAGTTCATCTAGAAGTTTATCAAGAAGTGGATCAAACAGTTCATCTAGAAGTTCAAGAAGTTCAAGAAGTTTATCTAGAAGTGGACCAAGCAGTTTGAGTTATTCAAGCAGTGGGCCAAGCAGTTTATCTAGAAGTTATTCAAGCAGTGGGCCAAGCAGTTTATCTAGCAGTTATTCAAGCAGTTCGCCAAGTAGTTATTCAACCAGTGGGTCAAGTAGTTTTAGCACACCTAGGAGTTTGAGCTCATCCAGCAGATCATCTCACAGTTTGAGATCATCTCCCAGTTCAAGAAGTTCACCAGACACTCCATTGTGCCGTTTTTCACCCCTATCCTTATCTACCTTATCAAGACAGGCTGTCTTGAAACCCCTTTTGAGACATCGTATTCACCTGATGAGACAGGGCCCTATGAATCAAGCTTCAAGACAAGCCTTTGATGCTTTAGTATAAAAGCTGTGAAGAAGTAAAAACAGGTATTATTTGACATAATGGCACCAAAGCGACCACTCCTGCATAAATACGGACATCTGGTTTTGGGTTTAACTCAAGCCCCAGATGGGTTAAGAAGAAAGATGATACATGGAGCATCTAAAGAAATGATTCAATGTGTGGCAGAATGCTGTCAGAATGTTTTAAAAGGCAATGTTGCCTTATCCCCCTCTCAAAAGCAAAGGTTGAAGTCCAAGCGTCAACATCTCCGCACTTTAGCAGATAAAAGAGTATCCATTCAAAAAAAGAAACGTGTGTTGAATCAAAAAGGAGGATTATTTCCATTACTAGCTCTTGCTCCAATCATTGCTAAAGCTGTTGCTGCAGGAGCACTCAGTGGAGGTGTTGCCACACTGGTGAAAAAGCTATGAAGAAAATGGCTATCGTCCCATTCAAAATGCTAGAAGAGATGAATCGATGGAAAACAGAACAACGACCACGTTTACCTCCTCCCCCGCAAGTCAGTCAAACATCCGATTTACAGAAACAAATGGGAGACGTATTACAAAATGAATCGTTGTCTGAATCAGAAAAAGCACAACACTATGGGCAAGTCTTGCAAAAGTTTCAACTGTCTCATCAAAAAGCACGTGAACCGGCTACTCTGGCTGCACCAGTTGCACCGGCTGCACCGGTTGTTCCAGCTGCTCAAGGTGCACAAGGGGCACAAGCGGCTCCTGCTACATTGACGGATCGGATTCTTGAAAGTGTTCCTACTACCATGCGTCGAAAAACTCAGCTTTTATTACACTTTCTACAAAATCATCCCCACATGTCATGGAATGATCATGGGATGTTGGAATACCATGGAAAACCAATACAAGGATCCAACATTATTGATTTGGTCAATGATGTCATACGTCATAGAAAAGGGTCGGAGCCTAGAGGATGGGAACAGTTTTCTAGTGGACTAAGAGATGTCAATGTACCACAAGAAGTGATAGGAAATAAACGGAGATGGTCATGGATGCAAAAAGCAGACGATTCGGAGGAAGATGATGAATTTGATAGTTTTGTTGAGTCTCGTTCACCTCCACGGATGAAAGCAGAACCTATAAGTAAACCTGTCAAACAGATGAAAGCAGAACCTAAGTGGGAAGCCTACTAGACAACATGAACAAAAAGGTAGACAGTCTGTTACATCAGATTTATTATGATCCCCATCATCCGGCTGGTTTTGGTGGGGTAGAACGTCTTACTACAGCAGCTCGAACTCAACTGAAATCCATTACGCCAAGTCAAGTGCGATCCTGGTTGAAGGGACAAAAGACCTATACCCTGCACAAACCTATCCGTAGGGTATTCTCGAGACGGAAAACGATTGTGGGTGGTATTGATCATCAATGGCAAGCTGATTTGGCAGACATGCAATCCTTGGCTCAGTACAACACCCCTTATCGATATTTGTTGTGTGTCATTGACGTGTTTTCAAAATATGCTTGGGTCGTTCCCCTCAAGGATAAAACGGGGCTCACATTGGTGGAAGCGTTTCGCTCTATTCTTAAAACGAGACAACCTAAAGCGTTGCAAACCGATAAAGGAACAGAATTCAAGAATCAAAGGTTTCAACAGTTTTTAGACAAAGTAGGGATTCATTATTTTACGACTGAAAACCCAGAAACTAAGGCTAGTATAGTGGAACGTTTTCAACGGACCTTAAAATCACGCATGTGGAAATACTTTACGCATCATAAAACACGAAGGTATATTCAGGTATTGTCTGATCTCGTGCATGCCTATAATCATCGTGTTCATCGTAGTATACAAATGGCACCCGTATCCGTAAATGAGAATAACGAATCTCAAGTGGCCTTGACCTTGTATGGAAAATCAAGAAAAAAAGCGTCGACGACCCTTCATGTGGGAGATATTGTTCGTATCAATAAAACAAAACGTACATTTGATAAAGGTTATCTACCCAACTGGACCACTGAACTGTTTAAAGTGATCCAAGTCAAAAAGACCTCTCCTGCTACTGTGAAATTGACTGATTTAGACGGAGAACCCATTTTGGGTTCGTTTTATTTCTCTGAAGTACAGGTTATAAAAGATGATGCTATCTATGAAATTGAATCAGTGCTCGCACATCGCCAGAGTAAGGTAGACGGAAGACGAGAAATTAAAGTACATTGGAAAGGTTATCCTTCGAAATTTGACAGTTGGATTCCCGAATCCCATCTCGTTTGAAGTTTGTTAATAAATACATCATGTCTCAAACCGATACGGCCAGTGTGGTAGTGACTGCCTCAGAGCAAACCAAATTGTGTGAACCCAAAAATAAGGTCACTTTTTTGTCACAAATTGTAGTGGTATTTATTATTATTACCGTATCGCTATTTAATTTGTGTTTTCAACGACCCGATCGGGAATTGTGGCTTCTGCTTTTAAGTAGTTCTCTAGGTTATATTCTACCGAATCCCTCCTTGAAATTCAATAAACCTAAATCAACATGAGTTCGTTTTACATCACACTCATGAGTGATAGCTCTATGGATTTATTCCAAGACAATACGCAATGTTGTTTTCGTACCAAACTGGCAAAACCCATCCATCTCAATAAACAAGATTGGGAAATTGCCTTAGTGGAAATGATTGTTCCTAGTCAGGTCATTAATGTCACTGAAGAAGAGCGACATTTCTACATTGTCACACATGATCCTGTCCTGGGTAAGGCCTTAGAAAACTTTGAGACCTATTGTACTCTCCCCAATAAAGAAGAAAAAGGTGTACGACTTTGTATTCCTGTAGGAACTTATGTCACACCCCAACATTTGATCGAGACGATTGACTTTACCGTGAAAGATCAATTAGGTAAAATATTTAGACAGAAAGGCCTTCGATTTACCATGGGTTTTTCAGGACAAAGTAAACGCGCAAAACTGGACAGTTCGGATCAACTAGGCATTCAGTTTCATCCTCACATGTTTATTAAACTGGGTGGAGCCCCTGATAGTTCTTCGACCATCTTTTTAAAAGACACTCCAGATCCGTTTCCTCATGGCGTAGATATTAACATGGGTCATAATCATTTGTTTGTTTATTCCGACCTTGCGTCTTATACCTATTTGGGAAACATAGAAGCCCCCATCTTACGTGTAGCTCCATTTGATCCGAGAACGAAAGCAGGAACTAACCCCCATATTCATTTCGAGTTCTTGAATTTACACTATGTACCACTGGCTAAAGCCGACTTTGACACCATCACTATCCATATAAGGGGTGACACTGGCCAGTCTATTCAGTTTATTCATGGGAAGTCTATGGTGAAACTACACCTACGTCAAAGACAATGATACCTACTTACCAAGGTCAACCTCGACAATATGGACACGGACTTGGATCCATGTTTAAGAAAGCCATGAAAAGAATTATGCCTTTACTAAATCCATTTGTGAAATCTGGAGTTCACACCTTGAAAAAAGAAGGACTCCAGCAAGGAAAAGCCGCTATGAAAGATATCTTGACAGGATCAAACGTTAAACAAGTAATACGAAAACGTGGAGCCTCTGTATTAAAAGATGTGGGTGAATCCTTACTACGTGCCGTGGCCAGCCCTAAAAGACGTATAAAGAGCAAACCAGTCAAGAAAAGACCTCATTCGAAACTTCATCATCGCCGAGTTAAGCAGGCCAGACCTCTTGATATTTTCGATTAATCATGATGCAACACGGTTCCTGTGAATGTAGTAAGACAGAGTTGGATGTGTCTGTTGTGCCACCTACCATGACAGCCATGCAAGAAGGTCAATGGACTGAGCATTATCCCATTTCTGCCCTGGACAATAATGCTCCGATTGAATTTGTGATTCCTGCACAGACAGAAAAATGGACAGATCTGAATCAATCTTACCTGTACCTAAAACTAAAAATTATACAGTCAGATGGTACAGACCTAGCAGGCGACAGTGAAATTGCTACCGTCAACAATTTCTTTCACAGCATGTTCTCAAGCATTGATGTGTATCTGAATAATAAACTGATCACCAGCAATGCGGACACGTATGGCTATCGGGCATACATAGAAAATTTACTCTCCTTCACCTCAAGCTGTAAAGACACTCAGCTTCAGGCGTTAGAGTTATGGGCTGAAGACACCGCTGGTCATATGCTCGAAAAAGTACATGACGGGAATAACAAGGGCTATGGTAAGAGACGTGCTCGTGTCCATCAAAGTTGTGTGGTGGAACTATGTGGACGGCTTCATTTGGATCTGATGATGCAAGATAAATATTTACCCAATGGTATGGAAATACGCTTAAGACTAAACAAAGCGTCACCTCAATTCTGTCTCATGAGTACTTCACCGGCTAAAATCAAGTTTCTAGAAGCAGGATTCAATGTAAGAACAGTAGATTTACTGCCAGTGGTAGCCAATCAACTCAATCAACAGATTGCTCAACATAACATGAAAATCCCCATCCGACGAACTGAAGTAAAAACATTTACGATTCCTAACGGTCAACGATCCAAGATTGAAGATCATTTATTTCAAGGTCAATTGCCAAAACGTCTTATCATCGGTATGGTAAGAAATGGAGACATGAATGGAGACATGGCTACCAACCCCTTTGAGTTCCGTCATTTTACACTGAATCATCTAGAAGTCAGCATTGACGGAAAAAGTATTCATAACAAAGCGTTTCAACCCAATTTTGAAACGGGAGAAGTTCTAAGATCCTACATGTCACTCTATCAAGCGACAGGAGCTCTTGGTCTCAATCGTTCATTTGGATTGAGCATGAATGATTATCGGAACGGATACACACTCTGGGGGTTGGACTTGACAGCAGATCAAGGTTGCGAGGAAGGTCAACTCCATCCTATAAAAACGGGCAATCTGAGATTGGAATTTCACTTTGGAACAGCACTTGCACAAGCCATCAACGTGATTGTATTTGCGGAATACGACAATCAAATTGAAATCAATCAATTCAGAGAAGTGCTTCTAGATTATTAAGATGGAAGACATGGATATTGAACACCTGGAAAAAGGACAAGATTACGAAATGAAGTTATTGGCGTATCCTTGTTGTACAAGTTCAAAGACGGACTTTTTACAAGAGTGCTTGAATCATCACGTCACAGAAGCACTCCAATCTTTAATTTATAATCAAGTGCATAAAGACTGTTATGGTTGTCGAGTGAATCATCCTAGTCAAGTACAACATGTACTCTGCTTATACACGAATACGGAAGAGTGGACAGAACTTTACATTCAAAAAGCGATTCAACGTTTGGACGTGTTCAAGGTCATGGAAAAGTGGTATCCTGAATTAGTGACCTTGACCGATAGTGAAAAAGGAGACGCGTGTCGATTATGGATTCAATTTAAAGAAGAACTCACTCAGAATCAGTTCATAGATCAATGGATCAGTGTTTGGGCTGAACGTGTCAACAGAAATTGGCATTATGGAGACGAATGAACTACAATACCTATTAGATCATTCACCGTTATTAAAACCACTACGTGCACGTGTTTGTGCTAAAGATCAATTACCTTCAGAGAAACCGCATGACGTGAAAGCCTATATTGTGAATACCCATAACGGGAATCAACCTGGAGAACACTGGGTGGCTCTTTATTTAAAAGACAATAAAGCAGTGTACTTTGATTCCTACGGATAACCTCCTTTCGAAGAGATTCTAACCTTTGTGAAAAAACATGCCAACAAAACTTATCTGTGGAATGCCATGAGAATACAAGGCGATATGTTACCGGTGTGTGGTGTGTATTGTCTATTCGCTTTGGATTTTATCTCACGTGAATGTGACTTGAACCAGATACTGTTAACCCGATTCAAACCGGACATGTATGGAAAAAATGACACTTATGTAACGCATTGGTTTCAACAATATTATGGTACTTATTACATGCATGCTCAATATGTGAATAAATGTGGACAAAAGTGTTGTGCTCAACGTAACTCTAGACCAGAAGGTCACAGACGTTTGTATCATAGTATCATACATAGAAATACAACTCTTTATGGTGATCATTAAACAATGTTACTGTTTCATAAAATGTTTCATGTAGTTTCTTGTTTCTTGTTACAAAAATAAAAGTTTAGAAAAACTGAAACTAGGTGTCTGTTGTCTTTTTTCTAAGTTCATAAAAATCAAGCACATGTCTGTGCGGTACATTGGCGCGTGACGCCATCCAACCCTAGGGTGACGTCATCCAAGCGATATGACGTCATCCAACCACGAGAGTGGGCCATACAATACTTACAATGCCTCATTTCATTCTGAGAACTCAAACACTCAAGATGGAGGCTTTATTCAATGAACTCAAAACAGCAAAACAACTGACTGAAAAACAGAGCAGGGTATGGCGTTCAATCAGTCGCTTAGCGGCTAGCATTGTTAGAAAAAGGGAACGTGATCTTCAATTCATTGGTGAGACTTTGAATACCATTGAAACCAATCGATTTCATCATAGAGAAGAATTATCTCAATTTCGAGATCAAGTCAGAGAAAGGCAGCGAGATGCTCGGGAACGAACGGTGAATAGACAACGGGAACAACAACAAGAAGACGAGCATTGGCGCTCTACCGCTCAAGTTGAGTACACGGAACAACCACCAGTACCAGAACAGGAATGGTCCTGTGGGGATCCAACATGCAGGCTCTGCTATCCCCCACCAGACTGCCAATGCGAACTATGTACCCAACCAGATCAGTCAGCATAGACAACGACCAACGGTCCTTTTCAGGACCACCAACGGCCCTTTTCAGGGCCACCATGTATTTTCGAAAGAAAATTCTCTCATTGTCTAAGTCTATACACACACACACACACACACACAGTACCAGAAGTTTTCTAAAATTCAATTCATACTATTTTGAGCACCCAATATGGATTCCAATTTGTCCCAATTTGTCACAATTTTGTTTACTTCTGGTACCGACCTTAATCTATTTACTCTATATTCTATATGGTACCAGAAGGCATGGTACCAGGGTAACGCCTTATACTACTTATGAGATATGATTTTGTAAAATTAATCAACGTGTTATTATCACGACACATATAACTTACTGACACCAATTATTCCCGCATACTGAATTATTGCTAAATATGTTAATCTTTTCATTCAACATACCTGTATTTCAAAGGTATACATATTTACTGGTCAGTCATGGACAGTGCATTTCCAAATGATTATACAGTACGTACAACATGATCTTAAAACATTTGATTTAAAGACATTGAACAGCTACTATATAAGTGACCCCCCCAAAATCCACATGTGGTCTAATCTCTTAATTGTTTTATTGCCCCTAATCAGATAAAACCAGTCTGGTCACGGTCTGTAGACTTGACACCTAGTCAAAAAGTGGGGTAATAAATTTTATTGATTTACAGTGATAATAAGTTTATGACTAAATTGTTTTTGTTTTTATAAGCATAGAATAACATTATGTAAACAGGTGCTAGTCTATCAATGACCCTGTCTGTTTTATTACCCCCTACTGTGGAATTAGGGGTCTTTCTGGTCCATAAGTCACATGCCTCGCATTCCTGGTTCAATGTCTTTAAGGTCAAACAATAGTAAATGGTCAGTGTTTACTCATTTCAAAGGCTGACACGCATTGTTTTGCGCGGTGCTTCCCAATTGCTGTCTCCGCAGCAACATTTGTACTTGTAGGTCCTTGATTTCTTATACATAAAGTCAACACACAGGATTGTACGCTCGGATTATTTCTGGAAGAGTTGTGGGTCCTTAATGGTCATTGTTGAGTAAAGTTTGTCCAGACTAGTTCTCGTTTTCAACTTTGATGCTATTCATACGGTAATGCTTTATGTGGAATAAAAAAATATTGCTAATATTTAAGGTCAAAGTCATGTAGCTTTCTATTACATATAAAAAAATTTGCCTTCTTATACAGAAAAATCTCAAGGAGAAAATTATAACTTTATGGTTTTGCTTCAGTTCACACTCTGTTTCAGTCTTTGCTCTTTGGCAAAGACATATTCAATTACATAATTATGTATGCTAGGGCTGTGAATCGTTGGGTAAGTGGCGATCCGATCCAATCCACGATTCAACACTTACGATCCACAAATCGAATCACGAATCTTTTGTTATCAAGTAACCCATCTAAAACTTCAAAATTGTAGTCCTGAAGGCAGCTAAATTATTTTTTTTAGGAATAATGAAGTAAATCAATGTAAATTGTAATCGATCTACCAGCATCATTTTTTAAAGTACCGATTGGACATCTTGGCAAACAAAGTAGTCCATGATGAGACAATATTAATTCACAGGAATGGGATTTTTAAGAATAATCTTTTAATTTGTTAAAAACAAGATCGCGAACCACGAATCTTAGTAATGACGATTATTCATACTCGATTTTTCAATTTGATTCGTGATTACCCGAGTACTCGGATACTCGCCACAGCCCTAACGTATGCCAAATTAATTTCAAAGCTACATTTCGGAGACATACACTTGTGTCAATTTACAATGGAAAAACTCCCAACTAGTGTGCGAATTATGACCCAACTTCACAAATATATATATATATATATTGTTCCTTTTGTGGACCTCTACAAGTGTTATAAATATATATAGCTGGTTCAAGTATGATGCATAAACAAGTCACAGGAGCTATGTAACATGCTTAAAAATGAAATCTCCGAAAACCTTCGTGGCAGGAGCTACAAGACCAACTTACATATATATTTAATACATAGCATCGCATAACAGTCCTATGCAAATAATATAATATATTATAAATCATGTCCTTGTGATTAAAATTGTCCTCGCACAGAAGATACCTTTTTCTTTTGCATAGACTTACATAAGAAAACACTTTCTAATCTGTATCGGAATTTCACTACTTCCGTTCGGCTTCGATTCCCTTTTTGTGCCACGCTATCTTTTTGCTGCGAACAGCAGCAACTTCTTTACTTGTAACTAAGTCGTGCCACTTTAATAAGTATAGCACGGCCAAGCTATAAATAAAGTTTTGCCGATGTTCCCTTTATGCTACCGTATAATTAACAGATTTTTGGACGTCTAGCACCTATACTGTGTGACAATACTATAGACTACAAGTATAAACACACTCTTCATTTCGGTGTAAAATTATGTTGTACTCATTCTATATCTTGTTCAAATGACATATTTCATTGGTTCAAAACAAGCTACTAGAAATTAATAATAATGGTACATGTATACTAATTTATCGTAAAATAGTCTCCAATGTACTTATAAGTCATATTTTGTTAAGTTGTAAATTCATAGACATATAGGCAAAATGAAAACTCTTTCATGAATAATTTATACACTTTGCAATATCATATCATATGATAACAGAAACATTTTTAGCGAAAAAGATGGGGGTTGACGTACTCGTTTTTGAGTTATGTGCCCTTGAATCAGAATTTTTGACTGATTTTATGTCAACCTCGAGGGCTTTACCTTTGTCTATGTGCAAAAAAAAATCCCCTGGAAACTGCAGCAAACGTCTTTAAATATTTTCAGTAATATTATCATGTAATTTGCTTTTCAAATCAGAATCGTGGTGATTTGATATTATTCTATACCTGAGAACAGTGCAGGTGCGCGTGGGTCAATAAATCGACGAGAGAGGTGGGGGTTATAAAATGTTCAATTATCTCGGAAGAAAAAAATGACTTCAATCCCTAAAAGACTATGTGTGTCACGTACACACTTTTTCAGTCTTTAGCCCAAGTCAGAAAATGAATTTTATACGGTTCGATTTGTGTGCAGTTGTGCAATTTGAAATATCGCTCGCCAAATGGCCGAACCGTCGTCATCTAAGGCACTTTTTGATGAAAATTAGAGGGTAATATATCTGGACTACATGTATATATAGGGTGCAGTAAATAATAAAGTCCGACCGTCTTCAAATAATCCGGAATAATGACTGACTACTGAGCAAGTCCGTTGTTGCCGGTTCCTTGTGAAAGGGTAAATTACGGTACTGGTTAGAATACAGTCCAGGAAAACTGGTGGACCCGTCACCGTATACTAGTATCACTGAGATATTGTTGACAAACGGCGTTAATCCCATTGAAACGAAAAAAAGGAAAGATACCCATGTTTCGTCACCTGTCGCAATATAAAAGCCGCCATTCGCCACACTTGATCATAATAGCGAGAACTTGCAATGCAATTCTTATAAAGAGCTCATGCTCACGATCAGTTGAGAATATTCAACTATTATCAACAGCATTCACCTGTCAATCACATTCTTTAATCACACGTATCATGGGATTCATGCATGGCGATCTAAATTAATTTAAGTCGGAAGATGGCCCATTTTACTGAAAGGGAGATCACCACTGCATTGATTAAACACTGGAGCACTGTAGCGGTTATCTCCCTTATGTATTGTTAACTGTGATAGTGACTGTACATTAAATTTTGTCAGTTCTTATACTGTGGAATCATTAATTTTCCTTGGGGATTTAATTTTGTGGATTTCGTGGGTCGGATCATCAACGAAATCAAATCCCCACGAATTTAAATGCAGATATAATGCATTTCCTTTCAAAATTTAAAATCCACGAATGTATGTCCCCACGAAATAGCCATTTTAGTAAAAACCGCGAAAGTTGATCCCTACGAAAATAAATGAAAATACAGTATATGAGGTAGCTTGGTATATTTTAGTTAGAAATGCGTTGCATTAAGTTTTTTATGCCCTATACTTAGTGCTTTTCAAGTTTTTTTTAATTGCGAACTGCATTCTTGCACGTTATTCGCGATTGGAATAAAGGTATCTATTGTAGCTATTTATTGTACTGTATTATGTTTATCTATTGTATTCAGCCCATTTTTCAGAGCAACTCCATACAGTGAGACAGAAGATACAGGAGCACCGAGCATTTATATCCCATCTTTTATTTCGAATAGTTTTTTCCTGGTGGTTCTTTATCGTGCCCAGTGTAAAACACCGACACACACCTTACCCGCTTTCCTGTGATTTTCAAAATCGGTATGTGGGATGAGAACACTAAAAAAAGCGTCCCTGAAATTTCAGAAGACTGAACCCATGACCTTCCGAATGGTAGTCCAGTGCGTTACCAATCGTAACTACTCGGGCATTTCCGTAACTGAGAAATACGCCTCGTACATAAGTGTAGGGTTACCAAATTTTGGTTATGCGGTTCCGGTCACTACTTTTCAAACACGAGGTACTCCGCGTTGTCAAGAATTGTTCTCAGAATTACAGACTTCCAACCCTGTTTATCGTTCACGGTATAGATAAAATAGGCATCAGTTCCCATTTAGAGAGAAACATGTTGTTTCCATCGTGGAATTCCTACAATGGAAAGTAGCCCGCGAACAACGAAAACAAAGTGGCGGCCTGTCTCATTATAATGTCCGAGGCACTTTCTAAAGACAAACGCCGAGGAGTTCCGATTGGCGCGTTACCACTAAATCATCGATGCACCAGGATTTTGGTCATGTACAAGATATGTGTTGAGTAACAAAGATACAAACGTGAACAGTATTTACTAAACAATGCACTTCTTTACCGGATATGCTCAACTGTTTTGCACCAATCCTTTTGGGAAAAAACATGAGACAGTACTTGATAAATAAACATCATCTTTCGCAGAAAAACAAACTATTTCAACCACAAAAATGCATTCTTAGAACGTGCATGATCATTTTATCCGGCATGCATGTGTCATTCTAGATGATGTTCGTATCTGGACGACAAATGTTTAATTATTGTAGCGAAACGTTATATCATTCACACCATGATTGGTAAAATGAAATAATAACTATAAAGAAGTTTTTTCCTTGAAATGTATTCTGTAAAGTAAATGTACACTGCCCAATGTTTAAAATCTGTCACCATGGTTTGTTATATATACAGTTTGTATCGCTTACCGTACAGATGCAGCGTAAAAATATCCATTGATTCTATCGAAGGCTTAGCCTGTTCTAAAATATACTGACATTTGACTTTTGATTGCTTAGGACCGCGGCCGTGGTCCAGTGATCAATACGCTTGATTTGTAAACCGGCGATCCGGGTTCTATACCAGGTCGAAAATTTAACATCAATGTCGATTTTCATTCACATCTTTACACAGAACCAGTGCCATCTCATGATTCGAGTTCAGGAAACTGAGGGGGTGGGGGGGGGGGCTCTCCTTTTTGAGAAACAAACTCGAGCCGAACCTATTTCCATTGATAAACCTTCGACACGGAAGAAAACAATCAAATACTAGTAAACAATTACTGTACTAAAATGGTCCACTTTAAGATACTAGATCCCTAATATTGTATCTTTATGACAATGCTACACAATAATGTTAATATTAACGCTTATAGCTTAGGTACCTTAATTAATCTTTAAAAATGCAGGAGTTGTTGCCCTTGTTGACAAAAAAAATAATTTCGTAAGTGATACTATATTTTTCGTTTTACTTTATAAACATTAGACCTTCCGGTGATTCCCTAACGGTGAAATAAACGGAAAGTATCGACTGTGGTATGAAGCTAAATATAATCGCATTCAGCGACCGTGTAATCGTTCAACTAAAATGGCACTGTAACTCAAATGAATATCTTGTTTTTCAAAAATCTCATGGTAATTTTATTCCCGTATCATCGAAACCTATAATAAGTATAAATAAAGGTTTTCAAAATCTGACCGCCCCAATTTGAGGCATTAGGCATCTAATATACTTAATGCAAATGGAATGATAAATCTATTGAGGAAGATGTCTGACATTTTGTAGGTCACGTTTAAATCCGTCATAACATACAGCTGATAACGAGCGTCAAGATGTTTAGAAAAAAAGATTCGATTACAAATACTTAGTAGTTGCGTGTATTTATTCTTAACTTTATTGTCAGTGTACAATGCAGTACACATCATGGTTGTATAAAATTTCATGGACGGATTTGAGGAAGTTCGATTTGTGAAGAAGTTTTTTATTTTGATAGATCTTATGGAAAAACATTTTGATATTCTGTATTCTCCATTTAGAGGCCTAAGCGCGTGATACAAATAGTACCGGTACTGTCCGAAACCATCCGAATATAGAGACAGTTTTCACTGTAGTACTTAATTGTTAGCGGATTAAAATATTTACATGAAATGCGGTCCCGATTTTCATGTTTTAAAATACACCCCAAAAAAAGTTCTGTTTCATGAAATTATGAATAATTGAAAAGTCCAACTTCCTTTTATTTGATATGCATGACTGAAAAAGGACATTTGCAATTACATGTTTACAATGTGCTAAATGTTCTCGTTAGTTAGTTCGTCTGTCCGTCCGTTCGTTCAGTTAACCCCTGATAACAGAAAGTCCCTGAAAATCGGACGATTTTTAAATTCCCATTTTTTCCGAAATTTATCACAAGTTCTGTGAGAACCGGAATTCTCCGAAAACTAGACTTTCGGCCCGTTCCGGAAGGGGTCCGGTTTTTTAGGGGTTTTACTGTATATATAAATAATTATATATTTAATTGTCGTCACCTCCTTCTTCGACTATATACTTATTCATTTATTTAAGTTTCATTCATGTGCAAACATTATTTACAAGATAAAATTAACATTATATAAATATCACATCCCACATAGAGTAAATAAGTCACGTGAGGTATAATAATAGAACTTAGTACATGATCATTCAAACACCGGGTTATAAGAGACTCACATGTCTACTAATAGTAACCTAATCACATATTGATTTATTACATGAATGGAACTATAAAAGTATATCTACAATGTAACAACCAAGTCTCTGTCGCTATTTTTTCTAATTCAAAATTAATTAGAATGTAGGGAATAACTGATATATCAATATAATTTATGAAAAAATAAATAAAAAAATATATATATAATTTATGTTTGCTGATATATAAACTGAAGAGTCATCAATAATTTAACCAAAAAAGTATTCAAAATTAAGTTAATATGTTATAGATATGCATGTTTAGTGTCAATTTGCACGTAAAGTACGATAAAAAAATCCCTGAGGTAAAATTGAAAAGATAAGGCCATCCTATAAGTACTAGTAATTTACGATACTGAATACAAAAGTTACGAGCGACCAATCAAAATTCAGTATTTACTTCTAGGAAGCTATAATGTGTTTCAACGATTGTCGATTAATGACTGTCTATTTAACAAGATACTAGGAAAAAATACAATTCTATGGCGAAATACTGTTTAATTACCATTTGGGTAATTTTTTTAGAAATCATGTGTCGAACCTTAGTTTACGTGGAACGCTGATTTTCGTTTATATATAATTATATTTATTTATTATTTCGTGAGATTAAGTCACCGATTTGAGATTGTAGGAACAAAAAAATGGTAAGTTTACTGCCATATTATTTATTGTATTGAAATTAAATTATTTTTCTGATAATATTTATTTATCTATTTATTATTTTATTGATTAAAAAAATGAATAAATTGTCTGTATTATAATGCAGATAATTTTCAATTTTGATCATTTTTAACTTTAAAAAAAGATTTGTTGATTAAACTGATATTATTTGTTTTCGTTTTTATATTATCTGGATAATGTTAATAATATCTTGAAAGAACTTTCGTGGGGGTCAACGCATGTCTTACTGGACCAGAAACAGGGTATATTATTTCTTTAAAACTTATATTACCCCACCCACGTAGTTGTAACTGATGAAACAAAAATATTTATGACGAGATAAAAATATTGCATACATTTAATTTTTAAAATAATCCATGTCTAACAAGTGGCTTAAAGAAAAACATGATAACATAAATATTTACACAGATATATGCGGTAGAAATATTTTATTGACCAAAATTTTTTTTTATTATTTTCGAAAAGAGCGCTTTGCACATGACGTTGGGTAACCTTATGCGTAGTTCGTTTTATTACACGACTTAAACATATTTTTTAGTATATATATATACATGCATAATTATTTCAAAGAAGTTGGAGCCGTTTTTCAAAGACATTTAAGTTATACACGGCGGCCGGTTGAGCTAACCAGTTTTCAATCCTCTCACAGGGAGCCGGCAACGTCTTCACATTTGGAGAAAAATCGATATCTTTGCCACATTTTCATAGAAAAGTTTGACTTTCCGCGTTCGGAAATCGAACCCGGGGGGTCGAGTTCACGGCAAGTCCAACGCACTAACCACTGAGCCACGGCCTCTGCCTAGTGAATACAATTATGATAGATATAGTTTATTTTGAAATCAGTAGGCACTAAGGCCCATGTGAACATACAATTACATACATGAAATTACAAATGACGTGACAAAGACAATGGTTAACATGAAAGATAATGCTTTACGCAGAAGATGGCTTGAACTAACAAATGAGATATAAAGTTGTTTTTTTAATTGAAATGCCAATAGATGAGAGTAAGCTAAGTATTTAAAAAGTACATTTTGCGACGATCTTATCATTAAGAGTGTAATTGAGATGATAATTCAGAACAGTGGCCGAGAAGGTGTATAATGTTGTTGTTTTTAAATCATTTCAACATAGTAATTTGATAAAATACTATCTATTTGTCAAAATATTATAAGATATGAAGTGGTTATGAAGAAATGAAACAAATAGAAAATGGTTAAGGGCACAATTTACCAACATCAATAATATATGAAAACATTCTTAAATAAAGCATGTGAATAAATTTAAATGAATGCAACAATTAATGGTTAAAATGCGTATTTACAAATGATGAGCGTGAGGAGTACATAATATCAATTTTAAACTTGTTTCATTTATAATAATGTACATTTAGTAAGTACAAATGTAAAAATGCAACATTGATAAATTATATCGACAACTAGTCAAGTGTAAACATTATGTTCACTTATTCACTACTCATAGAATTCGATTTCAATTGGATGACTTAATTAATCATTTATAAATTAGAAAATAACAGAACAGAACTGAACATTTTATTTCTTTGACTTGAGCTATACAGCCCATCATCATACAAAATGAATACATACATAAATAAATGTGAAAGGTGAAGAGAATATAAGAGTTGGAAGAAAAAATAAATTAGAAAATATCAAAGTTTTATCAATCAATCAAAAATAGAGCAGGGTTTTATTAATCAGTTAAAAAGAGCACACATATTTATAAATCAATTAAAAAGAGAACAGTGATTTAATTCATCAATTAGAAAAAGAGAATATAGTTTAATTAGATAATTAAAAAATATCAAAGTTTTATTAATCAATAAAAAAGAGACAGTGGTTTATTAATCAATCAAAATAGAGAACAGGGTTTAATTTATCAATTAAAAAGGTAAAAGTTTGTTATAAATTAATTAAAAGAGTACAATGTTTTTTCATTAATTTAAAAATCAATTTAAAAGGTTTTTTGGAATCAGTTAGTAAATAACAACGGTTTTATTAATCAATTAAAAAGAGAACAGATTTATTAATCAATTAAAAAGAGAACAGTGATTTATTAATCAATTATCAATTAAAAGAGTTTTTCGGATTCAGTTAGAAAATAACAAAGTTCTATTAATCAATTAAAAAGAGAACAAAGTTTTATCAATGAATTAAAAAGAGAACAAGGTTTTATTGATCAATTTAAAAAGCACACACAGATATTAATCGATTAAAAAGAGAATAGAGTTTTACTGATTGATTAAATTTTACTGAATCAACTAAAAAGTAACAAAGGAGACAGTGATTTATTGATCAATTAAAAAAGAACAATGCTTTATTAACCAATCAAATAAGAGAACAGGGTTTAATTTATCAATTAAAAAGGTAAAAATTTGTTATAAGTGAATTAAAAGAGTACAATGGTTTACTAATTAATTAGTGAGACAGTGATTTATTGATCAATTAAAAAAAGAGAACCATTTTTATGAATCAATTAAAAAAGAGAACAATGTTATACTAACCAATTAAGAAAAAAGAACCTTCTTTTATTAATCAATCTGAAAAAAGGAGAATGTTTCATCAATCAATTATAAATGCGAATAATATTTCAATAAATTGTATAAAAGCTTTATCAGAATATTTCAATGGGTTCCCTATAATTTCATTCCACTGTTAAGCGATTCAGGTAGCGTTCGTTGATTTCAAACATGCCCGCTCGCATTCATAAAAGCGTAGTAAACAGCAATGTATTTTACCTTGGAAAAGAGGAAAACTTTAATCTGTCAATAATAGGACAGTCAGATATAGCTTTAAATTAAATATGATATATATTTTCAAATTGGGAATTTTTGGAGAAAATGTGTAATCATGTCAATATGATTACAATAGTATGCATATATATATATTTCTTTCGGAAAATGATGTATCTGTTTCATAAAAAACAATTAAATGAAATCTGACTTTACATTGTATGGCTTTTTTCAAAAGGTGGCCTTTACACGAAGGTGGCCGCACACACATATTCGATTATACTGTACAAACGCTATAGAGCAACACATTGTGGGAGCTGCAAATATTGACCGTTGATTAGAGATTGTTGTTTTACAAAGGTTACATTTATAGGAGATATCAGCTTAGGGAAATTCTGAAGGTGTTGTTATAGAGAGGGTGTTGCTCTACAGAGGGCCGCTCTAGAGAGGTTGTACTGTATATATAGTGTCATTGTACAAACTACATAGTAATCAATTCTTCATCATTATAATGTCATGTATAGCATTGTTATTATTCGTGTAATGCTGTCCGAATACGGAGGAAAATAAGTAAAATAATGAATTACTCAAACATTTCCTGACAAGATGTGCATTTTGTTAACTTATTTGTTGATCGTCCGCAAGCAGTCCATAACCTCTCAGTTTATTTTCGGAAAATATACACATATACTTCTTATTAATATTTATTGTTTATACATTGCACACGTTTTAAGTCTTTATAATTAGTCTAACAGGATAAACTCCATATTTATGATTGATTTTTTTTAAACCTTGAAACTTTTTCATTTGATAGACATTACGAAATCATTAAAATCAATGTGTGCCCGAGTATGAGTTATATTTATAATTAAAACCGAACTAAATTAGGTCTTCCGATATGAGGAAAAATTATCTATGTAGCGTTAGTTATGCAACTTGTAAGTTCTGATTAAGCTTGAACTGAACGATTAGGGTTGTGGCGAATATCCGTGTACTCGGGTATTCACGAATCAAATTAAAAAATCGAGTATGAATAATCGTCATTACTAAGATTCATGGTTCGCGATCTTGTTTTTTAACAAATTAAAAGCGTATTATTTGTTCTTAAAAATCTCTTTTCTCTGAATGAATGTTATCTCATCATGGACTAGTTTGTTTGCCAAGATGTCCAACCAGTTCTTTAAATAATGATACTGTTAAATCAATTAACTGGAAGGGAGTACGAATAAATTTAAGCCATAGAACAATTTATATTGATTTATGTCATTATTCCAAAGCTTTTAGCTGTCTTCTGGACTGCAATTTTGAAGTTTTAATGGGTTATTTGATAACAAAAGATTCGTGATTCGATTTGTGGATCGTAAGTGTTGTATCGTGGATTGGATCGGATCGCCACTTACCCAACGATCCACAGCCCTATGAAAGATACTTTCTTATTCACAAAATATCATAAAGTAAAATATGAGCAATTATCATTATTTCATTGGCGATAAAATATCACCAACGGTTAGCGTATTTGGCGACTTTTCAACTTTAGTGGTGGAGGCCTTGAAGACCCCGGATGTACACCTGGGTAGAGCCAGCTAACTTCCGTGCGCTAGCCGGACTTCTTCCTCGCAAGTGAAATTTGGTACCGATTGGTTCGAACTCACAGCGGTGAAGACTAGTGATTGCTATAGTCAGAGGCAACAACCATTCGACCACGGTGACCCCAAGATAAAACGTTAATTCAAGAACTGAACTAACTCCTTTAAGTATTTCATACAAATAATTGTTATTGCCATTCTCTGATGTGAATTGAATTCCATAGATGAGTTAACTTATTCGTGTAAGTTTCAAAACCGCCAGTTAAGTTTCTATGGTAATTTCTGCGGATGTTGAGGTTTAGTAGTTATTAAATTTGGACACAACAAGAATAAAGCATCCAGAAAAACAAGTGCTAAATTTTACCATAAAACCTAACAAAAAGTGGAATAAATGTCATTTTAAAGAAGATCACTGTCGACCTCCATTTCAAAAGTGTGCACACATTTTCGTTCTATATAAATGTCAAAAAACACGTAAGTCCACAAACTGTCTGTATTACTGCCTGTGAACGTTCCCGCGTCGAGTTGAGGAATCGCTACATGGTATTCCTTCCAAATCCATATGAATATCATACAACTGTTGTTTATAAAAGTTTGAAATTGTATGAACAATTCTTCTTCTTAAATAATACGATATGGACCAAAGAATATATTAGTAGGTTACTAGACTTACAGTATAGTTCTCGTAGCAAAAATGTTGAAATTTCGGCAAAAATCAAAGATCTACTAGTCTGAAATAGACCAGGTTATGTTATTTCGTTCGGGTACAAGTGTGACCATGGAGTAAACATCTAAGAGGGATTGCTTTGCCAAGGACCCCCAAAAAATTAATGACATATAAACAATGTATTCATGTTTAAAAAAGATTTCATGCGTACTATTCATGCGTACTATTGATGATATAATGAACATCCAAATTCCACCGAAAATAGCCGAAACTTGGTTGGTGATTTCTTCATCCGTTTTGTTTAACGGTCCATTAGACAACTATGGTATGTTTAGTGCCGACGCAAAGAGAGAGAGGAGACAAGATACAGAAGTACCAGGCATTTATATCCCTACTCTTATATCGAATAGTTTTTCCTGGTTCTTTATTGTGCCCTGCGTAAAACACACCGATACACGCATTGTCCTTTTCCTGTGATCTTCTAAACACAGAACTTGTCTCGGCAGTTGGGACGGGTACATATAACAGGCGTCTGAAATGTCGGAAGACAAAGCCAAAATTCGGTCTCACTACCTTTTATTCAGTAGTCCAGCGCATTACCACTAGACCATTAAGGCGATGGGTCGTAGGGCTTTTTGACAAACATGTATATCATAAATAAATAATTCAGTTAGTCCTTGATCGCCTGCTCTGTAGTCCTAAATCTATCTCCGATTGAACGGAAATGGGTTTTTAAGGACATATTTGACAGTGTCTAGTTCTTTGCACATAAACACATAGGCAGAAGAAAACGCATAGACATGTTCTTTTTAAACTTTGCATGCTCATAGCATATTTGTCATTAATTGTTTTGAAAGTTTAAATGATGAATAGTACGTCAAACCGGAAGCGCCATAGTGCGCATGCTCGCCGTACTATACATAAAGTCCACAGACCGGGCAACATCAATACACGAGGAATCTTTACGAATTTGAAATGACATATCCGTACTTGTATTCATACATGTGTTTGTATTGGCGTGACAAGTTAAACTATTTTGTAAAACATTATTTACATCATCAGAAAAAACACCCCATTCTTTCCTTGAGTTCATGTAGTCTTATTACACTTCCTGATACAATGCCCTACATAAATTATGAAATAAGTACAACTTTAAAGGGTTAACCCTCTTTAAAGCTTCGTAAAAATATCAATATTTTCAACAACTAATCAATTTTTGATCAGTTTTGTTAACAAAAATGTATATAATCATAAAGATACACAAAAATGGTACTACATAGCGATTTTAAAAAATCTAGTACTAGTAGCGAAAACGTTTTGCCGAAAATTGAAAATTACATGAATGTGTTATTTAATATTTAGTTACAAACTCAATGAATTTCAATTGATTCAAATGAAAAAATACGTTGTTATTGAGAGGTTGTTGCTCTAGAGAGGTTAAATTAAAAGTCAAATCGTTATGTGTGGAAAAATCATGCTGTTGTTGAAGGGAGTTTGTTGCTCAAGAGAGGGTCGCTCTGGAGAGGTTGCGCTATAGTTATATATACACTAAAGGTCTGATAATATAGTCGTGCTAAGGGAAATCCGACAGACCCTTCTTTTTGACACCAACACGAATGGTTCTAAAGGCAAAGACCAAAGTGAGCAAACCCGCCTCCGTGGTCGAGTGGTTAAGGTCGGTGACTTCAAATCACTTTGACCTCTCACTAATAGAGGGTCGTGGGTTCGAGCCTCGCTACTGACAATATCTATTTATGTGAGAAGGTGAGAAGGATGGGAGTCTAATACTGGTTCTTCCAAGGAACGATTGTTAGCTGGACTGTCCGCCTCATAAGATTCTGGCTGTTGAAAAGGGGCTTAAAACTCAAACAAACAAACAAAACCAAAGTAGGCGACCGGTACGTCCAAGATTCGTAATGTGTGTTTTTCGATTTACCTTCCCTGGTTGTTTTTTGGTAAATAATTTATTGTATAGATAAATTCAGAACTGAATTAAATTGGTAAATTAGACAGCGGTGTATGGGGTGATGGGTTTGGCCACTTATTTAGCTTCAAACATATACATTGTACCACAAGTTCCGCAATCCATAACTTAGGATATGACGTCAGTAGTTAAAATTAGCTATTCATAAAATATTTTTAATTGCAGGAAAATTTCACTTCCGTTTTGACTATGTCTTACATTTCCACGAAGAGTTGATTTTCTCAAGATTACCTCCAATCTGCACGTAAAGTAGATTTTCTCAAGATTATCTCCAATCACAATACTAGTAGGCTATCTTGCCACGGTATCGTGATACCCTATCCTAAACCTTTGTCTATTTCAAAGTACATTTGTACCAGAATACTTTTTGTTAATTAGTTATTTCGTGCTTTGTAAAATTAAAATGAATGGCTAAATGAGGAAGTCGAGATTTTATTTAATCCATTTACTTTACGTACGGTGTATATTTATTTGTACGAATGCTCGTTAGTGACTTCTTTAAATGTAAACATTTAAACGAAGGTATGAATGATGAGAAAAATGCTATAGTACGCTTTGTTAACTGATAAACTACGGGTCAAAAAAATAATGAAATATCATCCATATACACAAACCTTAAAGGGGCATGGCCAGCAACTGCTGTGTCTTTTTTTCGTACACCAAAAATATGTTTGTCACTTGTAAAACCAATTATTACCTAAAAGTCAAAGAAGAATGTCCACTAAAAAATGACCCTATAACGCGCGCTCCGGTATTTATATGACGGTTTGAATAAAAGGCTTACAGCCTTTTATTGACGACAACGATATTTCCGATACGTCTGAGAGTTTAACTGAGCATGTGGCCTGCCTTTCAAGTGAACATAACATGAGAAATACTTACCATTTCAGTTTGTTGACATTTTTTCCGCGATATTTTCAGTTTTGACACATACCGAAAGGGTCGAGTTGTGAAAATGACGAATAATTTCTGAGGCCGAAATCGGCAGGTTTGGTAAATCTTGAAATGTGTATTTTAAGTAAACTAGCGGGATGTTATGTAAATATTTTACAGGGCTTTCATTAATTGATTTAGGCATTAAAATGATACCAATTTGATTGCTATTTGAGACGCTTCAGTTTCAGGGCATGCCCCTTTAACATTTTCATAATCAAAATTTATAGTTTGTACATTACAGAATGGAAAATAAATGCTTAGTTTTAGCGTCAATAGCTACATTTTCAGTGGACAAATATTGCTTTCAGTATTACAGTGTAACCCTAATTATCCGAAATTGACATATCCGAAATAACTAATATTTCGAAAATATAAATGGCTTCGGATAATCCGTAGTTTCGGATAAATAATCCATTGTATGGTAAATCC
>OZ026837.1:16956675-17231897 GCA_964023205.1 Lutraria lutraria | reverse complement strand
TTCTCATAGATTTTTCGAACTGCCTGGTAAATTTATTAAGAATCGGATTAAGGTATGTGATGGCCTCCTACTATTACGTTCTTCCTAATATCTTTTCAGAAATCGTTTTCTTTCTATAAATGATGTAAACGCAGCATACCTACCTCCCAATCCTAGCTGGCTTACACAGCCTTCCTTACAGTGTCCAGTATTAAATAATGTACTCAGCGATGCCCCTATAAAAATGTGTCCAGCTTCTCTCGTGAAGGACTTCGACGAAAATAGACGGCCCATGATTATATATCAGGTAAGTATTTTGTTTGTTTGTGTTTGTGTTTGTTTGTTGTTGTTTTTTTACAAAGTATTTCATGACAAAAGTTCTCTGTTCATTCATTGTTTGTATTGTGTTTATTTTTGTCCAGCGATTTGGCGCCGCGCCTGCATAACAGATTGCGTACATGCCACTTCGGGGTCACACTTGGAAGTGTGTTAGTACAAATTAGAAATAACAAATACATGGTAACTTTTTAGCAGTGATTGTGTGTGTAATGTACTGTTATCGGTTATCCGTCTTTGCAGTTTTTCAACGTCACAGCTCATGTGCTAAACATAGCCATACATGTGAATACATGTTAAATCAAAGCTTATCGAAACTTAAGTTACATAGACATTAACAATTGCATAATAGAAAAAACAATACGTGTGAGTTCTAGTGAAGTTTTATACGCGCCGAGCGAGTGACGACTATGGAAAGTTGAGCTGTTGTCCAATTTCCAAAAAAGCGTATAATCTGAAGAAATATGACCCTTTTTATGATTTATTTTGGATTCAATGTCTCTTGTAGGTGAAGTGTCGATGTCTACACTGTCAAAGAATGTGGTTTGATGGGTATAGTAAATTGTGTCAACCTTTGTTTAAATTCAGGAAAGTTGAAAGAGTTGTCGATATATTAGATAATGGTGACAATGTGTACGCCAAGGTAAGAATTGATTCATGAAATAGGTGTATACCGGTTTCCATGTTATTATTCATTGAATTCCATTTGAGGTGGGTTTATCGGGGTTTTTTTACGGGTGCGACTTTTTTCTATAGTCCTCGCTGTGGCTATAGTACAAGGCATACACCACTAAATCTCAAACTAAAACAAATTTAGTGGTATAGGCCTGAACTATAGCCGCCAGAACTATAGAAAATAGTGTTTTACTTTTTTACAACGATTGTGCAGATACATACGGTGACCGGGATACCTAAGTGGTTTTCCTGGACTTTATTCTAACCAGTTCTAACATACTTTTCTACGAGAAGTCGGCAACTTCTCCACATATGGCGGAAAATCAACATTTTTGTCAACTTTTCGTAGAAGTGTATGACCTGCCACGGCCAAGATTTGAACCCGAATCATCGGCTTACAAGTCCTGTGTACCAAGCACTGGACCAGGGCCGCTGATATCAAGGAACAAAATCAATATATTATAGTACAGTCGCATTGAGTTGGTTACCCTTCTCATGAACATCTAAGTATGGTGGCTGATTTATGCCATCTCGTATTTTCGCTTTTTCGCCACACAAAATGCGAAAAAGCGAAAATACGACAAAGTCAACTTTGTCGTATCTTTGCATTGTTGCATTTTCGCATTGTCGTGGCGAAAAACCGAAAATACGACAGATGAAGGGCGAAAATACGACATCAAAAATGTGTCGTGCTTTCGCTTTACATCTGTCGTATCTTTGTTTTTTCGTGGCGAAAATGTAACAATGCAAAAACACGACAAAGTCGACTTTTTTCGTATTTTCGCTTTTTCGCTTTGTTGTGGCGAAAAAGCGAAAATACGACATGGCATAAATCAGCCACCATATCTAAGCCCTAGCGAAGTTGTCGATGAGAGACCAGTGTCGACTCATTGTCAAGGATTTACAGCTGACTGATTAACATAGACAGTCTCTTGTACGATGAGCATCTTTACTGTGCTACTTAAGTGCAACCTCTCCAATGCAACACCTTTTGGGAAAAGCAAGATGATGTTGTTGTTGAGAGGTTGTTGCTCTAGAGAAGTTATATTTATAGTTACATCGTGCGGTGGAAAAAATCATGCTGTTGATGAAAAGAGATTGTTGCTAAGGAGAGAGATGCTCTGGAGATATTGTACTGTGATAGCCATGCCCTATCAAGAGATAATTGTAACATCAATCAAATCATCTTTGTATTTTAACTGGCTTAATTTCTAAAGCTGTCTTATTGGGATTGTTATAAAGTTATAAAACTTGAGATCGGTCATCGGTCAAATCTCATATCTTGTCATAACTTGAGATCGGTCAAATCTCATATCTTGTCATAACTTGAGATCGGTCAAATCTCATATCTTGTCATAACTTGAGATCGGTCAAATCTCATATCTTGTCGTTTAATGTTTCTAAGTTAATCATTACCTTACAATACAGATAGTATTGATACATTAGTCCTACAGCATACCTGACATGAACATGTATTTAAAAAAAATAATCGGCTCTATCTTTTCAACAATAATATTAGTAGTCGAAAAGAATCTTACTGTTGTTAAAGGTATGTTGTTGCTCAAGAGAGGTCCGCTCAGGACAGATTGTACTGTATATATATATATGCACACTTAGAGGGACACGGCAGATAAAAATAAATATCAACAGCAATATAGATCGAACGGAAAGCCGAATGTATATGTAATTGTTGCAGAATTCTTTTCTTTGTATTTTATTGAACCGACGGACTTACCCGAACCTTCAGGTTTAAACCCGTTCCCCAAGACCCAAGTAACACATGCTTATTATTGCCTCAATATCGACAGATTGGTGCAAGACGGACAAGTATGCATGATTGTGTTTTTCATGTTAAGTATTGGAATTTTTTTTCTACTTTCAGGTCTTGGAACCAGTCTCCTACGCATGCACATGTAGAAGAAAGCCCGGACGCCGACGTCACGTGATGTCTCCTTAGCAATCCGTATCCACGCATTATTTTCTACCATCAACATCCGACATATCTTACATGCACCATCAGTCAGATCAACATATAATTACTCGCATGAACTGATAATAATCTAAGAAATTGTTTAAAATTGTATTTCTAAAAATCAGTAAGCTGCATTTTAAAGTCCCATAAGCATATAAATTTATTGGTCGTAATAGTTTCTGTTTGTTCTATAACAGAGGAATCCTGTGTAGTTTCCTCCCGCGCATAGTTTATAGCAAGATTTTTTTTTTCCAAAACCAACATCGTATTTTTTCAATATCATTGAAATATATACTATTTATAGAACAGCTGTGTTTTCCCGCAGTCATATGCACACTGCATAAAGTGACGTCACGCGCTCTATATATTTCAAGTTTACATAAGCAAAAAATCAAAAAGAAATAGGGTTCGTTTCGTCGGTAATAATTATCTTGGGATAATATCAGCAATTGTTTGGGGTTTTTTGTATAAATTTTTCTATAGCAAAAAGCTAATGGGACTTTAAGTGGTTACATGATTTAATAAGATCGAAAAAAACAACCAAAACATTTGTAATATACAAATCTGAAATCTGTGTGTTACACATTTATTTGTCTTGAAACTGAAATGGACTTTTACAGCAAGAAATGCTTTAACCGATTTGATAGGAGCACCATTTGCAGACGATCTATTCATCCTTATAACTCTATAATGGTCGTGAATTATACGTGTACTAGGTTTAAAGACGTTTCCATAGCTTTTAATTGAAAACATGTAATGTGTTTTAATATTATGATATATTGAGATTTCATCATGAGATTAGGGGGAACTACAATTTCAAATTGTCAAAGCCATCTTTGCTAATCGTTACAATATCGGTTTATAGAACATGACTGTATGTCTGCATTTCAAACTATCTCTGTGGTATTTACATATTCCTGTTTAAGTTTAAATTGTTCATTGATTTATTCGAAATTTTCTGTATATATTTTTAATGCAGAGGCGTATTCAAGAGGAGCGGTGTCCACCCGGCGCGCGCTCCCCTAAAAGTCCCCGACCATAAATAGAAATGTAATACATGTATATACTACGGTCGCCGCTACCTACTTTCTTAAACATTAGCCCCCCCCCCCCCCCCCCCCTCTATTCCGGATCCGCCTCTGTAATGAATGTTGCAGCTGCAGAAACTGATTGTATAGTGAGTGCGATTTAATGACTGATACTATTTGTCCATATCCATTGTTATAATATAATAGTCGTCTACTCGGATAGCCAATCAACAATCCCATCATATTACAGTCTCCCTATTTAACACTCAGTCACTCTGTTTAACAATCATTCCGTTAATACATCACTTCATTTAACAGTCAATCACTCCATTTAACAGTCAATCATTCCATTTAACAATCATTCCGTTAATCCATCACTCCATTTTAACAGCCAATCACTCTATTTAACAGTCAATCATTCCATTTAACAATCATTCCATTAATCCATCATTCCATTTAACAGTTAATCACTCTATTTAACAGTCAATCATTCCCATTATCAATCACTCCATCAATCCATCACTCCAATTTAACCGTCAATCACTCCATTTAACAGTCAATCACTCCATTTAACAGTCAATCATTCCAATTAACAATCATTCCATTAATCCATCACTCCATTTAACAGTCAATCATTCCATTTAACAATCATTCCATTAATCCATCATTCCATTTAACAGTCAACACTCTATTTAACCGTCAATCATTCCAATTAACAATCATTCCATTTAACAATCAATTACTACATTTAATCATCAATTACTCCATTTAACAATTAGTCGATCCATTTAACAGTCAATTAATCTATTTGATGATCAATCAGTGAAGCATTCAGTCTGTCATCTTGTCTGTCATCCATCCACTTACTTCATTAAAATCTGGGTCCGTCCAGCATCCATATTTAATGTGTTTCATTGTAAATTTTCTCACGTAACTTTAACCTTTGTATTTTGTTGTTAAGTGTAAACATACGTTTGTTTAGATGATTTATAGTGATTATGTATTTCATTCTGTGATCTTTGTGTTTCTCGTGTCCATGTTGATATTGTTTAAAAAAAAATAAAGATTTGATATGTAAACGTGTGCAGTTGTATAAATCTAAAGTTTCCAATCACTTAATCTAAGTGATTTCAAAGGCGGTCGTAATTTATACCAAAACATTACGTAAATTTAATCATGTATCTAAGATAAGATTTTACTGTCACCGTTTTCTGAGGGGTTTGATAGCGTTGTTGCTTACGGAAATTGTGGAGCATTTAATTATGAAACTATCAAAGAAATCCATACATTGATTGGCAGTTTCTCAACGGAGTCTCAAAACGGACGAAGGGCTGGACAGCATTCTGAAAATGGTTCCCAGCCTCATCTCGCAGATCTCGAAACCCATTAGTGACAGATAATTACCTACTATGAAAAAATAAACAAAAATGTCGATTTTCCTCTATATGTGGAGAAGTTTATTTATTTATTTATGTATTTATGTATTTATGTATTTATTTATTTATTTATATTTTAACAATTTCTAAAAACATGATACGAAGGAAATAATTATATTACACAAAATGAGCATATAAAGTTACAGCGTTAAAACAAAAAATATTGCTGAATATACAAATTGAGATTGTAAAATTATTAAAGGTAAATAATGTCAGTAAAAAAATGGAACCATGTCACAAACGTTAAAATGCAAAGATAACACAGAAAAAGAAGGAAATCCTTATTTCTATTGTGGTCCTTTATAAAATTAATATAAATAACCAAGGAAAGAACAACAAATTATATTAATATAAACACACTTTCCGGACTGTAATGACGTCCGTAAGGGGTTTTAATACGTCCCAATATAGTGACGTCCCATCCAATGAACGTCAGCGTAAGGATGCCTCGTCCAATCAAATTACAGATTACGTCTTATTGTTGTTGCTATAGACGTCATTACGTCTTAAGATGTCGCCGCGGCACGAATTGCACCAAAATTACAGATGGCGCTATAGCAAATAACTAATCAGCATGCAAGATTAGCATGGATGAAAACACAGACAGTCCAGGTAATATAACATTGATATCGCGTAGAATTGGAGAAACGATTGAAAGCTCTGATACTAACGTTGACCAAGTCGATAATGTCATGGATGCTGTTGGACCGTCGGTGAATGCGTGTAAAAGTGATATATCAATTACATCCTTTGGCAAATGGTTATCATCTACATCAACCGATACACTAAAAGATGCTGATGATCTACTTAATGAGTTAGATGCCATGCTACCATCTACTTCTAGAGTTATTACTGAACACACTACATCGGATAATCGAATTGAGAAGACCAGCACACTTAGAACCGAAGTAAAGAATGACGACGTCCACGAGGTTGAAAACAATGCAGAAAACACGGAGTTCGGCAACAATGAGAGTACAAAACAGGTAAGCGGTGCTGATATTAACATGGAAGAAATTGTGAATGTTACTAAGGAAACTCAAGAAGAGATTACCAAAATGAATGTAATAGAAGCTAATGAATTGACTGAAAATACAATACACATTGCATATGGCTCAGAAACAGATATGACTGCTGCCCGCCTTTATCCAATAACACATACTCCAATAGTCTGCATTAAAGATGATGTGCTTAATAATTCAAGAGTTCTGGACCTCACACAAGTTCTCCAAACGGTTGAAGATGAAATAATTTGGGAGAAAGTCAATATTGATAAAAGTATAAGAAAATCGGGATCAATAGTAATAAGTATTCCATCAGTTATTACGGTGACATCAGGAAGTCAAACATTGCCTGGTGAAGTTTTCAAAGCATCAAACAAATATAAGAACGCGATTATAAAGAAACATACAGAAATAGATAATGACGATGTTGGTGAAATAAGAAACAAGAAAGGAAAGATGAAAGCACTGAAAAAACTCTTCTGTGGATGTTTTGGGGACAAGAGAGAAACTGAAGTAGTATCTGTATGTTATGGAACGAGACAAGCAGAGGAAGATATAGCAGAAGCCAAGAAAGAAAATGTGGTATTTGACAAAGTAGAATATTTTGATAATGAAGCGAAATATAATGATGACTTTTTTCACTTTGAAGCTTTCGACGAAGATAAGGGGTCGTGTTTCAGAAACATGTGGAAGAGGGTCAGAGGATATATATGAACAAAGAAGATGTCTTCTATTTATTAAACTTTAATTTTACTGACTGTTGAATAGATAGTTTGTTTTAGTGGTTTAATTATTTGTTTAGCTGACGTTGATGAACCAATTCCCATACCCAGGATGGTATTGGTATATCACATATAAACTTATTTACAAATGTATTTTAATAAACAATTAAAAAACGATTTACAATAAATCAAACTGGACTTGTTTGAAGATTGAAGCTTAAAGGGATCATTTCCTGTTCGCATTAAATATGACAATATTCTAAAATATCAATTTGTTTGTTTTATTTCTCATGTAGTAGCACAGTCAAATATCAACAATGGAAATATTGTAACAGATATCAAAGGTAGAAAAGCTAAAATCGGCAGAAAAGATGAAAAGTTAACAAAAAACAGTTTTAAGAATACCACACATCGAGGGCTCAGCGCAACACTATAGTAACTTGTTCTTATTTCAATAGGAGTTACGACACTGTTGCGTTGAACCCTCAACATGTGTTTAATTAGTTTTTTTTTTATTTTTCCATTATATATTAGCTATTAATTATCACTTTGGTTGAGTTAATATCAGCATTGAACAGTTAAAAAGTTTTCAATCAATATTATTATAGATGAATTCAGTTCCTTCGTTAAATATTAATAACAGTTGTCACCGCCCAGTAATTCTACGGAATTTGAACAAAAATCATTCACATCGCGACATACACTAGTATGGTAAGATTCAAATCACGTGTAATACATGGTATTTTTGGCAAGGAATAAGTACACAAAAACAATGAGAGAGACACGGTTATGTGATATTTTTAATCTGTTTTAGTTTCGACAAAATGTATTTGGGTAAGCGACTTTGAGTGGCGATTCTGTCTGACTGTTAGTCAAAGTTCCTATATTATACCATACATGTTCTGTTCTGTTCTATTCTGTCTTGCTCTTCTCTGCTCTTCTCTGATCTACCCTGTTCTGTTCTTATCTGCTCTACCCTGCTCTGCAGCGCTCTGCTCTATCCTGCTCTGCAGCGCTCTGCTCTACCCTACTCTGGTCTGCTCTACCCTGCTCTGTTCTGGTCTACCCGGCTCTGCAGCGCTCTGCTCTACCCTGCTCTGCAGCGCTCTGCTCTACCCTGCTCTGCTCTACTCTACCCTGCTCTGCTCTGGTCTACCCGGCTCTGCAGCGCTCTGGTCTACCCGGCTCTGCAGCGCTCTGCTCTACCCTGCTCTGCTCTGTTCTATCCTGCTCTGCTCTGGTCTACCCGGCTCTGCTCTACCCTGCTCTGCTGTGCTCTACCCTGCTCTGCTCTGGTCTACCCGGCTCTGCAGTGCTCTGCTCTACCCTGCTCTGCAGCGCTCTGTTCTATCCTGCTCTGCAGCGCTCTGTTCTACCCTGCTCTGCAGCGCTCTGTTCTACCCTGCTCGGCTCTACTCTACCCTGCACTTCTCTACTCTACCCTGCTCTGCAGCGCTCTGCTCTACCTTGCTCTGCTCTGCTCTACCCTGCTCTGATCTGCTCTACCCTGCTCTGATCTGCTCTGATCTGCTCTACCCTGCTCTGATATGCCTTGCTCTGTTCTTCTCTGCTCTACCCTGCTCTGATCTGATTTGATCTGCTATGTTCTGATCAGATTTGTTCTTTTCTGTTAACAATGTATAATATCGGTATTTGTATACGGCTACCTAGCGGTCCTATAATTCCATGTTATTCAAGCATATTCATAATGATATAATTTATTTTCACCTTGAAACTAGTTTTGATTCTATAAAAAGATGTTTGTGTAGTTTTAAATCTTATTATAAACAGACAAAAAATGCAAATAATGTATGAACTATCACAGAGGCATTGGATGGTGAACACTGATTTTAATTTATTATTTTTCACCCATTAATAAATTAGTACACCATTATGCAATCATTCTGGAATAAGTAACTTTTTTGTTATATAATAATCACATATCGCTCTAATACAGTAAATTTAGCATTAGTTCGGTAAGTTGTTTTTCACGTTCGTAATAAATCAAAATACAGTATAACATGTGAACAAAGACCATACCTGGGAAATATATCATATGGCTTTTATTAGCAGGTGGTCTTATTATGACAGTTTTTCATTGAATGGCATTTATTCACATGGAATGGCATTTCTTGGGAGGTGACCGCTAACACAGGCTTGATATGCAAGTATTATGATATGCAAAAGTGCACTGAGCATTTTTATATCACGTCATTTTATATGTACATTGGACTCATAAAATACTTAATGAGTAACTTGTATGTGTCCATGTATTGTAAAAAAGTGTGTAAGTCAAAAATGTACAAACCGCTATTTTTATTTTTATCTATACCATACATTCAACTTTTATAACACATGCGATTGCTGAATGTTGATATTTTTCTGATGACGACACTGTGACTCATATAATGCTGAAATCGAGATTTATATTACGTTCTGTTAAAAAATAACAAGTTCATTTTTTCTATTTGCCTCAAAGATGCACTTGTTGTTGCCAACCCATGTTATAGCATATTGAATTTTCATGAAACAAATGAAGTGGTTTCATTGACATTTAATGAAAACAATTACACAAATATTTCTGGATTGTCTAGTATTTAAAATTCAGCTATGAATCAATTAAGTAATTATTCCAATTCCAAGTCTTCACGCGAAAAAAACGTTCCAATTCGATGAATTATTTATTCAATCATAAAGAAACATAATTCGGTCGACCGCTTTCATCTTTCGAGCCAGTAAAGTGAAAAGGAGCCACTTTCTCTACTCAGCCTTGACTCAACTTAAATAGGTGCTAAAATTGATAAAGTATGCGCCAGTCTCACACCTTCGGGGATTTGTACAAACAAATACATCGTGATGAATTCTTTAATCTCGCCGGCTGCCTTCTTAAGTCGATGTCTTTATCAGAATCCCTGGAATTCTGGGTTGTTTTAACGATTGGAAAGAAGATATGAATTTAATTCTTGAAATTCCGGCCTTCTGTATATAAATTCGTCTATCATGTATGAGATTTTATTTACAATTATAACGTTTATAAGTGATATAACTTAGAAGAAAACAATGTCCCAGTGTGAGATAGACAGCCATTCGAGGTTAGAGAGTCTCCAAGATTTACTTACTTCACTAAATCGAGAAGAGAAACGGTTTCGAAGAGGCTGCGACCAGATTGTATTGATGAATACACGCCTACGAGCATGTACAGTTCGCTACAAGAGAGCCAAGTCTGCAAACATGCGTGCCTTCCGGTACCCACTACGCTTGCGCCTTGCAGTGGTAGAGGGTGTGAGAAATATGTACTATGACTACGCTACCAAGAAGGCGAAGGGGGTAGAAGAGTTACGCCAGCAGCTTTCGCAAATGTTCGAATCGGAGTTGCATACTTTATGAGATGTGGATGCTAGAGCTGATGTAAAGCAAACCAATGGCCCTTTTAAGGGCCAAGCAATGATTTAGAAAGAAACCTATCTCTCTGTATTTGTCTTTTTTGGAAAAGAATGACTTACCATTTGCCATCTTACACACGTCCGATTCAATGGTATCTAAATGCATTGTATCGAAAAATAGTCACCATTCTAGTGTATAAGCTTGACACCCAGATGTTCTCTAAACCATTAATTTTCTCATTCTCTTCAAGAAAAATGTGATTTAAAAGTGTCATTCGCGTACAATTTTAGCACCTTCTAATAATGTATATTAAAGTGTTAGGTCTCCGTCGACCCTTAGATAATGTCTGTACTGATTTTTATTCTATTTTGATATTTTTTAAACGGGTAAACTATTGGTCAAAGCATGGATCATATTACACTATGTATATTTTTTGTTACCATGATACGCGAATTTTTGGACAAAATCTTTCATGAATGTTAATGTAAATCCTACGATGGCATAGATGTAACAAGTGTGCGATTTTATGAAGCCGTAGCCACGAGTTACTACGTCGTTCGCACGAAATAACTAAGAAGTCGTGCGCACGAGATAACTAAGTCGAAGCCACGAGTTTTAAAATAAATCGTACGCACGAAATAACTTACCTGTGGCCACGAGATACTACGCCCTGACCACGATTTATGAAGTCGTACGCACGCGATAACTAAGTCGTAGCCCCGAGATACTAAGTCGTGCGCAAGAGATAACTAAGTCGTTCGCACTTGATAACTAAGTCGTGGCCTCGAGGTACTAATTCATGCGCACGAGATAACTAAGTTGTGCGCACGAGATAACTAAATCGTGGCTACGAGTAATTATGTCCTGCGCACGAGATAACAAAGTCGTAGACACGAGATACTAAGTCGTGCATATGACATAATCAGCCAATCAGAATTAACTTTACATACATGGATGCTGTTTAACAATTGTTGATGCATGGTTAACGTATGAAGAAATTAGGTTCATTTTACTCAGACAGTATGATAAATGAAAATAACTCTAGACATTTACATAGTGTGTTTTGCAACTTGATGTTGAGACGAAGAATATACAAATGTACATTTAAAGCAAATTTCTAGCATGCTTCGTCACACGTCATAACTAAGTGCTCATACAAAAGCAATACAATACCGCTGCTAACGTCCATATAGGGACCATCAGTGCCATTGCTTAAAGATCTAGTATATATAACATACAAGTTACAACCCCATAGCATAAAAACGTTTCTAACAAAAGTGACACCATAGCTTTACAACAGTAACAACTATAATCAAACACCATCAGTACTCTTAGGTCTACAAACACAATTATAAAACTATCATAAATGTAAACGAAGTAGAATGTAGATATAACAAGAACATAAATGAAAGTTAGAATTTTGCATTTTATTAACAAAAAAACATGCATGTGTTAGAATGCTTTATATGCCTTTTATACAGTTACAGTGTACAAGAGACAAAAATGATTGAATAATTCTCTAATTACTTTAGTATATATTGTATTTATGGGAGTTATATAATGAAGGTGACGTTTAAGCCGAGACATCGACTTAAACAGCATCTATGTATGTAATGTGCATTCTGATTGGCTGATTACGTCGTGCGCAAAACTTAGTATCTCGTGGCCGCAACCTCGTATCTCGTGGCCACGACTTAGTTATTTCGTGCGCACGAGATAGTTATCTCGTGCTCACAACTTAGTATCTCGTAGCCACGACTTAGTTATCTCGTGATCACAACTTAGTATCTCGAGGTTATGACTTAGCTATCTCGTGCGCACGACATAATTGTTCCGTGTGCATGACTAAATATATCAGGGCCATGGCTTGGTATCTCGTACGCACGACTGAATATCTCGTTGCCATGACTAAGTATCTAGTGTGCACGACTATGTATCTCGTGGCCATGGCTTGGTATCTCGTGCGCACAACTTAGTATCTCATGACCTTGACTGAGTATCTCGTGGCATGACTTAGTATCTCGTGCGCATGACTTGGTACCTCGTGAACACAAATTAGTATCTCGCGGTCACGACTTAGTACCTCTGGACCTTGAATTCGAATCTGGGTCGCCTGACCTAGTATCTCGTGCGCACGACTTGAAAAAAAACGCACAAATGTCACCACCGTAGAAATCTGGCATAATCTTACGAAATCGTTTTATTCAAATGAAAAAATATTATTAATTTTCCATGAAGACTTGGGTCACCAAAAAGTTCAGCAACAAACGGTATAAATTTCCGGACTGTAAGGACGTCCGTAATTCCGGACTGTAAGGACGTCCGTAAAGCGGTTTTAATACGTCCCAATATAGTGACATCTCACAATGTGTACACTACGGTAGCGCTATGCACTGACCTGTGTTCTTCTGCTCGGGGCATTATGGGTATTTGCAGGAACTACATACAAGATGGAAGTTATAAACAATAACATAACGTGACGTCACCGTATGGCACACATTGGAGCCAAGCGTTCTTCAACGTTGCATTTCATTGAATAATTAGTGTTATTGACAAAAGCACAAGAATAGAAATGGTATAACGTATTCATTTTACATAACTGAACACATTTTATTAATAACATACAACCGATATGGTTGTTTTGACATTTTTATCCTTCCGCGTAACTATATTTTAGCGTACGTATAACTATCTAAATGTGGATAGTAATCAGTTCTCTGTATAGAGGTTAGACAAACGTAGTGACGTCACGCTATGTATAGAACGGACATCTCATCCAATGAACGTCAGCGTAACGATGCCTCATTCAATCAAATTACAGATAACGTTTTATTGTTGTTGCTATAGACGTCATTACGTCTTAAGATGTCGCCGCGGCACGAATTGCACCAAAATTACAGATGGCGCTATAGCAAATAACTAATCAGAATGCAAGATTAGTATGGACGAAAACACAGACAGTCCAGGTAACATAACATTGATATCGCGTAGAATTGGAGAAACGATTGAAAGCTCTGATACTAACGTTGACCAATTTGATATTATGGGTGCTGTTGGACCGTCGGTGAATGCGTGTAAAAGTAATATATCAATTACATCCTTTGGGAAATGGTTATCATCTACATCAACCGATACACTAAAAGATGCTGATGATCTACTTAATGAGTTAGATGCCATGCTACCATCTACTTCCAGATTTATTACTGAACACATTACATCGGATAATCGAAATGAAAAGACAAGCACACTTAGAACCGAAGTAAAGAATGACGACGTCCACGAGGTTGAAAACAATGCAAAAAACACGGAGTTCGGCAACAATGAGAGTACAAGACAGGTAAGCGGTGCTGATATTAACAAAGAAGACATTGTGAAAGTTTCTAAGGAAACGCAAGAAGAAAGTTCCCAAATAAGTGTAATAGAAGCTCGTGGTTTTACTGAAAATATAATAGACAAAACATATGGCTCAGAAACAGATATGACTGCTGCCCGCCTTCATCCAATACCATATACTCCAATAGTCTGCATTAAAGATGATGTGCTTAATAACTCAGGAGCTGTGGACCTTACACAAGTTAAAGATGATATTCGACTTAAAGATGAAACAATTTGGGAGAAAGTCAATATTGATAAAAGTATAACAAAATCGGGATCAATAGTAATTAGTATTCCTTCAGTTATTACGGTGACATCAGCAACTCAAACATTGCCTGGTGAAGTTTTCAAAGCATCAAACAAATGTAAGTACGCGATTATAAAGAAGCATACAGAAATAGATAATGACGATGTTGGTGAAATAAGAAACAAGAAAGGAAAGATGAAAGCACTGAAAAAACTGTTCTGTGGATGTTTTGGGGACAAGAGAGAAACTGAAGTAGAATCTGTATGTTATGGAACGAGACAAGCAGAGGAAGATATAGCAGAAGTCAAGAAAGAAAAGGTGGTATTTGACAAAGTAGAATATTTTGATAATGAAGCGAAATATAATGATGACTTACTTCACTTTGAAGCTTTCGACGAAGATAAGGGGTCGTGTTTCAGAAACATGTGGAAAATAAGGGGTCGTGTTTCAGAAACATGTGGAAAATAAGGGGTCGTGTTTCAGAATTATGTGGAAGATAAGGGGTCGTGTTTCAGAAACATGTGGAAGAGGGTCAGAGGATATATATGAACAATGAAGATTATTTCTATTTGTTAAACTTCAATTTTACTGACTGATGGGATAGACAGTTTGTTTTAGTGGTTTAACTATTTGTTTAGCTGACGTTGATGAACCAATTCCCATTCCAAATATGGTATTGGTATATAACATATAAACTTATTTATATTGATAAACAATTAAAAATCAATTTAAAATAAATCAAATCAGTTTCTGGATTGGATTTGAAGCTTGAAGCTTATAAAGATCTTTTCCTGTTTACATTAAATATGATTAAATATGAAAATATTCTAAAATAATAATTTGTTTGTTTTTTATTGCTCACGTAGTAGCACAGTCAAATATCAACAGTGAAAATTTTGAAACAGATATCAAAGGTAGAAAAGATAAAATCGCCAGAAAAGAACAGATGAAAACTTAACAAAAAAAGTATTAAGAATACCATACATGTGTTTAATAATATTTGTATTTTTTCTTTTCCATGGTAGCTATAAATTATCACTTTGGTTGAGTTAATATCAGCATTGAACAGCTCGAAAGTTTTCAATCAATATTATGGATGAATTCAGTTCCTTCGTTAAATATTAATAACAGTTGTCACCGCCCAGTAATTCTACGGAATTTGAACAAAAATCATTCACATCGCGACATACACTAGTATAGTAAGATTCAAACCACGTGTAATACATGGTAGATTGTTTTTGGCAAGGAATAAGTACACACAAACAATGAGAGAGACACGGTAATGTGATATTTTTTATCTGTTTTAGTTTTGATAAAATGTATTTGGATAAGCGACTTTGAGTGGCGATTCTGTGTGACTGTTAGTCAAAGTTCCTATATTATACCATACAGGTTCTGTTCTGTTCTGTCTTGCTCTTCTCTGCTCTTCTCTGATCTACCCTGCTCTACCCTGCTCTATCCTGCTCTGTTCTTATCTGCTCTACCCTGCTCTGCAGCGCTCTGCTCTACCCTGCTCTGCTCTGGTCTACCCGGCTCTGCAGCGCTCTGACCTACCCTGCTCTGTAGCGCTCTGCTCTACCCTGCTCTGCTCTGCTCTGCTCTACTCTACCCTGCTCTGTAGCGCTCTGCTCTACCCTGCTCTGCTCTACTCTACCCTGCTCTGCAGCGCTCTGCTCTGCCTTGCTTTGCTCTGCTCTGGTCTACCCGGCTCTGCAGCGCTCTGCTCTACCCTGCTCTGCAGCGCTCTGCTCTACCCTGCTCTGCTCTGCTCTACTCCACCCTGCTCTGCCTTACTCTACCATGCTCTGCTCTACTCTACCCTGCTCTGCAGCGCTCTGCTCTACCTTGCTCTGCTCTGCTCTACCCTGCTCTGATCTGCTCTATCCTGTTCTGATCTGCCTTGCTCTGTTCTTCTCTGCTCTACCCTGCTCTGATCTGATCTTATCTGCTATGTTCTACTCTGTTCTGATCAGATTTGTTCTTTTCTGTTAACAATGTATAATATCGGTATTTGTATACGGCTACCTAGCGGTCCTATAATTCCATGTTATTCAAGCATATTCATAATGATACAATTTATTTTCACCTTGAAACTAGTTTTGATTCTATAAAAAGATGTTTGTGTAGTTTTAAATCTCATTATAAACAGACAAAAAATGCAAATAATGTATTAACTACCACAGAGGCATTGGATGGTGAACACTGGTTTTAATTCATTATTTTTCCCCCATAAATAAATTAGTACATCATTATGCAATCATTCTGGAATAAGCAACTTTTTAATTTTATTATAATCACATATCGCTCTAATACAGTAAATTCAGCATTAAATCGGTAAGTTGTTTTTCACGTTCGTAATAAATCTAAATACAGTAAAACCTGTGAACAAAGGCCACACCTGGGAAATATATAATATGGCTTTTATTGACAGGTGGTCTTATTATGACAGTTTTTCATTGAGTCGCATTTATTCACATGGAATGGCATTTATTCACATAGAATGGCATTTATTCACATGGAATGGCATTCATTCACATGGAATGGCATTTCTTGGGAGTTGACCGCTAACACAGGCTTGATATGCAAGTATTATAATATGCAAAAGTGCACTGAGCATTTTTATATCATGTCATTGTATATGTACATTGTACTCATTAAATACTTAATGAGTAACTTGTATGTGTCCATGTATTGGTAAAAAAGTGTGTAAGTCAAAGATGTACAAACCGCTATTTTTATATTTATCTATACCATACATTCAACTTTTATAACACACGCGATTGTTGAATGTTGATATTTTTCACATGACGACACTTTGACTCATATAATGCTGAAATCGAGATTTATATTACGTTCTGTTAAAAAATAGTTTTTTTTATAATTTGGCTTAAAGATGCACTTGTTGTTGCCAGCCCATGTTATAGCATATTAAATGTGAATTTTCTTGAATCAATTGGTGGTTTCATAGACATTTAATGAAAATAATTATACAAATATTTCTTGATTGTCTAGTATTTAAAATTCAGCTATGAATCAATTAAATAATTATTCCAATTATAACTTCTAAGTCTTCACGCGAAAAGAACGTTCCAATTCGATAAATTATTTATTCAATCATTAAGAAACATAATTCGGTCGACCGCTTTCATCTTTCGAGCCAGTAAAGTGAAAAGGAGCCACTTTCTCTACTCAGCCTTGACTCAACTTAAATAGGTGCTAAAATTGATAAAGTATGCGCCAGTCTCACACCTTCGGGGATTTGTACAAACAAATACATCGTGATGAATTCTTTAATCTCGTCGGCTGCCCTCTTAAGTCGTTGTCTTTATCAGAATCCCTGGAATTCTGTGTTGTTTTAACGATTGGAAAGAAGATATGAATTTAATTCTTGAAATCCCGGCCTTCTGTATATAAACTCGTCTATCATGTATGAGATTTTATTTACAATTATAACGTTTATAAGCGATATAACTTAGAAGAAAACAATGTCCCAGTGTGAGATAGACAGCCATTCGAGGTTAGAGAGTGTCCAAGATTTACTTACTTCACTAAATCGAGAAGAGAAACGGTTTAGAAGAGCCTGCGACCAGATAGTATTGATGAATACACGACTACAAGCTTGTACAGTTCGCTACAAGAGAGCCAAGTCTGCAAACATGCGTGCCTTCCGGTACCCACTACGCTTACGCCTTGCAGTGGTAGAGGGTGTGAGAAATATGTACTACGACTACGCTACCAAGAAGGCGAAGGAGGTCGAAGAGTTACGCCAGCAGCTTTCGCAAATGTTCGAATCGGAGTTGTATACTTTATGAGATGTGGATGCTAGAGCTGTTGTAAAGCAAAACAATGGCCCTTTTAAGGGCCGAGCAATGATTTAGAAAGAAACCTATCCCTCTGTATTTGTCTTTTTTGGAAAAGAATGATTTACCATTTGCCATCTTACACACGTCCGATTCAATTGTATCTTATTGTATTGTACATAAAAAAGTCACCATTCTAGTCCATAAGCTTGACACCCAGATGTTCTCTAAACCATTAATTATCACATTCTCTTCAAGAAAAATGTGATTTAAAAGTGTCATTCGCGTACAAGTTTAGCACCTTCTAATAATGTATATTATTATAGTGTTGGGTCTCTGTCGACCCTTAGATAATGTCTGTACTGATTTTTATTCTATTTTGATATTTTTTAAACGGGTAAACTATTGGTCAAAGCATGGATCATATTCCACTATGTATATTTTATCTCAGCATATAAAAACTATTTTCATCATACCAGGTTTTCTGTTACCATGACACTCGAATTTTTGGACAAAAGCTTTCATGAATGTTAATGTAAATCCTACGATGGCATAGATGTAACAACTGTGCGATTTTATGAAGCCGTAGCCACGAGTTACTACGTCGTTCGCACGAGATAACCAAGAAGTCGTGCGCACGAGATAACTAAGTCGAGGCCACGAGTTTTAAAATAAAGCGTACGCACGAAATAACTTACCTGCGGCCAAGAGATACTACGCCGTGATCACGATTTATGAAGTCGTACACATGCCATAACTAAGTCGTAGCCCCGAGATACTAAGTCGTGCGCAAGAGATAACTAAGTCGTTCGCACTTGATAACTAAGTCGTGGCCTCGAGGTACTAATTCATGCGCACGAGATAACTAAGTTGTGCGCACGGGATAACAAAATCGTGGCTACGAGTAATTATGTCCTGCGCACGAGACAACAAAGTCGTAGACACGAGATACTAAGTCGTGCATATGACATAATCAGCCAATCAGAATGAACTTTACATACATGGATGCTGTTTAACAATTGCTGATGCATGGTTAACGTATGAAGAAATTAGGTTCATTTTACTCAGTCAGTATGATAAATGAAAATAACTCTAGACATTTACATAGCGTGTTTTGCAACTTGATGTTGAGACGAAAAATATACAAATGTACATTTAAAGCAAATTTCTACCATCCTTCGTCACACGTCATAACTAAGTGCTCATACAAAAGCGCCCATTGGGCCATCAGTACCATGGCTTAAAGATCTGGTATATATAACATACAAGTTACAACCCCATAGAATAAAAAGGTTTCTAACATAAGTGACACCACAGCTTTACAACAGTAACAATTGTAATCAAACAACATCAGTACCCTTATGTCTACAAAGACAATTATATAATTATCATAAATGTAAACGAAGTAGAATGTAGATATAACAAGAACATAAATGAAAGTTAGAATATTGCATCTTATTAATAAAAAAAACATGCATATGTTGGGATGCTTTATATGCCTTTTATACAGTTACAGTGTACGAGGGACAAAAATGATTGAATAATTCACTGATTACTTTAGTATATATTGTATTTATGGGAGTTATATAATGAATGTGACGTTTAAGCCGAGATATCGACTTAAACAGCATCTATGTATGTAATGTGCATTCTGATTGGCTGATTACGTCGTGCGTCGTGCGTATCTCGTGGCTGCAACCTCGTATCTCGTGGCCACAACTTAGTTATTTCATGCGCACAAGATAGTTATCTCGTGATCACAACTTAGTATCTCGAGGTTATGACTTATGAATTGTCCCGTGTGCACGACTAAATATATCAGGGCCATGGCTTGGTATCTCGTACGCACGACTTAATATCTCGTGGCCCTGACCAAGTATCTAGTGTGCACGACTATGTATCTCGTGGCCATGGCTTGGTATTTCGTGCGCACAACTTAGTTTCTCGTGACCTTGACTGGGTATCTCGTGGCATGACTTAGTATCTCGTGCGCATGACTTAGTACCTCGTGAACACAAATTAGTATCGCGTGGTCACGACTTAGTACCTCTGGACCTTGAATTCGAATCTGGGTCGCATGACTTAGTATTTCGTGCGCACGACTTGAAAAAAAAACGCACAAATGTCACCTCTCTACCACCGTAAAAATCTGGTCTAATCTCATGAAATTTTTTTCTTCAAATGAAAAAAATTTTTTTTTCAATGAAGACTTGGGTCACCAAAAAGTTTTACATCAAACGGTTTAAATTTCCGGACTGAAATGACGTCCGTTTTAAGTCGGTTTTAATACGTCCTCGATATAGTGACGTCTCATCCAATGAACGTCAGCGTTAGGGTGCCTCGTCCAATCAAATTACAGATAACGTCTTATTGCTGTTGCTATAGACGTCATAACGTCTTAAGATGTCGCCGCGGCACGAATTGCACCAAAATTACAGATGGCGCTATAGCAAATAACTACTAGTAATCAGAATGCAAGATTGATATGGACGAAATCACAGACAGTCAAGGTAACATAACATCGACACCGCATAGAATTGGAGAAACGATTGAAAGCTCTGATACTAACGTTGATAATGTCATGGATGCCGTTGGACCGTCGGTGAATGCGTGTAAAAGTGATATATCAATTACATCCTTTGGGAAATGGTTATCATCTACATCAACCGATACACTAAAAGATGCTGATGATCTACTTAATGAGTTAGATGCCATGCTACCATCTACTTCTAGATTTATTACTGAATACATTGCATCGGATAACCGAATTGAGAGGACAAGCACACTTAGAACAGCAGAAAAGAATCACAACGTCCACGAGGTTGAAAACAATGCAGAAAACACGGAGTTCGGCAACAACGACAGAACAAGAGAGGTAAGCGGTGCTGATATTAACAAAGAAGACATTGTCTCAGTTTCTAGGGAAACACAGGAAGAAAGTTCCCAAATAAATGTATTAGAAGCTCGTGGCTTCACTGAAAATGTAGTAGACAATGCATATGGCTCAGAAACATATATGACTGCTGCCCGCCTTTATCCAATACCATATACTCCAATAGTCTGCATTAAAGATGATGTGCTTAATAACCCAGGAGCTGTGGACCTTACACAAGTTAAAGATGATATTAGACTTAAAGATGAAACAATTTGGGAGAAAGTCAATATTGATAAAAGTATACGAAAATCGGGATCAATAGTAATAAGTATTCCATCAGTTATTACGGTGACATCAGGAAGTCAAACATTGCCTGGTGAAGTTTTCAAAGCATCAAACAAGCGTAAGTACGCGATTATAAAGAAGCATACAGAAATAGATAATGACGATGTTGGTGAAATAAGAAACAAGAAAGGAAAAATAAAAGCATTGAAAAAACTCTTCTGTGAATGTTTTGGGGACAAGAGAGAAACTGAAGTAGAATCTGTATGTTATGGAACGAGACAAGCAGATGAAGATATAACAGAAGTCAAGAAAGAAAAGGTGGTATTTGACAAAGTAGAATATTTTGATAATGAAGCGAAACATAATGATGACTTTCTTCACTTTGGAGCTTTCGACGAAGATAAGGGGTCGTGTTTCAGAAACATGTGGAAGAGGGTCAGAGGATATATATGAACAAAGAAGATGTCTTCTATTTATTAAACTTTCACTTTACCGACTGCATGATGGATAGATAGTTTGTTTCAATGGTTTAACTATTTGTTTAGCTGACATTGATGAACCAATTAGAAGATGGTATTGGTATATCACATATAATTTTTTATAAGCAATTAAAAATCGATTTACAATAAATCAGATTTCTGGATTTAATTTGAAGCTTGAAGCTTATAAAGACCTTTTGCTGTTTACATTAAATATTAATAAACATGAAATTATTCTAAAATATTAATTTGTTCATTTTATTTCTCACGTTATATATATAGTAGCACAGTCAAATATCAACGATGAAAATATTGAAACAGATATCACAGGTAGAAAAGCTCTAATCGGCAGAAAAGAAAAATGAAAACTTAACAAAAAAAAGTTTTAAGAATGCTACACAAAGTCATGTGTTTAATAGGTTTTCATTCTTTCCATAGTTTCTACAAGTTGCTAACTATTATCACATTCGTTGAGTTAATATCAGCGTTGAGAAGCATGTAAGTTTTTAATCAATATCATGGATAAATTCAGTGTATTATCTTTCGTTAAATATTAATAACAGTTGTCACCGCCGAGTAATTCTACGGAATTTGACATAAAATCATTCAAATCGAGACACACACTATAGTAGTAAGATTCAAATTATTGTATCATACGTTATAGCTTGTTTTTGGCTAGGAATAAGTACACAAATACAATGAGAGAGACACGGTAATGTGATATTTTTTATCTGTTTTAGTTTTGATACAATTGATTTCGGTAAGCGGATAAGAGCGGTGATTCTGTGTGACTTTTAGGCAAAATTCCTATATTATACCGTACAGGTTCTGTTCTGTTCTGCTCTGTGTTCTCTGTTCCGTTCTGTTCTGTTCTGTTCGCAATGTATAGTATCGGTATTTGTATACGGCGACATTGAGGTCCAATAAATCTATGTTATTCAAGCCGTCTTTATAATGATATAATTTATTTTCACCTTGAAACTAGTTTTGCTTGTATAAAAAAATATTAGTGTAGTTTTATAAAGACTTAAATTAATTTTTCTCTCTTTTTTAAATCTGATTATAAACAGACAAAAGGTTCAATATGCATAACTTTATATATATATATATTAACTGCCACAGACATATTGGATGGTGAACACTGGTTTTATTTATTATTTATCTCCTTAAATAATTAGAGCAAGTGCATCATCATGCGATCGTTCTATAATAAGTATAAAATCATATTTACCTACCGTTTTAATACACCAAAATTAAAAATCTATATACATTAGTTTGGTCAATTTCTCTTTTTCACGTTTATCATAAACCGAAATACAGTAAAACATGTGAACCAAAGACCACCCTTAGGAAAGATACAATGTGTTTTTTTTTCAGGTGGTCTTTAATCTGCGATCAATACGTTTTTAAATAATCTAAGACAGTTTTTAAAAGAATGGCATTTATTCACAGGGTGGCCTTTTTTTCGGAGGTGAACGCTAAGACAGGTTTGACAGTCAAATATTATAACATACATAAGTGCATTATTTTATACATTTTATTATTTCATTTGATATTTTTCTTCAAGATAATGAAAAATGCTGAAGAGGATGAGAATGGTGACTATTTTTCATGTGTGTAAGATGAAAAGAGGAAGGTCATTGTTTTGCAATAGTGTAGAGAGGGAGTTTTTCTTTCGAAATCATTGCTTGGCCCTGAAAAGGGCCATTGGTTTGCTTTACATCAGCTCTAGCATTCACATATCATTGAGTATACAACTCCGATTCGAACATTTCCGAAAGCCGCTGGCGTAACTCTTCGACCTCCTTCGCCTTCTTGGTAGCGTAGTCGTAGTACATATTTCTCACACCCTCTACCACTGCAAGGCGCAAGCGTAGTGGGTACCGGAAGGCACGCATGTTTGCAGACTTGGCTCTCTTGTAGCGAACTGTACAAGCTCGTAGTCGGGTATTCATCAATACAATCTGGTCACAGGCTCTTCGAAACCGTTTCTCTTCTCGATTTAGTGAAGTAAGCAAATCTTGGAGGCTCTCTAACCTCGAATGGCTGTCTATCTCACACTGGGACATTGTTTTCTTCTAAGTTATATCGCTTATAAACGTTATAATTGTAAATAAAATCTCATACACGATAGACGAGTTTATATACAGAAGGCCGGAATTCCAAGAATTAAATTCATATCTTCTTTCCAATCGTTAAAACAACCCAGAATTCCAGGGATTCTGATAAAGACATCGACTTAAGAAGGCAGCCGGCGAGATTAAAGAATTCATCACGATGTATTTGTTTGTACAAATCCCCGAAGGTGTGAGACTGGCGCATACTTTATCAATTTTAGCACCTATTTAAGTTGAGTCAAGGCTGAGTAGAGAAAGTGGCTCTTTTTGGCTTTACTAGCACGAATGATGAAAGGGGTCAACCGAATTATGTTGTTTTTGTGATTGACTAAAAATTTATCGAATTGGAACGTGATTATCTCATGAAGACTGAGAAGCAACTATTAATATATAATTATCTAATTGAAACATCGCTGAATTTTAAATACTGTACAATTAAGAAATACTTTTTATCATTTTTGTCATTAAATGTCAATGAAACCACTTCATTTCATAGGTGGCAGTAGCAGTGTTTGGTCCACAAATGATGCAAAAAAAATTCCCGTCACCGATCTTATATACTATCAAAGTAAAAAGCCTACTATACGTCTATATGCCAAACAATGTGGAACATCGTATCTCGTTCTTTCAGCATAAAAGATGTGCGCTGAAGGAAAATTGCTACGTCAAAAGATAAATATTAACATTGTACAGTCGCATGTATTATAAATGTATGGTATAGATGAATATAAAAATAGCGGTTTGTAAATTTTTGACTTATACAATTTTTGTGAAAAAATGTACAGAAACAAATTAAGTATCTCATTTTATTACAAATTATAATAGTGTCACTGATAGCACAGATAGTTTACAATGTTTGTGTGATGTATGGTTGATAATTGCGTATAAAAATGCAACTATATATTTACATCTAGGCTATGATCATAACATTTTCTGGTACCATGGAGCATTTGTAGGCCTTATTAAACACGTGCAGTATCAATATGATATTTCTTATCAAAATATTTAAACTAACAGTGTCCACTTTAAAATAGCTTCCCACATTATCACTGCATATCGAGATTATCTATAATTTATATTTATTTATTTGTTTATTTATTTGCGTCCGGTTTGGCTTAATATATCGGACTGATAACAAATAATAAAGCGATTGAATTATGAAAAAAAGTTCTGATACTTTCAATTATGTATGTATTGATGTTTGTACATAACAATTGCATGCAACGTTGGCATCGCATTTCCAGTAACTATAGATACACGTCGCATGTGTGTGAATCTTCACATATTCAGTGACTTTAAAAAATCGAAATCTGGTATAAGATGAAGATACGAAGTAAAACAGAAGGAAAATAATTTCACGAAAAGCGAATAAACCAATGCTTTTCAACAATAGGCCCTACAACGGAATGATTGTATTTCATATAAGAATTTCCAGCATTCGAAACACCCGATTTTCAATACTCTGAGTAAGGTATAAATATAAAATATGGAGTCATATTTGCGACATTAAATTAATGCTTAATGGGTATTTCTAATACGCTGAATTCGTGGTACAGTGTGTTTGTTCTAATTCGCATTTTATATCTACACAGCACGGCATGGCAAACATAATTTATAGGTGTTTAACCTAAATAAACTTTGAACTTCAAATTATTCTCACGACACCGTTTATGATTGAAATCCAAGCGTTCGCTGACAAAGATTAATAAAAGTTTACTAGAAAGAAAGAAAATGTCTTAAATATGATATTATTTTTAGATATCTTGTCTTTTCGTAAAGTTTTTATGTTGATTTATTTATACAACTAACGATATACAGTCACAAAGCCACCATGCCACTTGTCAACATGAAGAAAGCCAGTAAGGCTGCGGCAAAGACGTCTGGTAAAGTTTTCCCAGTTCGGGTACAGACTATGGATGAGGAAATGGAATTTAAGATTGAGGTAACTTAAATTAACAGTTTGTTCTTGTATCTCTGACACCGAAAGCTGTTCTCACATGATAGGACTGTATGTTTGCTAGTTGGTGATGCCTACAACATATATTTTTTGGATGATCAGACTGGTCAATATTTGAGCACTTTGATTATTTGATGATTGTCTAGTAATTGATGTCAATTTGATGATACATACTGGACTGATTTATTCAAATTTAACTTATTATAAGCATTAACTAACAAATGTTTACCTTCGTGTGATATTTATTTCTTTGTAAGCGTACACATCATGAATGACATGATGACATAATTAAGACACAATCTATAAATAGATGGGTGTGGTTATATTTAATTTATAACATGTGAATCACTGATATTTGTACAAAGGAAAGCTTGAAACACTCTAACCTCACCAAGGAATAATCAAACGGCTCGGCTTATCAACTGTCACTTGTGGATTTCTGGCCTATTTATGGAACCCGTTTCAGCCTAGTTTTCGTCCCCAACTTCCGGTGATACTTTTTATGCACAATCACCACAAACCTCAATTGTTTTTTATATTACAGCGAAAAGCAACAGGGAAGGAATTGTTTGAACTTGTATGTAAAACAATTGGGCTCAGAGAGACATGGTATTTTGGATTACAGTACATTGATTCTAAGGCTTACATTGCTTGGCTGAAGTTCGACAAAAAGGTAATTTGAGGTTGTTTTCTTCATAATTTTTATGTCAGTTTTTAATAGGAAGAAAGAAATCTTAATAAAGTTAACTTGTATTTACAGACTGTTGGTAAAATTGAAACTCATGTGCCAAAATGTTTGAAGGCTGTATACATGCATGTTTGCAATTTGTATGTTAGATTGAAGATAATGATTGCTTAATAATTTCAATGATTCACTAACACACTGTGATTGTCTGACCTACTTGAACTCTTCCATTGAAGGTCTTGGACCAAGACGTGCCAAAAGAATCTCCAGTAACGTTTCTCTTTCTTGCCAAGTTTTACCCTGAAGATGTATCTGAGGAACTGATACAAGATATTACACAACATTTGTTCTTCCTACAAGTAAAACAGTCCATACTGAACATGGATATCTACTGTCCTCCTGAGGCATCAGTGTTGTTAGCATCATATGCTGTACAAGCAAAGGTATAGTAAGAATCATTAAACTAGAAAGAAATATTCATGTTTACATTTATCTGACAAAAAATTAGGTAGATTGGTCACAATTTTTTTCTATTTTATCATGCCCCGATGAAGGCTTATTTCAAGCCAAAATGTTGGTATATAATAAATAAGATAAATATATCTGTTGTCAGTCGTTAGTGCCATAAACATCTTTATTGGTTTCAGTTTTCTATTTTTGCTTTAACTAACGTTTCGTAGGTGTTATGTCTCATCCCCAATTATTATTGTACTTTGGTAAAATGGTAAAATGAAACAGTAAGCCATTAGACTGTACCAAACAAAGTTTGAGAGGGGTATATTGGAGTCGGTCATTGGTCGGTCTGTTGGTCCGTCCATCCGCATAAAATATCACAATACCACATTCTTTAAGTGATTGCAATGGAACTTAAAATATGTTATCACCATGAAGTGTAGATGTGCAAGACATAATTTTCATTCCCAGCAATTCACTCATTCCGGAGTTATGTGCCCTTGAACTCAGCCATATAGTGTACAGTGGCAGTTTTAGTTTGTGAAGCAAACTACTTCAACATTTTCCAGGGATTGAATTGAAACTAGAAATAAATTATCAATATGAAATGTAGATGTGCAAGACACAATTTTCATGCCATGTGATCCACTCATTGCAGAGTTATGTCCACTTTAACTTAGCCGTATAGTGTACTATCACATTGAGTACTGACATTCTTAGTGTCAAAGCAGCGGTGGGGGGTATTAGTCACCTCTGTGACAAAGCTCTAGTTTAATTACTTAGATACCAGTACTTTTCTGTGCTTTATCTTTAAATAATAAATGAACATTCATTGGATTTATGTAAAATTCCTTGTATTTTATGATGCAAGTACATTTGTACATAAAAAAATGTTTATATTTTAGTATGGAGATTATGATGAAGGAACATATAAGCCAGGAATGTTAGCTAGTGAAGATTTATTACCTCAAAGAGTTATAGATCAGTATCAGATGACCTCAGAAATGTGGGAAGAGAGAATTAAAACTTGGTATATTGACCAGCGTGGTTTTACAAGGTAAATCTTTATAGACATCAGTCACCATCTTTTTTCTCTCAGTTTGAATAATTTTACTGCTGTGTAATTTTATTGACATTTGTATACAAAAATATTAAGTCAGGCATTAGAGGCACTAAATTTATATTTCAGAAAGCAAAAATATTTTACTCAATGCCATACTCGGTAATTGAAAATAGATGATAAAGAGCATATAATTGTGTATTATTTAGCTGCAATTTTATGTAAAAACTCATTTTAACAACATGCTACATTTTGTCTTATTGTAAAAAATGCATTGGTCTAAGTGAAATCAGCAATGGTCCAGTGGTTAGTGTGTTAGATTTGTAACCCGGCGATCCAGATTGCCAGTCATGGCAGGTTATACACTTCCATGAAAATTTGACAACCAAATGTTGACTTTCCTTCATTTGTAAAGAAGTTGCTTGTTCCATGGAAAAGAAAATATTAGTACTGGTTAGAATACCGTCCAGGAAAACTTTTTAGGTGAATGGGCTTGATTTATTTTTGAAAAATGGCGTTTAGCCTAGATAAATAGCTTACTGAAATCATAGTTCAAAAATTCCTTTTATGAATTAAGACTAGTATAAAATGTCAATTTGTTTGTGTGTCATAAAGTAACCAAACTTTTGTCAGTAACTTACATTTATAATTCATAATATAATGATGTATTTGTGTTTTAATGAAATACAGTCAAATCTGTGCTAGCGGCCACCTCCAAATAAAGGCTGCTCTGTGAATGAAGGCCATTGTTTTAAAAACAATGTTTGATTATTGAGAATAAAATGACCTCCAAATAAAGGTCACCTGTCAGTAAAGACCATATTTTTATCTTTCCCAAAGGTAGCCTTTGTTTACAGGATTGACTGCACAGTGATTGAAATTTTTCAGATTAAATGAGTATTAAAATCTCTTTTCTTATGAGGTCTCCCCTTATATTGGGAATAACTTGTCTAAAACTGACCATGGTCTACTGTTTTATAGGAGTGAAGCCGAGATGGAGTACTTGAAAATTGCGCAAGATCTCGAGATGTATGCTGAAAATTATTTCAATATCAAGGTAAAGTTATTGAAATGAACTAAAATGTTTCATAGCTGAATGCTTGAACAACATGAGTCTGTAACAATTCCTGTTGAATTTGAATTCTTATATCCATTTATTATGTTTTTAATGATGATCGCACTGTATGATTTGGCTTGTTGTGATGCGAAATAAAGATGTTTCAAAGTGAAATGATTAGTGGTGATTTAGTCAACAATCATACTGTGCTGGATGTTAATTTTAAGACAGATTGATTGGAAACTAAATGATAGTTCTGCTTTCCATAGCCGCCCCTCGCTTGGCGCGCATAAAATTTGATATAGACCTAAGTACTTTGTTTATTTACATCTGCCATGCATTTGTTAAACTAGTTCCTGTTTCATGTTGCAGTACAATTCTATGTAAGTTCAGTTTCCATGAGTACTTTCAGTGTTTTGATTTTTTCAAGTATTTTCTTGATTTGTTGATTTTCCATTAACATTATTATTAGCTGACCCACTTCAGTCCGTGGTCGCGTGGTTAAGGTCACTGACTTTAAATCACTATAACCTCTCACTGATGGAGGGTTGTGGGTTCGAGCCCCGCAATGTCTCTTTATGTGAGAAAGTAGACAGTAGCTTATGGAGGATGGGAGTCTAGTACTAGTTCTTCCCAGGAATGATGGTTAAGTGAACTGTCCGCCTTATAGGACTCTGACTGTTGAAAAGGGGCATACAACTCGATATAAACAAACAAATATCATTAGCCAGGCCTTGGTCAGATATTATGGAATGTGTAAAGGTGGCATATCCCTGTAATGTTGTATAAAACTATTGTATTTTAGAACAAACGGAACACAGATCTTTGGCTTGGTGTAAATGCATTAGGTCTGAACATTTATGAACAAGACAACAGGCTGGTACCAAAAGTGACATTTCCATGGAATGAGATAAAGAATATATCATTTAAAGATAAAAAGGTATATTTTTTTGAATTCTTTTTTTTCTGAATTTGTTTAATCTTATTTGTTACAGGGCAGCCATTTTTCCATGGATACTTTAGGCTGATTTCTCCACTTTTATCATCTCAGGACCCACTGAGGGCCTCAGCTCATTGAATTTGATTTTCTTCCTTTTTGCCATCCTACTAACCACATTCCTGTTTGTTCGCTTTCACTGTCTGTTAATGGTCTGTTTGTTTGATTTAATTATTTCATCTGAATTGATGTTATATACAAGTGGCTGTTAATGCATTCAACTCGCATTAATTTCAATCAATATAGTCTTTCACTCTCTAATACTGTAGAACTGGTTTTATTCGCGTACTAGTATTTTATCGGAGAAAAAATAGTTTACTTAATCTGATAAAGCTGAGGTTTTGAGCCTAGCGACATCGCAAATTCATGAATACGTGAATAAAGAAAACAGCTGATTTTTTACAAAAGACGAGAAATTTTGACCTCGCGAAATTAAAGCGTTCTACAGTGTTAAACAAAAATTATCTGTTCCGAGATGTTTGTAATGCTGCAAGTTGACTGTATTTCTATCATTTAACTTATTTAAGTTATTATCATTATTTTTTATTTCAGTTTTCCATTAAAGCAATAGATAAGAAGGCACCAGATTTTGTTTTCTACGCACAAAAACTTAGAGTTAACAAATTGGTATGTAACACTGCTACATGTATACTTATTAATGGATATAAGGATAGCTAAAACTGATTGAGCATTGACTTTTTATTTCTGATATCTTGCATTTACATTCATGATGTAATTATTTTTAAATTCTACCACAAATGTCATGAAGTCAAACCTATATTAGCAGCCATGTCCGAATAAAGGCCACCCTGTGAAAAAAAGTCATTCTTTTAAAAACAGTCATTAATAACTTAGGATAAAATCACCTCTAAATAAAGATGCCCTGTCTATAATGGTCACATTTCGTCTTTGTTCACAGGATTGACTGTAATTTGTTGTAGTCATTTAAAGAATGATTTTATTATATTAATTTATCCTGTCATTGATAAGTTTTTGAAGTTAGACAGAATTGAGATGTTAATTAATTCAAATTGATACGGTGAATTGAATGGCACTACTGTTTTATCAATGTAATAAATTCAGTATTTCAAGAAATGAGGGCTGATTTGATTTTGTCATTATGTTTGTGTTTTTTTTTTACTTCTATTTGAAATTAGTGTATTTTGATGTAAATGTATTTTCTCCTGACTATTTCAGATACTTGAACTGTGTGTTGGTAATCATGAGTTGTTTATGAGAAGAAGAAGGCCTGACTCTATGGAGATACAACAAATGAAGGCTCAGGCAAGAGAAGAGAAAATAAATAAAAAGGTCTGCATCGATTATCGTCAATTTTTTTAGGCCCAAATCTGGTTAACCCAGTCTTCATATGCTAACCCACTAGCACACAGCCCAGGGGTAGTAAATTTCTATTCTGGCTAGTGAACTTTCTCAAAATTGTGTATTCGGGCTAGTGGTAAATTGTATATTTTCAAATTCCACGTATAGTTCGAGCTAGTGTTTTAAAAAAATTAGTTTGAAGACTGTTAACCACATTTATTGATACGTTTTGGTTGGGGAGCTACTCCTCACATATCTTACTATACTGTGATGATAATGTTCAATTCATTTGTGTGATAATTAATATATACATAATATTTTGATGATAATTCATATAGAAATACAATGGCGGTGAACAAACCCCACAAAAATTATATTTTGTTACCCACCCCCTAAAAAAAGTAATTCCAACAAAACACAAACGCAATATTTTGTCATCATTGCTTAGAATATATTGTGTGTTTTTTTGTCTGATTTTGTTGATGAATTTATAGATGGAAAGATTAAGATATACGAAAGAGAAACAACTGAAGGAAGATGCTCTACGTGAGAAGGAAGAATTAGAAAGAAGGTTATCACAGCTACAAGATGATGTAAGAATGACGCAGGACTCTCTGGTAAGGATTAATATTTTCACTTGTGCACTTAAATACCGCAGCTGTGGCCGAGTGGTTAATGTGTCCTCCTTCGCAGTGGGAGATTGAAGGTTTGAATTCCAGTGCATACTGGATTAGAACTGATGTGGTCGGTTGGTGAGCCGCCAGCTGGTTAAATAATGGTTACCATAGGCCTATCTCAGCCAGGTGCCCAGTAAAAAGGTGAGGGATTCGGGAGGTACTGTGCAAAAAAAATATAGATTTGGCTGGCCCTCTCAATAGGGGGTGGCACTTTCATAAACAGATCCTATATAACGCATCAAATGAAGACATTAACTTCTCAGTGATGTGTCTGATTCACATCTATCTAGCCTGGTTATAATTCATAGAATTTTATTTTGTTTGTTTCTTAGAACATTTGCTAGAAGGAGGGAAAGAAAAAATGACAAAACCACATGGTTTCAGTGAGGGCCGCCATTTTATTAATCTTTTCACAGCTTAGTGCTTCTCATTACGTGTCAGGTATCAGACAAACTTAGTGAATTCTGTTGATAGGAAAGCTTTCAATTGATATTGGTTGTTCAGTTTGTTATGAAATGTTACTTACATGCTTTCCTATACAGATGAGGTCGGAGGAGACGGCCGAGTTGTTAGCAGAGAAAGCACGTATAGCTGAAGAAGAAGCATCATTGTTGCAACAAAAAGCAAGTGAAGCAGAAAATGAGAAGAAGAGAGTACAGCTCTCCGCCATGAAGGTGATTTTAGTCATCATATTCTAGTGTGTTTTAGTGTATCTCCTGACTCCTGAATCTATTGTAGTCTATATCTCTTATAGTTGTAGACTGGTCTATATCTCTTATAGTTGTAGACTGGTCTATGTCTCTTATAGTTGTAGACTGGTCTATGTCTCTTATAGTAGCCTTGCATCATGTATTGGTGTTCTAGTGATAGTGGCCCACCTCTGTGGTCGAGTGGTTAAGGTCCCTGTCTTTAAATCACTGTAACCTCTCACTGATAGAGGATCATGGGTTTGAGCCCAGCTACCGACCATGACTCTTTATGAGAGAAAGTTTGCAGTTGATTATGGAGGATGGGAGTTTAGTACTGGTTCTTCCAACGAGCGATGCTTAGGTGAACTGTCTGCCTCATATGACTATTGCTGTTGAAAATAGGCATAAAAAATCAATATAAACAAAAGATCTAGTGATAGTTAATATTAAAGCAACTTTCAACAACATGCAGTCAAAGTCCTGTTTACATTGATTACCTGAGCCTTTGGCAAATGCAAGTAGAGCATAATGGTTAAAAATGCCGAACAAGTTCTGTATATGAGATGAGAAAGCTGTCCATCTGGCATATGATTGATAAATGGTTCTTCTCAGGTAAACATCTTGGGTAATCCTTCACTGTAAGATCTGTAGTGGTTGCTAAGTGACTGGTGGTGCATTGTTGAAGCTCAGTGAAAAAAATATATAAAACAAAGTCATAATATGCCGGGATCTGGTCTATATATTTTTCAGTTTTTAGTTGCTTTTTAAAATGAAGTCAGTGCATTTGAATACAGTCAATCTTGTATTAAGAGACCACCCAAGGGAAAGACAAAAAGTGGTTCCTTAACACAACGGTCTCTTAATACAAAACCTGAAGTTTCAGTTAATGCAACTATGACATACATGTAGTTTGTTTGATTCATTTTCAGACAGAGGAAGAGAAAGTTAATATGGAAATACGTGCAAGAGATGCTGAATATTTTGCTACAAGATTATTAGAAGATTCAGAACAAAGGTATCTTTGACATATGAAAGCGATGCTGCAAAGCTATATACACAGATAATGATATATAGCACATTTGTATTATTTGTATTTATGTTGTAATAGGTGTAAAATGTCTGTTATTTAAGGGTGAAAGTTTCCTGGCATTTGCAGGAATTTCCGTTTATTCGTAGGTCCAGGTTGGAATGTTTTTTTATAATGCCCCTCCCATTCAAAATGGAAGAAGTGCATAAAGTGTTACCCCTGTTGGTTTCCAAGCCATATCTCAAGAAATATTTCATGGATAGGTTTTCGTATTTTACACGAAGATGTATAATTATAATAAAATGCAGACTATGTCAGTCATTTCAGTTAAAATCCAAAAGTTTTCACAGGAGTTATGGCCCCCTTTTTACTTAGCTCCACGCGGAGTTATTTGTGGCTTCGTGACACACTTCTAGTTGTTTCTGTGACAATTTAGCTTAAGTGTTTCAGCTTTTCAAAATTTCCATCTTTCACCCGTGAAGTTGTATGTGACAAATAAAACACAAAACACAGACTCAAGTTTTGGCTTCATTGAAATGGGGCATATTACTATGCACATGTTGGTCGGTCTGTCAGTCGGTCTGTAACCAAACCTTGTCCGGGAAATAACTAGAAAACTATTTGACCTAAGCTCTTCAGATTTGGGTTGGGGGGTTGGTCATCACATGTAGATGACCCCTATTGATTTTTTGGTCAGTATGTCAAAGGTCAAGCTCACGATGTAGCATCCGTGTTTCACAAACACTTCTTGTTATAGTTGGAATTGAAATAAAATGAGCATATGACTTCAGTTACAACTGCATAGATTTTCATCAGTTTGGATTATATAAGATCTTATTGAAATGAAAATTATTTCAGAGTGCGAGAAACAGATTTACTGAAGGAAGAACTTCGGCATGCTAAACTTGAAGAAAGAATGGCCAAAGAAAAGTTGTTTGAGATTTCCAGAGGCTCTGTAACTTATCCTGTAAGTATGGGTAAAAGTTTGTCAAAGTAAAACATTGGAGGTGTCTACATTAGAATTGAACCATAAATGTTAAATAATAATAATCATATTGACTCTACCTGAACTATATAATTTTCATACATGTATTACAGTGCTCCAGCTAGACTTTGGGAAGGGCAGGATGTTAGCAAGGACATTAGGGCACTTTTAACGCGTGAAAATCTGTTTAGCACACAATATTTTTGCAGCATCTAAATATACTATAAAACCAATAATAATTAGAAGGAAATTTTTTCCGCGCTTTACATTATTATGAGCTTTGGGTCAGTTTGGACCCTCAATCTTTGACATCTAGTGAACACCCGATAACATATTACAATTGTTTTATCTAATCACAATATTGTGATATCATAACTTAGCGTTTCATAAAATAGCGTTCATACAATAATACTTCAGATTTTAAGTATGCCATAAATGTCATTTTATTGTATGATTTACAGGAGTTATGGCCCTTGTCATCAGATTTATCAACACATTTAACATTAGCTACAGATTGTGGTCCTAATGAATCCACTACTGAAGGAAACTGTGATTTATTAGTTGGTACAGATATCTCACAACTATCTCTAGAGATAGAGAAAGAAAGGTAATGTTTGTGGGTCAGAGTCTAGGGTTGGACACCAGTACCAGATGCCAAGACGGCACCGAGAATCGTTTAAATTTGTACTGGTCTGTAACTGTTCAAAAAGATACCGGTACTATAATTGATACTTTAGGCGTTTGAAAAAGTCCCACATCTCAACAATTCATTGTATTTCAGGCTTTGCATCATGAGTAAGAAAGACAAAAATAGGTTGCACAAAAAACCAAAGCTATAATTATCTTATTTGTCAGACACATTTTTGTATCAGTTTGGATATCACATGGTATCAATAAGTACCGCTAACTAAATAGTATCATTTTGTTGGTACCAGTATCATACCATACCATTTCGTTGTTAACAGTGTTCAAGCCTAGGTCTCACACTCAATAATTGATTAATATTCTGACTCGCCTTCGTGGTCGAGTGGTTAAGGTCGCTGACTTCAAATCACTGCAACCTCTCACTGATAGAGGATCGTGGGTCCGAGCCCAGCTACCGACTATGTCTCTTTATGTGAGAAAGTAGGCAGTTGCTTATGGAGGATGGGATTCTAGTACCGATTCTTCCCAGGATTGATGCTTATGTGAACTGTCTGCCTCATATGACTCTTGACTGTTGAAAAAGGGAGTGAAATCCCTGTTATGTTGTACTCCACTCTAGTTTTATTAAAAAAGAATATGCTTTGCTATTATTATAAAGTCAACCCTGTAAACAATAGCCACCCTTTGGAAAGACAAAATGTGGCCTTTTATGACAGTCAGCCTTTTTTCAGAGCAAATTTTGTTCCAACTTCTTAAGTGTCAAAGATGATGTTTGAAAGAAAGACCTTTATTTACAGAGTGACCTTTATTTGGAAGAGAAACTATTAATTGAATATTCTTTGGATTCATTTGTTATGATTGATTGATTGATTGATTGATTGATTGATTGATTGATTGATTGATTGGTTGGCTGGCTGGCTGGCTGGCTGGCTGGCTGGCTGGCTGGCTGGCTGGTATACTTTTTTTAAATGTCACTCAGCATAGTAAATACGTACCTTACTATTAAGATCTCTGCAAACTCATCATTTTATTTTACAGAGTTGAGTACACTGAGAAATCAAAATGCTTGCAAGAACATTTAAGAGAATTAAAGAGTGAGATTGAGGTACTGAAGAAGGAGGATACCAACAATATGTTAGATAGATTACATGAAGAAAGTGTACTTCGGGGTGAAAATAAATACTCAACATTACGACAGGTAAGTCAGCTGTTCTGTAGAACATTTATTATGCCCCCCTTCAAAGAAAAGGGGGTATATTGCTGTGCACATAATTTACTTGGTATGTCTGTCTGTAACCAAACCTTGTCGGATCAATAACTAGAGAGCGATTTGGCCTAAGCTCTTCAGATTTAGTTGGGAGGTTTGTCATCACATGTAGATGACCCCTGTTGATTTTGAGGTCAATATGTCAAAAGTCAAGGTCAAAGGGGCATTGTGTTTTCGCAAACACTTCTTGTTTATTTGGGTTTAGTAGTTTTCACTAAACTAGTTTTCCTGGACTGCATCCTAACCAGCCACATCCTTCTTCTAGAAACATGTAACCTCTCCACGTGTGGAGGAAAATCTACTTGTTTATGTAAATAGATGACCCAGATCGCCGGGTTACAGCTCCAGCACACTAATCACATGACCACAGCCGCAGTCACAGTTCGGTAGAAGAACTCTTCTATCCTCAAAGATAAGAGACCGGGGAGTATTAATGGAGCCTTTTTAGTCAGTTTTATGCCTGTGCTCAGTACAATTAAAGTAGACTTTTTGTTTTGTAAATAAACTTTGAAAATCTATTTTCATTTTGTGCCGCAGTGTCCACATATTGTTCTGAGTCCACATATTATTTGAGTTATGTTTTCTTTTTTACCTTAATAATCACATATTGTTCTGAAATTAGATACTAAAAATTCACCCAGTTTCCTGTAATTCATGCCTATTCTTTCAAATTTAAATCCACTGTTGAATTATCCATTTAGAACTCAGAGCAGTGATTTTTCAGTTTTCTCTATTCTAACCATTTTCACCTAAATTAGCCAAGGTAGTCTAATCTTACTGTTATAAACAACAGTGGGCACTTGTCTGTATCATATTTGAAACTATCAATATTTTACTGTGAAATCTTGATCATTTGTTTTGACCACCTTTGATATCAGATCAAAATTTCATCGGCGTACCATTGATCTGATGATCCACCAATTTTTACCGTACCGGCTGTGGTTTAGATGGACTTGGTCTTTGATCCAGTGCTGAAATTTGAGTGGTTGTAATATAGGGGTGATCACTTAGCGTGGTTTTACTGTACTGATGCCTATATATTTACATTTCAGGCTTCTTCAAATACTACACAATCTAGAGTGACAATGTTTGAACAGTTATGATCTCAGAGTTAGTACAGTATTATATGACTGTTTGTACGGTAATAGAGACAGTGGAAGTACAGATCTGATTATTATGTGTAATAATAATGTGACCATGTGTTTGTCATATGATATAATCTGTAGTCATATCTCCTTCGAATGTGATGCCACAGTAACTTGGTTTGCTGTAAATATCAGGGTTGTTTTATCTTGCGATTCCAATGGTAGTTCAAGTGAGCTGACCGTTTGAGGATCTGGCCCCGAAGTTATAAAAGTTGAGATATCAAATTTCATATCTTGTCTTTTAGTGTTTCTAAGACAGTAGTGATCAGGCAGTAATGATATTGGTGATACATTGGTCTGATAACATAATTGATGTAAATATCGAGGGTTCAGCGCAATAGTGTCATAACTCATATTTAAATAAGTACAAGTTATAACAGTGTTGCGCCGAGCCCTCGATATGTATTTAAACATTAATCAGCTCTATCTTTTCTACTAGAATTCTTTGAGAATGGAATCGAGCTCGGAGACTGTTCTCAAGTTTTATAACCTTGGGGCCTGGAATTGAAGGAAAAGACATGGTGTGGTACAATACCAGCCATGAACTTAAGAAAATCCTTTGATGAAATAGAAGTTCAGTTTTCAGGATATATGATTGGCTTAATGCTGTGTAAATCCAAGGAATCTTTACTTGTGATATTCAAGATGTGCTGAATAAACTACAACTTATAGAAGTCTGTGTTAAAGTTACCAACATCTTACAATTTAACTGCAGACAATGTGATAGTGTAACTGCTGTATTTTGAGTTTATTTAGGCATAATATGCAACTTTTAGAATAATCCATAATTCAAACCATTAGTTAGCCCTGACAAACAAGCTTGTGTTTATGGTTATCTGACTGTTTATTATATTTATTTAATTTCTTTTCATATTTAACAACAAAATCCAAAATTCAGGATGAATTGGAATTCTTAGTACAAAATTTGGGTTTAGAATTTAAAAAAAAAAAATTGCAATATACCTACCCTGTTTTTTTTTGTTTTTTTTCTGAAATAAGCATACTCATGAATATTTTTTCTAACAATTAGGCGAACATGCATCAATGTATCACATTAAAATAAACCCATCAGAATGATGTGTTCTGTTCTCATATTATAATGTATGACAACATTTGATAGGATATTTATATTGTATCATCATATTACATGACTCAACAAATTCCTCATCCGCTTGTAATTATGAATAGAAATCAACACGGGGAATGAATTGAGCTTGAAATTGCTGTAGAATGTAGAACCAGTTAAAGTTCTATGCTGGTTGTCCTGTTGGATGAGTAACCTGAAAAAATTTGTTGAGCTTTTATTGATATATCGTATGTCTTATGTTTGCCTGTGTTCTAACTTGTAGTATGATAAATACGTTGAAGTGCTAAAATTATTATTTGCTAATTGTTTTAATCTGTATCAGTGTTCTCTGGAAGCCCAGTCAACTGGTGATATCACCTTATACTCGAAAAAAATCTAGTGTCAGCTATATGTTGTCAGTTTCAAAAAAAAATTTTACTAAAAAATGAATAATTCATATATAAAACCTGCTACAATTTAGATTTAACCTGCTAGTCTTAACTTTATGAAGAATGCTGTGTTTGTTTACCATTTCTTCTGTGTACCGGATAGACTTATATAAACCTGAGATAACTTCGACCAAATTTAAAGTGCTAAGTGTAATAACAATATTTCATAACCTGATAAAAAGTTAATAATATCTTTGATGAATGTCAAGTAAAAATGTTGTGTACAAGAGGAAAGTGCAACATTTTTTAGTGTATTCTTGCCTTTTATAATACAGGTAGTTGAATTGATAAAAATTGGTATGTCACTGTCTCCAATGGCTAATCAGGTTCCATTCAAACTTAGTCTTGTAAAAAATTTTTTTTGATACAAGGTAACTGGACTGTTTGCTGTAGACAGGGTATGTTCAGTTAGGGATCTGGCCCCTAATTTTTTGTTCATTATGCTGTTGTTTGTTGACCTTATTTACTATGAGGGCATTTTGTATTGTAATAGATTTTGTATTGTTAACAAATTTGACCTTTTTTAATGTTTTTAAAAGGAGTTGTTGTTGGCATTAATTTCTAACATGCCTGTATGTGCCTTTTATATTTTATGTCAATTTAAATAATAGTGTATAATTGTTACAACTAAAGTCACGTTATCACAACCCTGGAATTTTTATATATAGTCAAACCAGTGAATAAAGGCCACCCTTCAGAAAGACAAAATATGGCCTTTATTGACAGGTGGCTTTTATTCCGAGATCATTTTGTTCTCATTATAAATCAATGAAGGACTTTAAAGAAGGGCCTTTATTCATAGGGTGACATTTATCATGTGGTGGCCCCTAACACAGGTTTGACTGTATATACTTTGATGTGCTGAGTTTTTTTTTATTTAAAAATAATGTTGTTGTTTTTTACTTAATTATGGTTACTTGTCAACTGGTACATAATTTTGGGTGATTTTAACTTTTTTGGGATTACAGTTTTATAAATTAGTTAATGTAAATGATTGGAAGTATTTTCTCATAAATAATGTTTGTCTCATATTTTCAATAACACATGAAAACGCATGGCCTATAAAACATAAGATTTATTATTTATGTTGAAATGAGACAGACTCGGACAAGACTGGTGAAACTTTAATGTTTCTTTGAAACATAAAAATTCTTTTATTAAACAAAACTTAATCTGTAAAAGTCAATATTAGATACATGTCTGAATTTGCCAGATAAAACTTTCATCTACATTACACCCGTCTTGTATTGATGTTTATAAATATCAAGTTTTATCAAGAAACTGATTAATTTTTATAGTTCAATTGTATTAGAAAATAATTTCTTTAATACCCATATAATTGAAGTAACTTCTTTTGCAATAATTATGTAACATCAAATTGTGTCACTAGAAGATTGTCAGACTTTATCATACTTTACTTACTAAAATTCAATTAATACTAAATTAAATGTTAACCAGGAAATATTGACTAAAATTGTTTTGTTTTTTAATTAATCTTGTATTTTTATATTATAATCATGACATTATATAATACTCAGTTGATTTGAATAAATATTTTTTTATCTTTTGCAGAAGTCATCTATTTAGTTGGATATTACAAACTCAAGAATAAATATATTACTAACAATATAATGAAATAATGATTTAACTATTGACTATAATTGTATTAGCAGTATAGAATAATAACTGTTTGGTGGACTGACCAGGTATTTGAAACATTGATATTGTTGCTCATTATTTTTTGTTTCAAATTGGTTTATGATAATTTGACTGATTCTCAGACCCTACGGGTATATTTTTACTCATTTCTAACAGTAATACCCTAGTCTGGACCTCACGAAGTTTCATTACTTTTTCTATTCGCCTGACTTAAGATAAATGGCTCTATCTATTATTGATCAATTGCTGCTTAAGTGTTTGTTGTTCTTACTTAGAAAATTTTCCAAAAACGGGAAAAAACATCGGACTTTTTTATGCTTGTTTAGGGTGATGTTTTAATGGGTTGTTTTTACACTTTCTGTTCATTTTTTCCAAGGTTTTCTTTATTTGTTTGTGCATGTACATGTTTATCATGGATACTAATTGTTAATAAAACTATACATGAATATGCAATCATAAAGACTTAGGTTAGGACACTAGTGTTGAAATTGTCTTATACTTTTAGGGCATTTGATTACAGGTAAATACAATGTACCATATGTTTCAGGGTATAAAACGTTCTTTCTTTGTAAAGCATACTAAAATATAATTTCCATAATAGGTTAAACACAACATTCTTACTGATATTTTTTCACTGCTGGATGAAACTTTACTTATTTTGGGAGACACCATGTATTAGAAAATTCATTTCTGTATCTTTGACTCATGCTTTCATACATGTAATTTATTTTCCGTATAAAAACTGCTTGCGAGGATTTTTTTTTAGATTTTTAGATTGATAGTGTCTTGTTATGTGCCAAATTTTGTTATTTTGTTGTTATTTTTTACACACTTTGTACACATTGCTGCTGTAGCAACTGACTGACAGTAAACTATTATTTTTATAAACCCCGCTATTCAAAATGGCGGAAGAGCATAATATGTTACCCATGTCTGTCCGTTCAAATTTTGATTTCCGAGCAATAACTCGAGATATTTCATGGATTGGTTTCATAATTAAAATGAAGGTCTATCATAATAAAATACATATCTAGTTCGTTTTTTGTTAAAATACAAACATTTTCACAGGGGATATTGTCCCTTTTTGACCTAACTCTCAGCAGGGGCATTCATGTCTGCCGGACACATTTCTAGTTTTATTAGAATTTATGTTGTAATTTATGAAGTGTTCATGTTTTTCTATCCTTGTTATTTGTAGCTATATTGAATATTAGCATGATCTGAACTTGGGTAAATCTAAAATGTCTCATTTTGTATTGTTTTTTTAATTGTTTTCTCTGTGAATACAATTTACCTGGTTAAACTTCAAGGAAATTCAGTAAGTCTTAAAAGCAGATAGTATGATTCGGACCAAAATAATGCAATTCACAAATTTTGTTAATTTATAATACACTCTTGATTGAATTTTTATTTTAGGAAGTTTATTGTTACAACGTACAAATTTTGACAATGAATTTATGGCTATGAAGTTCGTATCTTTAAAAAAGTGAAAAAAAGTATGTCAGATTTTAAACTGTAATTTGGTACAAATATTTTTAGCTGTATTTGTATTTTTTTCATTTTAAGTCAAATTTATTTTTCTCATAAACTCATACAATCTGCTGTCTTCAGGATAATTTCTAGAGTTCCTCAGAGAAATACTGGTTCTTTAAGTTGTCTTTGGTACAAGGTATGTCATGCTGACGAAAAAATTAAACTTTGTCTTTTTTGGTGAAACAGTTTTGCCTCTGACAAATCCAAATTTGGGCAGTTCCTAAAAATCATTTCTCCTTCGAAAAATTGTTGTTGATAATTTAGATACAGATTTGGTTGTCTTGGTTACAGTAGTTTTGAACTACATATATGTCCTTTTTCTGTGATTTCTAGGTAGAATATTTTTTAGTTTACTTTAATTGTGTTGATATTATTGTCCTTTTTGTACTTAGACCCTGGTTTTGGGAAATAAGTTTGCAAAAAGTGATTTGACATTTTCTTTGGAATCGCAGTCGTATTTATTGGCAAATGTGTGATTTATTTACATGTAGTCCCGGCCCGGCTTTCTATACTTCAAAATTGGTTCTCATCTTGTAGTCATTGACAAAAAATCAAAATGGTATTTTTTTATCAGTATTATTTTCTTTTTAATGATACATGTATATACTTATAAATTGTTGTTTATATAAACGATGTATCTTGCTATATATAGCATAGTGATATCTCTGTGTATATTAGTATTGTTTTATTATAGTTGAGCCGAAATCTATCTATACACTGAGTCGATTTTCTAAATGTCTGTCTTGTATTTTATACCTCTGTATCACCATCATAATTATGAAGGAACAAATCTAAAACATGGAAGTGCATCGTATTTACTGATGTTAATAAGATTTCCATCAATTTTGCATATTTTATAATTGCTACGGAAGAAGGTCATTGAACACTTATACATGTACTACTTGGGTTAAAAACCGTTTTTCGACAAAATTTCAGGTAGGCCATCAAAAAAAAAAATTTGTTTGCCGTAATGCTACCTTCATTGTATTCAACAAAAAAGGCACCTTCCCAATTATTTTGGCCTCTCAATTATTTTTTTTAATTTCATTAAAAATAGCATCCTGACTGTGACATGTATTTTTGGTTAAATTTAAAGAATAACTTTTTTAAAAATATTTCTTACCTACCTACCCACTGATCTGCGTCAGATTACAGCAAACAAACATTTTTTTTAAGAATGGCCTTATGTACAGCAGCTAGATCACCTAACCAGTTTCATTGGACATACTTGCTTAATTACCATGCAGGTGGACTTTAAACATGTACATGTCAACTTTGACTTTGAATACTTGATTTCTTTTGTGTTGGTTGATTGTAAATACGGTATAACATAAGAATTAACTCACTTATTTGGGTTCTTCCAAGAATTATGTTTTATAAGGTAGACAATTAGAATTTCAACTCACTGTATGTACAATAATGATCATATTTCTTCTTGATTATAGATAATGTCACATGTATCAAGTAGGAATTCATTTCTGATGACATATCAGATGACAGTAATTTTAATAATGTTTTCACCTTGGATTTTGGATACTTGTATTAAAGCTCTGCATCTGTTCTTGTAAAAAAAATCTTTTTTTTTATTAAAAAAACATTGGGAGCCATAAAAAAGGAAAAGTGGTGTCAATTTTATTAGAAATCAAAAACATATGTTGTGCTCATTATTTTCTTGTTTTGTTTACACTATGCATGAAGATGATGTAAATATATACTTTGTTTTATGTACATGTTGGACATCACCTTTCTGAATGCTGTGTAGTTAGGTTACAGTATTATATTATAAGAAAAATTAGTATTTTTTAGTCATTTTATTTATGCTGATAGTTCATTACAATGAATGATTAATTGCTTAGATTTTATATACTCAATAATAGGTGATTTTTTATTGCTGTGAGACAAATTCTGTACATTAATTTTTAAACAAGAATTATGGCAGTATAGTGCAACCTCTCCAAAGCAACCCCTTTTAGGGGAAGCAAAGTTATGTTGCTGTTGAGAGGTTGTTACTCTAGAGAGGTTATATTGATAGTTAAATTGTACAATTGGAAAAAAATCATGCCATTGTATTAGGGAAGTTGTTGCTTAAGAGAAGGTCGCTCTGGAGATGTTGTACTGTATATATGAAAGGGTTTCATTTCTTAAGATGAAGTGTTTAATTAAGGTCACGCTTAGAATTTATTTGTGTACAGTTGCATATTCCATACCTTTATATATAGTGGGCATGCAGGTGTGCTTTTTTGGCAACATTGGTATGGAATTACAGAAATATAGACCTGAACAGTTTTTTGTCTACGTCACTTAAAACGTTTTGGTCCCGTGATTTTTAATGAATCGATTGCGTAACCAACTTTTATTTTAAGATGGGTCTTATGGTCATACTCTTGCCTCGTTTTGGATTCCTGTTATGATGGTTGTATTTTTACATCATTTGTTTAACTTACCTACTGTGACTTTTACATGTAATTGATGACCGTTTCCTTAGAACTTTGTATATAGATGTATATCTTATTTAAATACTTACAAACATGATATTCTGGTAATATTTGCAATATTTTTCTATTAACTGCATGCAAATTCAATCCTATTTTAGATTTATATGAAATTTTCATCAGATAAAAAAGATCAAAATTTGCGGAGCTAATATGTGAAAAATTCATCTCTGTAAAGTTGTGTCGAAAGTTAAGTGATTTGAATCAGTCTCAAAGTGTAGACTTGTTTTCACTTTAGTTTACTATAAATGTGTCAATTTTGTGCACTATGATGGACTTGTAACCCAGCAAACTCAGTTTGAATCCCAGGTCTGGCAGGTCATACTCCCCTGTGAAAATTTGACTAAAAAGTTGATTGTCTATACCTTCTATGGAGAAGTTGCCAGGATTTATCCGTCTTGAAAGAGCTATGATTTCTGAGCTAAATAAAAATTATTTGATGAAAATAGCTCCAGAAATGGCAAAGTTGTAGTCAATTTAATCTGCTTTGAAGGATTTTCTCTAATACGAATGAGTTAAATATCATATGGAAACAATGCTGTTGAAGGCCTCTTGTTTGGCAAAAATGGTTGGCCACATGTTTTTCAGGATTTTAATTTGGCTGTATTGACAGCCCTCCATAATATAACTGAAATATATTTGGCGTTAAAATCCACTGTAACAAAAAGAGCGCTTAAACAACCAGTGAGAAACTCCAGTTAGGTGATTAGTTTCATTAGCTCACTAAAGATGTTTTATTTCTTATAGACTTGAAATGTTATAATTCATAAGTGTGGTTATTGATAGTGGTGCTTGCATTTCTCAATGTATCTTAGGTTCAAGCTCTTTTAATTAATATTACATTCTGTTTTTGAAAAATTACTAAGCAACTTAACAGTTTTAATTATTTTTCTACAAGAGACCAGGAACCAGGTCACAGTACTCTTAACGTATTAAATTGTATGTCCTAATTTTAAACTGCCCGACTTTATACTGTTGTTATCCTTCTGTTTGATCTTTATTGTATATATGTATAGTTATATATAGCAATAATCAATAATTATAATGTTTTTAAAACATGTAGCATTGATCTATGTACTATTGGTGCTGAAAAATATTTCAATAAAAAGAATACATGTATATTATTTCTTTATTTTCTGTTATCACCCTGGCATCTAATCATGATGGTTGGGCATAATAATGGTTGCTGTCCGTCCGTCCATCTGAGGTTAAGTTACTGTAATCCTTGTCTATCAGTTTGATACAGTATATGTGTTGCCTTGGACCATTCCCAGTCCTTCCATATTGCCCAACCTCAAATCAGTGTCTCAATTCATCATATAGGGAAGTTGTTTGATACTCAGAATGTCTCAATTCATCACATAGGGAAGTTGTTTGATGCTCAGAATGTCTCAATTCATCACATAGGGAAGTTGTCTGATGCTCATAATGTCTCAATTCATCACTTAGGGAAGTTGTCTGATGCTCAGAATGTCTCAATTCATCACATAGGGAAGTTGTTTGATACTCATAATGTCTCAATTCATCACTTAGGGAAGTTGTCTGATGCTCAGAATGTCTCAATTCATCACATAGGGAAGTTGTTTGATGCTCAGAATGTCTCAATTCATCACATAGGGAAGTTGTTTGATACTCATAATGTCTCAATTCATCACATAGGGAAGTTGTTTGATACTCATAATGTCTCAATTCATCACTTAGGGAAGTTGTCTGATGCTCAGAATGTCTCAATTCATCACATAGGGAAGTTGTTTGATGCTCATAATGTCTCAATTCATCACATAGGGAAGTTGTCTGATGCTCAGAATATCTCAATTCATCACATAGGGAAGTTGTTTGATACTCATAATGTCTCAATACATCACTTAGGGAAGTTGTCTGATGCTCAGAATGTCTCAATTCATCACATAGGGAAGTTGTTTGATACTCAGAATGTCTCAATTCATCACATAGGGAAGTTGTTTGATACTCAGAATGTCTCAATTCATCACTTAGGGAAGTTGTCTGATGCTCAGAATGTCTCAATTCATCACTTAGGGAAGTTGTCTGATGCTCAGAATGTCTCAATTCATCACTTAGGGAAGTTGTCTGATACTCAGAATGTCTCAATTCATCACATAGGGAAGTTGTTTGATACTCAGAATGTCTCAATTCATCACATAGGGAAGTTGTTTGATGCTCAGAATGTCTCAATTCATCACATAGGGAAGTTGTTTGATGCTCAGAATGTCTCAATTCATCACATAGGGAAGTTGTTTGATGCTCAGAATGTCTCAATTCATCACATAGGGAAGTTGTCTGATGCTCAGAATGTCTCAATTCATCACTTAGGGAAGTTGTCTGATGCTCAGAATGTCTCAATTCATCACATAGGGAAGTTGTCTGATGCTCAGAATGTCTCAATTCATCACATAGGGAAGTTGTTTGATGCTCAGAATGTCTCAATTCATCACATAGGGAAGTTGTTTGATGCTCAGAATGTCTCAATTCATCACATAGGGAAGTTGTTTGATGCTCATAATGTCTCAATTCATCACTTAGGGAAGTTGTCTGATGCTCAGAATGTCTCAATTCATCACATAGGGAAGTTGTTTGATGCTCAGAATGTCTCAATTCATCACATAGGGAAGTTGTTTGATGCTCAGAATGTCTCAATTCCTCTCATAGGGAAGTTGTTTGATGCTCAGAATGTCTCAATTCCTCTCATAGGGAAGTTGTTTGATGCTCAGAATGTCTCAATTCCTCTCATAGGGAAGTTGTTTGATGCTCAGAAAGTCTCAATTCCTCTCATAGGGAAGTTGTTTGATGCTCAGAATGTCTCAATTCCTCTCATAGGGAAGTTGTTTGATGCTCAGAATGTCTCAATTCCTCTCATAGGGAAGTTGTCTGATGCTCAGAATGTCTCAATTCCTCTCATAGGGAAGTTGTTTGATGCTCAGAATGTCTCAATTCCTCTCATAGGGAAGTTGTTTGATGCTCAGAATGTCTCAATTCCTCTCATAGGGAAGTTGTCTGATGCTCAGAATGTCTCAATTCCTCTCATAGGGAAGTTGTCTGATGCTGGGAATGTCTCAATTCCTCATGTAGGGAAGTTGTCTGATGCTGGGCATGTCTCAATTCATCACATAGGGAAGTTGTCTGATGCTCAGAATGTCTCAATTCCTCTCATAGGGAAGTTGTTCGATGCTGGGAATGTCTCAATTCCTCATGTAAGGAAGTTGTCTGATGCTGGGCATGTCTCAATTCCTCACGTAGGGAATTTGTTTGATACTCAGAATGTCTCAATTCCTCTCATAGGGAAGTTGTTTGATGCTCAGAATGTCTCAATTCCTCTCATAGGGAAGTTGTTTGATGCTCAGAATGTCTCAATTCCTCTCATAGGGAAGTTGTCTGATGCTCAGAATGTCTCAATTCCTCTCATAGGGAAGTTGTCTGATGCTGGGAATGTCTCAATTCCTCATGTAGGGAAGTTGTCTGATGCTGGGCATGTCTCAATTCATCACATAGGGAAGTTGTCTGATGCTCAGAATGTCTCAATTCCTCTCATAGGGAAGTTGTTCGATGCTGGGAATGTCTCAATTCCTCATGTAAGGAAGTTGTCTGATGCTGGGCATGTCTCAATTCCTCACGTAGGGAATTTGTTTGATACTCAGAATGTCTCAATTCATCACGTAGGGAAGTTGTCCAATGCTCAGAATGTCTCAATTCCTCTCATTGGGAAGTTGTTCGATGCTGGGAATGTCTCATTTCCTCATGTAGGGAAGTTGTCTGATGCTGGGCATGTCTCAATTCCTCACGTAGGGAAGTTGTTTGATACTCAGGATGTCTCAATTCATCACGTAGGGAAGTTGACCAATGCTCAGAATGTCTCAATTCATCACATAGGGAAGTTGTTCGATGCTCAGAATGTCTCAATTCCTCATGTAGGGAAGTTGTCTGATGCTGCGAATGTCTCAATTCATCACGTAGGGAAGTTGTCTGATGCTCAGAATGCCTCAATTCCTCTCATAGGGAAGTTGTTCGATGCTGGGAATGTCTCAATTCCTCATGTAGGGAAGGTGTCTGATGCTGGGAATGTCTCAAATCCTCATGTAGGGAAGTTGTCTGATGCTCAGAATGTCTCAATTCCTCATGTAGGGAAGTTGTCTGATGCTCAGAATGTCTCAATTCATCACGTAGGGAAGTTGTCCAATGCTCGGAATGTCTCAATTCATCATGTAGGGAAGTTGTCCAATGCTCAGAATGTCTCAATTCCTCACGTAGGGAAGTTGTCTGATGCTCAGAATGTCTCAATTCATCACATAGGGAAGTTGTCCAATGCTCGGAATGTCTCAATTCCTCATGTAGGGAAGTTGTCTGATGCTCAGAATGTCTCAATTCATCACATAGGGAAGTTGTTTGATGCTCAGAATGTCTCAATTCCTCTCATAGGGAAGTTGTTTGATGCTCAGAATGTCTCAATTCCTCTCATAGGGAAGTTGTTTGATGCTCAGAATGTCTCAATTCCTCTCATAGGGAAGTTGTTTGATGCTCAGAATGTCTCAATTCCTCTCATAGGGAAGTTGTTTGATGCTCAGAATGTCTCAATTCCTCTCATAGGGAAGTTGTCTGATGCTCAGAATGTCTCAATTCCTCTCATAGGGAAGTTGTTTGATGCTCAGAATGTCTCAATTCCTCTCATAGGGAAGTTGTCTGATGCTCAGAATGTCTCAATTCCTCTCATAGGGAAGTTGTCTGATGCTGGGAATGTCTCAATTCCTCATGTAGGGAAGTTGTCTGATGCTGGGCATGTCTCAATTCATCACATAGGGAAGTTGTCTGATGCTCAGAATGTCTCAATTCCTCTCATAGGGAAGTTGTTCGATGCTGGGAATGTCTCAATTCCTCATGTAAGGAAGTTGTCTGATGCTGGGCATGTCTCAATTCCTCACGTAGGGAATTTGTTTGATACTCAGAATGTCTCAATTCATCACGTAGGGAAGTTGTCCAATGCTCAGAATGTCTCAATTCCTCTCATTGGGAAGTTGTTCGATGCTGGGAATGTCTCATTTCCTCATGTAGGGAAGTTGTCTGATGCTGGGCATGTCTCAATTCCTCACGTAGGGAAGTTGTTTGATACTCAGGATGTCTCAATTCATCACGTAGGGAAGTTGACCAATGCTCAGAATGTCTCAATTCATCACATAGGGAAGTTGTTCGATGCTCAGAATGTCTCAATTCCTCATGTAGGGAAGTTGTCTGATGCTGCGAATGTCTCAATTCATCACGTAGGGAAGTTGTCTGATGCTCAGAATGCCTCAATTCCTCTCATAGGGAAGTTGTTCGATGCTGGGAATGTCTCAATTCCTCATGTAGGGAAGGTGTCTGATGCTGGGAATGTCTCAAATCCTCATGTAGGGAAGTTGTCTGATGCTCAGAATGTCTCAATTCCTCATGTAGGGAAGTTGTCTGATGCTCAGAATGTCTCAATTCATCACGTAGGGAAGTTGTCCAATGCTCGGAATGTCTCAATTCATCATGTAGGGAAGTTGTCCAATGCTCAGAATGTCTCAATTCCTCACGTAGGGAAGTTGTCTGATGCTCAGAATGTCTCAATTCATCACATAGGGAAGTTGTCCAATGCTCGGAATGTCTCAATTCCTCACGTAGGGAAGTTGTCTGATGCTCAGAATGTCTCAATTCATCACATAGGGAAGTTGTTTGATGCTCAGAATGTCTCAATTCCTCTCATAGGGAAGTTGTTTGATGCTCAGAATGTCTCAATTCCTCTCATAGGGAAGTTGTTTGATGCTCAGAATGTCTCAATTCCTCTCATAGGGAAGTTGTTTGATGCTCAGAATGTCTCAATTCCTCTCATAGGGAAGTTGTTTGATGCTCAGAATGTCTCAATTCCTCTCATAGGGAAGTTGTCTGATGCTCAGAATGTCTCAATTCCTCTCATAGGGAAGTTGTTTGATGCTCAGAATGTCTCAATTCCTCTCATAGGGAAGTTGTTTGATGCTCAGAATGTCTCAATTCCTCTCATAGGGAAGTTGTCTGATGCTCAGAATGTCTCAATTCCTCTCATAGGGAAGTTGTCTGATGCTGGGAATGTCTCAATTCCTCATGTAGGGAAGTTGTCTGATGCTGGGCATGTCTCAATTCATCACATAGGGAAGTTGTCTGATGCTCAGAATGTCTCAATTCCTCTCATAGGGAAGTTGTTCGATGCTGGGAATGTCTCAATTCCTCATGTAAGGAAGTTGTCTGATGATGGGCATGTCTCAATTCCTCACGTAGGGAATTTGTTTGATACTCAGAATGTCTCAATTCATCACGTAGGGAAGTTGTCCAATGCTCAGAATGTCTCAATTCCTCTCATTGGGAAGTTGTTCGATGCTGGGAATGTCTCATTTCCTCATGTAGGGAAGTTGTCTGATGCTGGGCATGTCTCAATTCCTCACGTAGGGAAGTTGTTTGATACTCAGGATGTCTCAATTCATCACGTAGGGAAGTTGACCAATGCTCAGAATGTCTCAATTCATCACATAGGGAAGTTGTTCGATGCTCAGAATGTCTCAATTCCTCATGTAGGGAAGTTGTCTGATGCTGCGAATGTCTCAATTCATCACGTAGGGAAGTTGTCTGATGCTCAGAATGCCTCAATTCCTCTCATAGGGAAGTTGTTCGATGCTGGGAATGTCTCAATTCCTCATGTAGGGAAGGTGTCTGATGCTGGGAATGTCTCAAATCCTCATGTAGGGAAGTTGTCTGATGCTCAGAATGTCTCAATTCCTCATGTAGGGAAGTTGTCTGATGCTCAGAATGTCTCAATTCATCACGTAGGGAAGTTGTCCAATGCTCGGAATGTCTCAATTCATCATGTAGGGAAGTTGTCCAATGCTCAGAATGTCTCAATTCCTCACGTAGGGAAGTTGTCTGATGCTCAGAATGTCTCAATTCATCACATAGGGAAGTTGTCCAATGCTCGGAATGTCTCAATTCCTCACGTAGGGAAGTTGTCTGGTGCTCAGAATGTCTCAATTCATCACATAGGGAAGTTGTTTGATGCTCAGAATGTCTCAATTCCTCTCATAGGGAAGTTGTTTGATGCTCAGAATGTCTCAATTCCTCTCATAGGGAAGTTGTTTGATGCTCAGAATGTCTCAATTCCTCTCATAGGGAAGTTGTTTGATGCTCAGAATGTCTCAATTCCTCTCATAGGGAAGTTGTTTGATGCTCAGAATGTCTCAATTCCTCTCATAGGGAAGTTGTCTGATGCTCAGAATGTCTCAATTCCTCTCATAGGGAAGTTGTTTGATGCTCAGAATGTCTCAATTCCTCTCATAGGGAAGTTGTTTGATGCTCAGAATGTCTCAATTCCTCTCATAGGGAAGTTGTCTGATGCTCAGAATGTCTCAATTCCTCTCATAGGGAAGTTGTCTGATGCTGGGAATGTCTCAATTCCTCATGTAGGGAAGTTGTCTGATGCTGGGCATGTCTCAATTCATCACATAGGGAAGTTGTCTGATGCTCAGAATGTCTCAATTCCTCTCATAGGGAAGTTGTTCGATGCTGGGAATGTCTCAATTCCTCATGTAAGGAAGTTGTCTGATGCTGGGCATGTCTCAATTCCTCACGTAGGGAATTTGTTTGATACTCAGAATGTCTCAATTCATCACGTAGGGAAGTTGTCCAATGCTCAGAATGTCTCAATTCCTCTCATTGGGAAGTTGTTCGATGCTGGGAATGTCTCATTTCCTCATGTAGGGAAGTTGTCTGATGCTGGGCATGTCTCAATTCCTCACGTAGGGAAGTTGTTTGATACTCAGGATGTCTCAATTCATCACGTAGGGAAGTTGACCAATGCTCAGAATGTCTCAATTCATCACATAGGGAAGTTGTTCGATGCTCAGAATGTCTCAATTCCTCATGTAGGGAAGTTGTCTGATGCTGCGAATGTCTCAATTCATCACGTAGGGAAGTTGTCTGATGCTCAGAATGCCTCAATTCCTCTCATAGGGAAGTTGTTCGATGCTGGGAATGTCTCAATTCCTCATGTAGGGAAGGTGTCTGATGCTGGGAATGTCTCAAATCCTCATGTAGGGAAGTTGTCTGATGCTCAGAATGTCTCAATTCCTCATGTAGGGAAGTTGTCTGATGCTCAGAATGTCTCAATTCATCACGTAGGGAAGTTGTCCAATGCTCGGAATGTCTCAATTCATCATGTAGGGAAGTTGTCCAATGCTCAGAATGTCTCAATTCCTCACGTAGGGAAGTTGTCTGATGCTCAGAATGTCTCAATTCATCACATAGGGAAGTTGTCCAATGCTCGGAATGTCTCAATTCCTCACGTAGGGAAGTTGTCTGATGCTCAGAATGTCTCAATTCCTCATGTAGGGAAGTTGTCTGATGCTGGACATGTCTCAATTCCTCACGTAGGGAAGTTGTCCGATGCTCAGAATGTCTCAATTCATCACATAGGGAAGTTGTCTGATGCTGGGCATGTCTCAATTCCTATCATGGGGAAGTTGTCTGATGCTCAGAATGTCTCAATTCATCACATAGGGAAGTTGTTCGATGCTCAGAATGTCTCAATTCCTCATGTAGGGAAGTTGTTCGATGCTGGGAATGTCTCAATTCATCACGCAGGGAAGTTGTCCAATGCTCGGAATGTCTCAATTCATCACGTAGGGAAATTGTCCAATGCTCAGAATGTCTCAATTCCTCATGTAGGGAAGTTGTCTGATGCTCAGAATGTCTCAATTCATCACGTAGGGAAGTTGTCTGATGCTGGGAATGTCTCAATTCCTCACGTAAGGAAGTTGTCTGATGCTCAGAATGTTTTAATTCCTCATGTAGGGAAGTTGTCCGATGCACAGAATGTCTCAATTCATCACATACGTATTTTGTCTGATACTCAGATTGTCTCAATTCATCACATAGGGAAGTTGTCTGATGCTGGGAATTTCTCAATTCCTCATGTAGGAAAGTCGCCTTATCCTCGAGATAGAAAAGGCCAGAAAATACTTTATCAAATGACTAAATACATCTGATATAATTTTGTAAAATAAAGTAACTCTGACATTGATCAGTTACTGCTTAGCATGATCATATAATGTCATTTTCTAACATTTTCAAAGAGAAGTCGAATTTTTGTGCCAGCGAGGGTGCTTGTCAATACACAAAATATTTAACATTTATGTAATCACATTCATAATGCATTCCTTACTTGTTAGTTTTGCTTAAGTCATCAGCAGATGTTAAGGTTTAAATTACACTTTTGATGTTGGAACTATTTCTTTGAATGATTCTATGTTGCCATGTACATAGAAACATAATCTCGAAGCACGTACACAATCAGAATGGATGTAAACGCCGTCATTACGCAAGAAACTTTATATAACCTCATTGAACGGGATTCATTTTGTATAATGATGCAGACTTGACATTTATCAACATCCTACACAGATCTAAGTTTGCTGTGATGTAATGCCATTATTTCTGTTTAGTCACACTGCCATTGGTGTAAATCTCTATAAAATCTTCCGTTAAACTATCAAATATAGCTCAGCTCAGATTATAAAAATTCCACATCAACCCTCATTTGCAACAGTTACTGCCTTACATCATTTTGCATGTAGAGTGTTGGTAAAACGTGACTTGTTAAATGTTTGTTTAGTTTAGTTAACTGTTAGGAAGTCAAAGCTCTCCTGTATTTTATCCTCTCTCCCTCTCTCTCTCAGGTGGCTCTAAAGTGACAATAGCTGTGAAATGGACCAGATTTAAATAAATATATTTGTTAACCATAATGGTCCTTGGACGTCTGTGATGACTTAATATCGGTATTTAATCATAGTTCACAAGTGTTAATACTTTGTATAACAAACACAATGAATGATATTGATTATCATCAAAAGATTCATCACACAGTCATTTTATCATGATTGTGTGTGTGACATAATATACTGAAAGGCTGACATCAGCATGACATCATATTTTGTATACTGTTGCATTGTGTTAGGTTATTTGCTATTTGTCATTCAGGGATTTTTTTGGGGCGATTTTATAGCCGAAATTCGGTCATATTCCCAATGGAAAATAGTATCTTTTTTTCCCAATTCACAGACAAAAATTCCCAATCAAAAAAAAAAAAAATTGTTTTTTTTTAATTTTATAAGTTCATTAACATCACTATTGGTAGTAAATACCTTATTCTGCTACTGTTCAATGGAAGAATAAGGTGAATAAGTTGTACATTGCAAAAATTGTAGTTCTACATTTTTCCCAATTTTGATTGAAACACCGCGAAAATTCCCAATCCCAAGGGTATGGGTCATATTCCCAAAATACTGAGAAAAAACCCTGTCATTCATCACCAGTACATGTACTTCATGTTTATTAAGTAAATTCTTCGGACTTAAAGAACCTAAGTGATTGAATTCAAATCTTTAACACGTACATCAAACACAATGATCAACCATCAATAGATTACTTGTGAAGATAAATTTTCATGAATCAGTGCTGTCCACTGACTTCAAGAATTATTTGAGAAAAGTTGAAAATTGGAGCCATCCGATTGGCTTAAAATGTAGGGCAAATACTATGTACTATGATCAATTATTAAAGGCAATGGGCTAGGTTACTCACAAGTAGGGCTGATCAGTGGGGTTAGTGCTGGACTACTAAAAGAAAGGTCGTGGGTTCGAACCTCAGCTCCACCTAGACTAAATCACCACAGTAGCTGAGCTCTGCTTTATGAAACAGACTACTGGTATATAACATCTTGATTAAAATTGTCACAGAGGAACAAAATCCTCATGTTTTTTATTACAATTTTGACCTATCAACCAATATTTGTGCTATTCCAACCAAGTAGTAACTATATACTGTAGAATCGTTAATTTTTGTTGGGGATTTAATTTCGTGGATTTCGTGTGTCGGCTCATCCACGAAATTAAATACAGAGATAAGACATTTCTTTTCAAAATCAAAATCCACAAATTTATGTCCCCACGAAATAACCCTTTTAATAAAAACCACGAAAATTGAGCCCAACGAAAATAAATGAAAATATAGTAGGTAGACTTAGATAAATATTTTGTCTAGTTTGGAGTTACATTGTGCCAAGAGAAGGGGTCATTTAGCAACTTTTCAATCTTCAACAGTGGAGGGAGACATCAGGCATGTTCATGAGTGTGTAGAACAACATACATACCGTAAGCTGTCTGACATGAGGTTTTGTTTTGTATGTTTGATTGAGTTTTACGCCCCTTTTCAACAGTCAGTCATAAAATTATGAGGCGGACAATTCACCTGGGAAGAACCAGTACTTGACTCCCATCCTCCATAAGCAACTGCCTACATTCTCACATAACGAGACATGGTTAGTAGCTGGGCTCCAACCCACGACCCTCTGTCAGTGAGAAGTTACAGTGATATGAAGTCAACAACTTTAACCACTCGACCACGGAGGCAGGTCATCTGAACAGATTCTTCACATTGTCATGTGAAAATTGCGTGGTCCTTGGAGGGAGCTGAACTCAGCAGTGAGGAATTAATGACTATCAGTCAGAGGCTAATACCACTTGACTACAGGATAAATAAATCTCTTATGTTGGATGATACAACAAAACACTAACACTCGAACATATTGTTTACATTACACATTTTATTAGCCAAAAGCTCAAAAAGCTTACACAATGAATAGTACATTCAATCATCAATCCATCATCAGTGAAAGGACAAAACGTGAGCTACAGCTATTACAAGATGAAATTTTGTAATGAAAATGATATAAAAATGAGATTATGATGATGATGAAAAAGATTCCAAAAAACGATGACAAAGGTTCATATGTGCCTCAAAACAACATAAAATACAGAACCATAGTTTTTGTAATCAATTTGCCTTTTTATACAGTTTTTTTTTATTCAAAAAATATATATCATATCATTGTTAGAAAAAAATATGTTTCAGTAAAAAATAAATATTTGCCTTTAAGAAGATAAAATTTTTTCATTTTAAATCCCTTATTTGCCACTAACTCATTTGTGCTACAACATAATAAGAGACATAATTAATAGTCAATTTCATTTGTCAAAAAAAGTACAAAAAAAACATAAAAAATCACAGGTACTACATCAAGAACAACAGAAAAGACGAAAAAACAACAAAGTTACTGAAAGCTTAAAGATAGAGTTAACAAAATTACAGACTAACAACATAAAACAACAATATGATGACTCCATTTTGTTTCTATGGCAACCTAATGTTGCTAAGATCAGAATATTGCATCAGATCCTATTCAGCTTATAAGGATTATTATTTCTTAATTAAGCCTGTTGTAGTACAATATTTCAAAGATGTTCAAATTCTAATTTGAAGGTTTTCAGTTTATAATAATCAAATGTTTGTTCTTGTTGCCATGGCAGTTCCTAAAACACATACATGGTAACTATTTGATAACATATGATAGAAATTTCTCGAGAAAAGCAAGAAAAAACTTTGAAATACAAATAAGCTTTACATGGTTCCTAGCTTTCAGTGATACAGTATTTAGTAAACATGGGAACCAGACCATCCCATTTTTAAAAAAAAATTCTATTCCACAACACTGAGATTAAAAAGTTCATCATTACTTTGAGTCACAGTTCATGAACTATAAAATGTAGTTCGAACTTCATACATGGAGCAAACAAAGAATTCGAACTTAAGATACAAAATAGAGTCATACAGAAAAAATCACACACACTGCATACAAATGAGTAAATTTTACAGTGTCAATGACTAGAGTTATAAAGATTTTATAGCCACTTATCACAAGTATTTTTATTGCAAAATATAAAAAAATAAATGAAGACAATTCATGTTATTTGCTGAAAGCCATTATTATCATAGTTAAGGAAACTTGCATTGTTTTCAGATTGGTTTGATTGAACGAGCAACAGATAGTCGAGAATATGTCAAAGGGTTCGGAGATTAACGTGCATTTTGTTGAAAACACAAAAATAATAAATATATCCATCGTACATCGCAAACTATGAAAAAAAATCAGTTCTTTTCAAAAAACAGCACCAGGCAATGTCATACTTGAATTAACTTTATATTTCATTCCTTCAATAAATAAGATTGCCCAATTTCCCAATAAACACACCTTCATGAATATATCATCTTCTAAGCCTTTCTGAGACAAAAAAAGCAACACATGCACTAAAGTCCTGAAATGAAACTTAAAATCGTATTCAGTACAGCCAATTAAGTCATTAAAATAACTTGAGAAAATAAAACAATTCCATAAGTTACTAGACTAAGGTACATTGTATAGTAAGCCCCCACCCTCCAAAACTCCACCCCCCTCTCCCGCCGGAGTATGTATGTTTATTAGGAAATTTTCGGTAACAATCTTGTTGCATTGAAGGATTTCTTTACTATGTGTTCCAACAAAATACACTTGTATTATTTTAACTACTACATCTTTTATCACAGACAAACTCTAACCCCGAGTCTATATTCCCAAGATCTATCACTTTCAAGAACAAAAATTTATCTTAACATAATGAAACAAAAAAATCATGTAGAAATGTTGAACAGCACTATAAAAATATTTTTTTTTAGATATTAATTAAAATACATTGAAGAAAAAACTTTAAACATTTAAAATTATACAGTAATTAATTAAACATTTTGTGAGATTAAATTTCAGTCCTGAACGTCATTTGTTACGCTTGGAAACAAAAAACTAACATTGATCATTATAGTTTTTGAAGCGAAAATATGACAAAAGACTAAAATTATTCAGCTTATATAACTGCTCATTAAAAATAATCAAAGATATCATGAAATATCGTTCACGCTGAAAATAGTCATATAATATGCATGATAGAAAATGTTCGTAATAAAATGAGACAGGGACATAAATCGAGCATTCTAAATACGGCATCCATTCGAAACAATAAAAGTACATGTGTATAAACTAAGATATAAGTATGCATACACTAATATACAGACAATTAGCACATCATTGCCAGGAAGTGGATGACATACACGTTAAATGTGTCAACGCTACAACGGTTTACATAACTAGCACACATGAGTGTACATACATCAATAAATTATTGAAACCAACTCTATTTCATCTAGTGATCTCTATGTAAGAAATACTTCATAAGAAAATGTACCCCACCCATCAAAAATTAATCTCTCAAAATTATTCTTAGAAAATTAAACAAATGAATATACAGTAAAACCACTGATAACCGGACCCCTTCTGGACTGTGCAAAAATCTGGTTTTCCAAGAATTCCAGTTTTCCGAGAATTTTTAAGGAAATTCCCCCCAAAAATTGAAAAATCATCCAACTCTCAGGGAAATCCAATTTTCAGGGAAGCCGGTTTTCAGGTAGACTGGTTTGCAGGGAGACCGGTTTGCAGGTAGACCAGTTTGCAGGGAGACTGGTTTGCAGGGTTTTTTTACTGTACAGTATTCATCAACATGTAGTATTTAAGATTTGGAACAATCAGTAATCATTTTCTTGGACTGGTGATGTGTTTAGTTCAAGTTGATAGAAGTAAAATCGACATTGATGGGATCTCCCAGAATATTCAATCATAATTACCTCCTGTATTATAAAGTAAAAATCCAATCATGAATATTACTCCTACAGATCACTAGATAATAGAACTACATGTCTATTTACCAATACATTTGTATACTAAACAATCACTACATGAAAAGATTACTTGACATTTATTAGTTTAAACACCTGATGACCAAAAAATATGAACAACATTGAATATATACATGTACATACAATGATAAAATTATAAGTGCAGTTTGTCTAACCATACATTTACGGTAGTTCATTAAGAATAAAAAAATACACCATTAATAAACTACAAATACAAAATACTGTATTCAAACCAAACACAAACAAGATAAACAGTCAAAGCTTGAACAAAGACCATAAGTGTAAAAGAAGAATTCAGTACAGTAAAACCTATGGTAACCAGACTCCCTAAAAACTGGAACTCTCAGAATATGGCCCGTAGTTTTCAGTGTTATATTGCTGTATTTGCATACACAGACTTTATACAGATGAGCTGTTGACTGGCTATTTTTCGCATGGCAGACTTCATTCATGGGTGATTGTCAACCCAGATTTGACCGTATTGGCAAACAGTAAGGTTAATCAAATACACTTGAAAAAAAATTCAGAAAACCAAAGAAACCAAAACTCTAGATTGCTACTTAGTGCATAAATATAAGAAAAAGACATATTCAAATATCACTCATACAGACGTTTTAACTTTGAGGACAAAGCACCTAAACATCAATAAGTACACATTCTTAAACCATGTACACTCAAAACGCTATAAATCGGACCCCTACCAGACTGGGCTAAAAGTCAGGTTTTCTGAAAATTCAGGATTTCAGCGAACTTTTGATAAATTCAGAAAATAATGGAACTTGAAAAATTGTCTTATTTTCAGAGAATTCCAGTTTTCATGGGATTTAATGTACATGTATACATAGTGCCATATTCATGACTTTTTTATCTTTTTTCAAATGTTTACTTTATATCGAATGCAAGAGTATGATATTCAAATAACTGTGAAAATCGGCATATTCACTAATGAACTTTTACCTCTTTTTACAAAATACCGTTTTTGTATGTGTTAAAACCTAATTAAATTTGTTGCTTGGTTACGTATACAAGAAGGACTACTTTAACGGACAAAAATAAATATAATACGGGTATTTGTCATAATACAAAGATTATATAGTTTGTAAATATGCGACACACAAACGCCGTGCAGAATTGTCATGTTTAATGTACAAAAAAACAATGATTTGCAATGATTTGAAAGACAATTTGGTTTACAAGCTATGAACAATGAAAGTGGTACAATACTGAAAAATGAAAAAAAATACAGAATATCAAAGAGTACTGCAAAAATATATTAAATTATGGATGACATTTTTATAAAAAGTTACCTATTTCAGTTGTCTGAAACTTGACTTATTACATAAAATTCTTTAAATGAAGGTATTACTAACGCTGACTAATATCAAGTACTTGTAAGAAATATAAACATCAGAAATCCAAATGCGACTTGACATTTTTGGAAAAGCTTCCCACAGCCGTCACTCATCGGGCGTGCATGAATTTTATATGGGTCAAAGTACTACATTTTTCAACATCCGCCATTTGTTAACTGGTTCCCGTGTTCCATGTTGCAGTGCAATTAATTATATCTCAGTTCAGTTTCCAGTAGTACTACCAGTACTTTGATTTGAAGTACATGTAGTTGTAGAGCTCAATGCTTAGATATTCAGTTTGGACCTTTTTGATCTTCAAACTTTCAAGATGGGAAATTTCAGAATCTCGACATAACACATTATTCTTAGAATTTCAAATAAATTGGCAAAAATTTGAACAAGAAAATCAGTATCACATGAGAGAAAACAATGAAGATGACAGTGATGTAGTGTTGTCATGGAAACAAACATGTTAGAAGCAAGATAAATGTTTCAAGTTTTTTTTCTGAGAAAACTGACATCTTTTATATATGAATGATTAATCGCACAGAAATTTGTCATATCACAAACAGAACAGAATTTCATAACAATTTTTTTTCAGAAAAATAAACTAAAAATTAAAGAGTGTGAGAATCTTTCAAAATCAAGACATAAAATTTCTTGGATATAAAACTTTCAATCAACTCCAACCGGTATAATTTAATACAAAATTGAAAATAAAATGATTTTCATAGAACAGGATAATATTTATCAAGTACTGGAGGGTAAATAAATTGAACATAAATCTAGGTCACATCTATCCAAATGACTCATACTCACATAACCAAATATTCAAAAACTATAAATAAAAAAAATCAACTTCTATGGCATCCAAGTTATGTGAGAAAAAAGTTGGTTATATCAAGAAAATTACTCGATGTCCCTAACTGATCAATAAATATTCCATTTCTACATTGTTTTAGTGCAAAATCAGAACAATAGTTTTCTCATAGCAACGGAATTTAAAAAACAAACTTTTAGCACTGGAACAACAGTTTAGTCTAAACAAGGTTGAAGAGTGAAGTTTTACTGTAATACATTGTGCACAAGACAGAAGTAAACTTGAAATGTGTCTGGAGGACACAGAGTGCCCCATCTGAGAGCTAAGTAAAAAATGAGCATAACTCCTGTCAAAATGTTTGGATTTTAACCGAATTCAAACTTGACCAGTATTTTATTATTATACACCTTCATGTAAAATATTAAACAAATCCATTGAATATTTTTTGAGTTATCACTCAGAGACCAAAATTCAAACAGACAGACATGGGAAACACATTAAGCCCTTCTGCCATTTTGAATGACAGGGCATAAAAAAGTCATTAATATTTGCTTAAACAAACCCTTAGTTCAAGTTGTATCAACATAAATAGCACCCAATCAGATAGTGTCATTTTCTCATGGTGTAAGATGCAACATACAGACAACACTGACTGATACAACATTGAGAAACAACACAGAAAGTACACGAAACATCGAGAAAAAGTAGTAAAAACGTGCTAATTATCTTATTTTTACACTTAGCACACAATATCCTCTTATGCTTTTATATATCTTTTTTTATATAGAAAAATTTCAATTTATTTATATGAAAAAAAACAAACACTATTATTATTTTAAAAGGACGCCTTTCCATTGTTTTATATTATTCAATCAAAAATTTATCACAATTTATGATACGAGAAATTCCTGAGTTTATATTGGACATAAATATTTGACATATCATACGACTCATGGTTCAACAGCATTCTATAATTTAATTATTAAAAAAAAGTACCTCAGAACGACAGTGAACGAACGCACAGGTTTTAGTCAAAAATGGCAAATTTCATATTTCATGAACAATCGTTTCATATTCAATAATTTTGTATTCAATAATTATGTACTCAATAATTTATAATCCAAAATTTCATATTCAATAGTTATAAAACATTTACAGTCAAACCTGTGATTGAAGGCCACTCTTGGGAAAGACAAAATTTGGCCTTTATTGACAAATGAATGTTATTTGGAGGTCATTTATTCTTAATAATCGGTGATTTTTTTTTAAACTGGCCTTTATTCAGAGGTGGTCATTAACACAGATTTGACTGTATTCCATAATTAATCACTCTATATTCAATAATTAATATTGTATGAAATATCTCATTTATTTCACTCTCAATAATTCGTAATATTTTTTCATTTTACTGTAATCTTTTTTCAAGTAAATCATCAACTAGAAATGAAGGAATTTTCATTATTAATCGAATCTAAGTATGAGATATAAATAAATAACTTAATTGACTAAATTCTTCAATAAATCCATACATACCCAAGTGATTAAAAAAGATTGAACTTAAAAATACTAGTAAAAATATTTCTGTGGTTGAGCAGTTTTTTCTTGAAATTCTTCAAAAATGCTTCATGGTTGGCATCTTAATTAAAGGGAATTAAGAGTAACGTCCCTTTATCATGAAAGAGGAAAATTCATATATTAATTAATAATAATGTATACATCAAACTAGACCATGGAGTTCTCTTGCCTAATGTTATCTGTCTGATAATGTCGGGGTGTGGGGGGATGGGTCAACTTCAATTTCGTGCTTTTCACTTCTAGATAAACTGGAGAAAACGAAGCCATATAAAATGTTGATCAAAAATAATGTTATAGGATATATTCATACATTCATATCAGGGATGGTAAAGTTAAGATGGTAGATTAAACACAGGAGTCATTTTCAGACAAAATCAATTTGATGATAATACAGATGCAGCTTACATCGTAACGCATTATTTATTTGTATCTGTGCGATATTTCAAATACGGACATTTCTGGTGGTTGGCATTAAAATTTTGCTATAGTGTTCGAATATAGAGATGAATATTGTGCAATATGAATTAATTTTCACTATAAATTTGTGAAAGTGTTAAGTATACTTTAAATTGATTTTCCTCGAAAGTTGAAAACAAATTATTGTATTACAATATATATGGTAAATGAATTGCATTAATTGTGAGATACATGCAATTTTCTGCATTGAACGCTTGCTAAAACAATACATTTCATTGTCATATCAATGAAAACAATACAATTATTCAAAACAATAGATTATTAGTTTAAATACATGTTGATCAACACAGTACATGATTGTTTTACAACACAATAAGAGGATATGATATAACAATTAGTCATTTTCTTCCATCAATCATCATCTCGTACAAGTAACAGTTTACAATCAATAGACTTGAAAAAAATCCAACTTTACTCTTTTAACTCCTTTTATAGAAGAATTTCTATAAAAGTTGTTCATTTTCAAAACAGAGCAAAACCACCATACAAAAATACCATACAATAACAGAATAACAGTACCGTCTCTATCAATGACTGAAGAGCATTATTACCTTCCAGCCTCCATTATTGAAGAGCAACAGGTTCCTTCTAACCTCCGTTACTGAAGAGCATCAGAGCTCATACTATAGTCAACAGACAAACATTCATTATGAAATGTTTATATCATCCAATATGTAGCTAATTTCATTCTGTTATACATTATAACAACTCAGTCACAAAAAAACGTCCAAAAAAAACTTCAATTCTTTCTGCAATCCTCCAGACAACTGCTCTGACTTTCTTTCTGCTGATCATGTGACCTTCTCCTGATTCCGCATTCTACATAAAAACAACGGTCCAGTCATTTGATTCAAGACCATTTATAGACAAACCATCGTCTTGGTGGATCTTTCAGTATCATGAACACTGTTCATAGATGGATCTGAAACATTTGTTCCAATGAAGCTTCATGGGAGATATTTGCGGAAGTGTTCCAGTTTTTCCTAAGAAACCTTCAACAAATTTCACGTCAGCTACACAATGTATCAGTGAATAAAGGTAACTTTATCTCTCAAGCTCTAAGTCCACAAAGATCATCTAGTCAGAGTCATAATGTAAAACAAACTTCCAAAAAACTTGGAATATCGACAATACAATCAAATTGAAAGCATTTTCGCAAAATGTACAATAACAATGTTTACATACGAATGTAACATTGAGTAATATATAACTTACAGTAGACTGTTTCCAGCAAATCTGCGATGTGTATGAAAGACAATTAAAAGAGTCACTGATATTACAGTGGGAATGTTAACAAAAGAGATCCTTTAAAAAAAATACAAATTCGGGGATTTTGAAGCGCTACTGCACAAGAAACAGCCCCTTTTTCTCTCAGGTTTAATTCACTTCTTCACTATGAAAATAAGTTTAGTCCATCCATATTGATAAATTTTCTTCATGTCTGTCATCTTGTGTGCATAGAATAACACGCTTCATTGATTCCGTCGAAACTTATTTTTAGCAGACGGAAGTCCAGAAAGACATTTATAACTAAGTGATAGTTCATGCCCTACACAATTTTGGTACTAATTCGAATTTCAATAGATAAGATTTCAAATAAAATGGACTGCAGGAAAGTTGAGCCCAGATTTATCCCTGACAATAGGTTTCAATCGCCATCACGATGCGTGCTTGGCTAATCCCATCCATTATCTTTGATCATGTGGGCGAGTTCGATAATGAATTTTCCCTCCTTGTATTTTTGACTAGATTCGAAGGCATGCTCCTGAAAGTATATAGAGATTGCATGAAATAGAGACAAATAATGTAATATTACTTAAGTGTAGACTTACACTGCAGTAAACCATTATTTTCTTCCATCATATAATGGAAATAGATGTTTAGTTTTAAAAGCATTAACGGTTAATCGATCCATTAATAATACTCCGGAGTTTTTGCTTATTTTGGAATAGTTGTTTAGTTACAGAAAGGTTCCGCAAATTTATCACAAACGAGGAAAATGAAAACAGTCAAACCTGTGAACAAAGGCCACCCTTGGGAAAGACATAATGTGGCCTTTGTTGACATGTGACCTTTTTTCGGAGGTCATATTGTTCTAAAAGACTGAGGATGGTTTAACACAGAATGGGCTTTATTCACAGGATTGTTTTTATTCAGAGGTGGCCACTAACACAAAATAATTAAACAGCTGTTCAAATGATTTAACTTTACTGTTAGCGGTGAGACTATAGTCAACTTTCTACTTGGGACCAATTTTGGATTTCAGAACAACTATGGCATCTTTCAGTCAAAATACTTGACTTTTGTATGCAGGCCAAAATATCTCCCTGTGACATGTAGACTAAAACATCTCTTATATGCAGGTCAAAACATCTCACCTTGAAAACAAATTGCGGCAAATATATTGAATTTTTGAAATATAGTCAAGATATTTCAATTTTTATACAAAGATAAAACTGTTTTTCATTTATATTATTAAGCAGATCACAATTTCTCTTTTAAGTTTAACAACACACCATTTCTTAGGGTCATTTGGAATTTTTCTAGCTTTAATAGTAGGTCGCAGTATGCTTGAGTAGAATCCCTGACCTTCTGTAAGCTCACTGGTCAGTTTCCTTACATTTCTTTATCTAGTACCACTTGGGATTCAAACTCAAATCGTAGAGGCTAGTGATAAATAGTGGGAAATTAGAACCACTGGTACATGGAGACTACCCACTTAATATCTAAATTTTATATACCCAGGCCATAACATGTCACTTGAATATATATATCTTTCATTGGCATCTTAAGTTTAATACATTAGCAGTCTTCAAATTTAGCAACGGACCATGGACCGAGTCCACCAAAATTGCCATCAGTCCAGTAAATTTGAAAAGGTTAGTGGTCGGACAGTTCAGTAATTCGTAAAAAAAATATTCAATAGTGACGTTACATCACAACTAGATAATTAGAAAGAATAGTAAATAGTACTACTAATTAATGTTAATTATTCACATAATTATAAGTTTGTTTTTTACCAATCATTCCTCAAAATAAACAAAGCAATTGATGATCGGGAAAAAAAGACATAATTGCATCACAATCATAATAAAAACTAGCATTATCAGGTGTTTACGTAAAAATAGCAGGTAATACTTTTTGGCAACTGTTACAAAACATACGAAATGATGTTATTTCAATACTGCTACCAATAAGATTCCGTTATTCTGTACCACACAGACAGATTTTATGATCAGGTGCCTGGTGGTTATATATACAAATTAATTGAGAGACCACCATAATATGTGTAAATAAAGTAGACAATAAATGTAGAATGAAGCAATCGTAATTAAAGTCCCATAAGCTTATAAATGTATTGGTCTTAATAGGTTCTGCTTGTTCTATAACAGAGGAATCTGGTGTGTTTTCCTCCCGCGCATACTTTATAGCAAGAAAAAATGTTTCCGAAACTACTATCGTATTTTTTCAATTACATTGAAATAAATACTATTTATAGAACACCTGAGTTTTCCCGCAGTCATGTTATGCACACGTAGTAAAGTGACGTCACACGCTCTACATATTTCAAGTGAAATGATTGTTTCCAGACAAAAAAGGGATTGTTTCGTCAGTAATAATTATCCTGGGATAATATCAGCAATTAAATGTTTTTGCATATACATTTATTTTTCTACAGCAAAAAGCTAATGGGGCTTTAAAGAGATCATTATAGTTTAATTCTGTTCAATTGGAATTCATGAAAAGTTTCAGAATAGTTCATGAAATATGTACAACTAATTGATAGGGGATATTTCCTAAGGCATAAGAACAAACTTAGAAGTGTTTGAGAAACACGCATGCCCCCTAAAGGCCAACTGGATAGTATGACCTTGACCTAATGACCTGAAAATTAATAGGCATCATCTACATGACTTGTGATGACCAACTTCCCAACCAAATCTGAGGAGCTTAGGCCATATAGTTCTGTAGTTATTGCCCAGACAAGGTTTGGTTATGGATGGACCGACCAACCGACCTACAGATTGACATGTGCAAAGCAATATAACCCCCTTTTCTTCTGGGAAACATAATAAAAAGTACCAATGTCAAACAGAATTTTTTGGAGCATCTGTGACACTTGTATTAAAACAAGGAACACTGCAATAAATCTTTAGGCAAATCTTGAATTGGATTTTTTAAATTCATGACGATCGACAAAAAAACTGAAGTTCATATAATACGCAATATGCTGAGGAAGCTGATAATGTAGTTTTTGCTTTTTCAATTTTTGATACACTAATTATTGAGGAATTAAATTTCTCCAATAATCATCAGTCAAAAACAAATTAACACAGCTAGCTAGTGCACTAGAAAATTGAGGTAATTAAGAATTATAAACTAATTATCAAGCTCATAAAAATTTAGTTCGAATTCCATAAATTTGAAGAAAAGAAGAAGATTTTGAGTGCAGAGCATCCTTAGGCAATGAAGTAAACGAGAAAATGTCGGAGTAACGTAGAAAGATCTAACTGTATCTGAAGAGCTAGTCATTACCAAGGCTGTGTATTACCTTGTTTGTTACCAAGGAAATAAAAATCCTAACAGGGAAGTGGTGTAGCTTTACTACATAAAACATACAGAGCCACTAGATTTTAAAAGAAGACGTAAACAATCCTATTGCACAACTCGAAATTTGATAAGGATCACTTACTCTGGACATAATTTATGATGTATATATAATTCACAGATATGGAGACAAAATGGGGAGAAAGGTAAGAATTGGGAAGAAAGGAGACATAAGAAAAGAAAGGAAAGAAAAGGGAAGAAAGGTGAGGAAATTTGGGAAGAAAGGGAAAAAATAAGGAGAAAGATGACAAAATGGAGAGAAAGGGAAGAAATTAGAAGAAAGGTGACAAAAAAGCAAGACAGGAAGCACAACAGGTATTAAATACAATGGGAAAAAAAGAAAAGGAATGGGAAGACAGATGACAAAACAGGAAGATTAAGGAGACAAATTGGGTATGAATATTAGAAGAAACAGGAAATAGAAATAAGACAAAAAAATTTAGATAAAGGAAGAAAAGACACACAGGAAGAAACTTCCCCCATCTTATGTAATCCGTTACTTAATAAATAGATGTAGGTAGTAAGTTATTAGAGGCAATTAAATGGGATGAGTGTACCAAAACAACCTTTTAGGTCAGCCAATCTGTATCACCTTTTATATCCATAAGAAAGTTACCTAACAGTGGTACAAGTTAAATGTTTGTACGGCGCAAAATCGCATCCGGCAATTCAATACTAGAATGTGGCCTATGTAGCATTTTTTATCAGGATGTGCGAAATTTCAGATCAAACGAATTTGTTATTTTGACTTAACTGATCCCGAAACTAAAGTGATCATCTACTCCATCAAAAATACAAGCCGTTGATGTTTCATGAATCTCATGAATCTGGTCATATGGTTCTACAGTTCACGAGGTACTCTATATGTAGTCCCTGTTTCCACCCTAAAATTATAATCAGGGGAAACTATCACCTCGATGTATCAGATGTTGCAATATCTGCTGGAATGCATATAAAATATTTAAATAAAGTCTCCAAAAATAATATACTCCGTTGTCTGAGGGTACGTTGTCGTAAAAACCTGGTATAACGGTCCCAAACATAGATTTTCAACTGTAAAGTGACCATCTATATCGAACCATAAAGAGACCGTCTATGTCGAACCAATTAAGTCATCATTTCTCACCTGATCGGACATTTTTTGTATTGAGCTCCGAAATCGATATTTAATTAACGACAATTGCGTAAACAAGTCAGTGTCCTAGCTCGCGATTATAAAATTAGTCTGTGTGAATATGTTTATAATGTTTTGTTTATTTGCGACATGTTGCTAAAATAAATACATCGAAACGTATAAATACCGTGTTCCGTATCTTATTAAATGATTATTACAACACACCGATAATAAACACAGCGAATTTCTCTAATAATTTATACATCGAAGTTCATTTAGATCGAACAATTTTTCCTAAGTCCTTTGATATAAAGAGTTTCGGCTGCATTTATTGACAGATGGGCAGATTCATTCCCGTCGTTGTTTATCGAGCTCGCTCCATTCTTAGACTATAAATAGCGACTGCATCATCAAGCTAACACTAGTTGGTGTGAGTAACACGTGACCTCGCTCTACTTCTGTTTTGTTTAATCACGTGATGACCATTGCGGATATTTCGGAGTATTTCGGGCACTGTCACTAATCTGCTTCGCGCAAGAAGTTGCGATTTTGCATTGCCACTTAAAAATAAGCATACCAGAGTGTACGGCGGGCTTCCGCCGCCATACAATAAGGAGGATTATGAGTTATTATACTTTCAGAAAATGACTGTAAGAGAGTCTGACCTTTAAAAACGTACCAAATGACCCTGTACAGTAACTGTTATGCTGCTGCAAGTTTTGAACAATTTGGACCTGATGACATTGGCAATGAACGATTCATAGTCTATGATTAAGAAGACAATATTGGGGAATGAGACACAGCTGATAATAATTACACCAATTTACATGTTATTGTAGCTTATTAATAACAATCAGTTACCAACACAACACATGGTTACAGTATATTCATCAATGCACCAGACTGAAGGACTGATAATTGGCCAATTTCTAGAGAAATGATTGATTCACACCAAACATAAGTCATTCTATACAATGAACATTGCCAAAGGAATAGTCTACAAAGACATCAAATCCTGTCATATTGTCTGGTTGTGATTACCAGGATACTTTTCAAGAGACCATTATAAGGCGGTACCTGTTTTGACCTACATTTTTTGCACGTTCCAATGCATTGGGTGAGTTCGGGGGAGCGGGTTTTGGGGGAGGTAGGTTTTTACGGAGGACTTTTTTCCTGGAATTCTTTTCTTATCTGTATTATATCACAGTAAATGTATACCAGCCATCATAATGAAATAATCCTACTATTCATGAACCGTTCATAAAATAGGCAAGAACAGTAAAAGAAGAAAAATTCATGTTCTCATGAATTCTTTTCAAGGGGGAATTTTTAGTCAAGACGACTTGTCAAGTTACAATGAATAGATCTTGAATAGAAACAACAAAAAATTAAAACCACACTTTGTTATACCAATTTGTGGTAATTTTTCACAAGTTTGACTATATCTCTCCAAAGTGGCTGATACGAAAAGTGCAGTAATATCGTATCTAACAACATGTAGCCACTTTGTGCTCTACAAACTATCAGATAAATGAAAGAAGACACACAAAATAACACTGCACCCCATGATCAAATACCTAACTTACAACAAAGAGCCACTTTGTCTCATTCAAACACTAATTAAATATCAATCATCATTGATTGATCAATCAAATACATGCAGCTGTTAATTAGTACAGTTGTTGATACTTCATGAATAGTTCATATGGGGAATGCAATAGTTCATAGGACTTACATATTTCCAGCCCAGAGTTGTCTTACAACACTCACAGAAGATGTCAGCCACAGCGTGTAAGCCTGTAAGTAACACCCTTTCCTCGGCTGGACCACACCCAATATTTACACTGAAAATAGAGTATTCATACATTAATGATGATATACCAGTATCTTTTATTTATCTGCAATCATCTTGGCAGGTTTTCAATATTTGATCAATACTTCTGTAGGTAGCTTCAGAGATTAGCACAAGATTCTGTTTATATTCATACAATATTCTGAAATATGACATTTAAATGTTGGTACAATTTCATCAAGAACCAGGACTTCTTCATGCAATATTCATATTCAATGAGTATTTCTATCAACATCCAACGTGACTGGGTACATACCGTAGTTTGACCAGTGTTAGACTGGGTACATTATTTGACCGGTGTGAACTGGTACAGAGTGTGTACTGGGTACATAGTTTGACCAGTGTGGACTGTGTACATAGCTTGACCGGTGTGGACTGGGTACATAGTTTGACCAGTGTGGACTGGGTACATAGTTTGACCAGTGTGGGCTGTGTACATAGTTTGACCAGTGTGGACTGGGTACATAGTTTGACCAGTGTGGAGTGGGTACATAGTTTGACCGGTGTGTGCTGTGTACATAGTTTGACCGATGTGGACTGGGTACATAGTTTGACCGATGTGGGCTGGGTACATAGTTTGACCGGTGTGGACTGGGTACATAGTTTGACCGGTGTGGACTGGGTACATAGTTTGGCCGGTGTGGGCTGTGTACATAGTTTGACCGATGTGGACTGGGTACATAGTTTGACCGTGTGGACTGGATACATAGTTTGACTGGTGTGGACTGGGTACATAGTTTGACCGTGTGGACTGGGTACATAGTTTGACTGGTGTGGACTAGGTACATAGTTTGACCGGTGTGGACTGGGTACATAGTTTGACCAGTGTGGACTGGGTACATAGTTTGACCGGTGTGGGTTGTGTACATAGTTTGACCTGAATGTTGACAAGGTATATTGTCTGACCAGTTTGAAACATGCACAAGATTTCTCAACTCGTGTTCCAAACGGTCTGGACTTCAAGGGACATGTGCTCAAATGGTGATCTATTTGTAAACACCCTTCTCATACCATACAATATTAATGCAGAATCAAACATTATGTATACTCGAACAGTCTTAAAAGATTAAAACATGAATCATTTATTCAGTGCACCTCTCTCCGACTAGATGAAAACCCACAAATATCTTAAGTTGTGTGATGTCATCTGCAGATGATCATGACACAAAATTTAAACATTTTCAACTACAACGCAATTTACTAACAGTTTGTTTTAATTAACTGAGTTCTACGAAACACTCAAGCCTATGAATTTTAAGTAGTTGGAGTGCAAATTTCATAAACAAAAGTGCACCTTTACGAACAATTACTACAACATGACAACCATGGCTATATCTAACTACGACATTCAAAATGAGTAATAAATTCTAATGAATTGAAGTCACGTATGTCCTATTTTCTATTTCGCTATAAACAAATTATTAATTCTATTCAGACACATCTTTTTTTTGTGTTAATTCTTTCGTAATATTTAATTAGTCACAGGATAAACGACAAATATTGAAAAAATCCAAGAAACAAAAGATTGAATAATATAACATTAATAAATAATAACCTTGCAGTTCAATATTAATAAAACAATAAATTAAGAATGACAGTGTAGCTATATTATTAAGAATACTAAATTGATAAAAACAAGAACATCAGTAAACAAAAGACGTAATTTTATTGACACTTAAAAAAATCGACAGCTGTCATCAGACCTTATTTCATCCCCCCCCCCCATCAAGCCGACATAATCAGTTCTATATTTAGAAACATATAAGCAGTAGGATTTCACAGCTGTATCAACCATGAACAATGTCATACTAAATCTTATTAAGTCAGGTGATATCAGTTTCTATTTAAAGAACAATTTCAAAACAAACCATCAAAATTTTAATGAACTTGTCAGGTTATTACTCATTTCTTACCACACTTACATAATTAACCTAATTGCACTACGAGTTGTACAATATTTGGTCCACAGAAATGTGTACTAAAATAATGTAAGCAAAAGCATTGAAGCGAGAAATAAGGCAAGTTTTAATTAGTTCATTCATTGGATAATGCTTTATGTATATCTTATAAACATACAGAGCACTTGTAATGCATTCTATTCGATTGTTTGTTTGAGTTTTATGCCCCTTTTCAACAGCCAGAGTCATATGAGTTGGACAGTTCACCTAACCATTGTTCTCACATCCTCCGTAAGCAATTGCCTACATTCTCACACAAAGAGAGATGGTCGGTAGCTGGGCTCGAACCAACGAGCCTCTATCAGTGAGAGGTTACAGTGATTTGAAGTCAGTAACCTTAACAACTCGACCACGGAGGTGGGTCTTATTATTTCTCAATCGTAACTAATCAGGCATTTCTGTAATGAGAAATACACACTTTTCTTCCGATTGATTATTTCTAACTAAAAATCAGCACTTGCGGAATTAAACCATCGATTCATTAGACACACAGGAGCCAATTAACCCAGTTTAAAATGCCAGCCAGTTTAAAGCACAATTGATTTGATTATTTTATTCTAAATGGTAATGACTTCAAATTTAAGTAGAATTAAAACTAAGGCAATAACTCATAATGAAACTGATGCATTAAACGAATGAATGCCAGGAAAAGTGGGAGAAATGTTTGGATAATCGATACAAGATTCTGTAAGGCAGGAGATGGAAAAATTATCTTTCTCCGAGGAATTTCAGGAGACGATTATTCCTCCAAACCTAATGACAGAACAGGGACATTCATATTATAAAATACAACCATTATCTGATCATGCCCAGGTATTTAATGCCAAGGATTTACAAGACGCATTAATCAGATTCAATTACACCAATAATTCTACCCAGGACCCCTAAAAATGTCCAAATTGCAGACAATATACACGGGGTATTAAAGTAAGAGAGATCACTGCATATCATTTGACAAGCTCTTCGTGTTTTACATATCTTCACTGAAAACAGGTCTTTGATTGCTTTGGGCTTTTTTTTTGTAAGAATAAAAACATGAATTCTCGCGAGAATTAAATACAATGTGTTAAACTGTAACACAGAATAACATACGGATCCCTGACATTTATGACAGGACCCCATTTGAAGAAAAACATGGATCTTATTGACGTCAATTTAAAACCATGAATGCGTTTTATGCTACAAGGACAGTGTTTCGCATACAGCATAATTGCATTTATCTCCATGTAAATAGGCATTTAGCAAGCATTATGTTGGGGCCCAAGCATATTATCTATTTATATCATTAAGTACCAGTAAAACACCCCGCTTTTAACAAGCCCAAATTATCTCTGTTAAACAAATTACACTAGATAAATCACCAGTGTAACAGTGGCTTGATTCCTTGATTTAATGTACCAATTAAGTTAACATCATTATTAAACATTGATTTCCAAATAAAGAATGACGTTCTCCACAGCTGAATCTTGGCAATTGTTATAAAGGTCAGTTCACAGAACAACAGAAATTCAGAATAAACACCATATATATTTACGGCCAACCAAACAACAGAGCATCTCATGATTTCAATGATTTCGGAATTCCACAAAAAAAACCAGAAAAGCACTGCAAGAGGTGCCAACACTCATCTGTTCAACACCTCAGTTAAATCTATCCATCTAATGAAATTTTATGCTGCTACCTCTGATAGTTTCCGAGTTTGGTGCTAAATTTTTTTTAAAGTTTTTGCACAGAAGACTCAGATGAAGTGATCACAATTTGAAAAACTTTTCTTTAAAAACAACCGAGCTAAAAAAAAACAAAATTCACGCAAATTCATGAAATGAGCATTTTGAGTCTCAATAATAACAAAGCCTTCTAACAAAACTTGTAAAAGTAATTTAAATTATATTGAAATCATACGAAAAATACTGTAACCAAATTACAAATATAGAATTCTTCCCCTTCAGGCTCCTGGCGAGTTTCTTAAGATTCATCATAAAACCCGAAGTTGATTACACCCAAAATTGAGCTTTATGCAAAGATAATCACATTGTATCAGCACTTAATGTCTTCTCCTACCATGCGACCATGTATTACTCACCACGTAAATTAAACATTTATGAAAATTTTGCCATATATCACCCGCATTATACATCTGGCAAGCACAAAATTGAAGACAAATTAAGCCCCAAAGACATGACTGTAGTGATAAAACGACAGAGTTATACTAGCATCATATTTTTTTTGTATGGTAAATGGCACCAAACCATGAGGGTATTTTGAGCGTTAATTGCATTTGACATAACAATCAATTGTCTGTAGGATTTTTCGCAGGAATATAATAAACCGCAAAGACAATCTCCAGCCATACTCTTGTAAATTTTATGTCTTTAGGCATAAAAAATAAGTTGTCTGTTTCTGGTTACCTGACCTAACATACAATTTTTTCCCAACAACCATCAACTTTTTTAGACCCAAGAACTTTATCACTTATTTTACTTCCTACAAACTTTCAATCTACCCTCATTTTTAATAAGTTAAGAAAAACAATTTTTTACGCATCTAATATATAAGACTTAAATTAAAATTAAGTTTGTTTGCCCTTTTATCGACTGACCTGAAAAAATCACACCCACCCTAAATATTTTATTGCAAAATCTGAAAGAACTTTTTTTATTCACGCTTTTGAGCTGTTTACTGCTGTTTTCCTCTTTCTGGTCATTTCGAAAGCATACAATAAATGGTTATAAGGTACTTACATGCATACAAATGTACAAAGTTACATACTGCGATACATGTACATAATTATGAGTACTTGGCAGAAAACATAAAATGACTATAGAATGCCTCTAGATAGAAGTGTAATTATATGCTAGATAAAAGTCAAATTCAGAAAATAAATAATTTTCCTACCTAACCAACCCTCTTCTAAAATTCAGGATCAGTAAAGGGCAAACAAACACATTTTCAATTTAGGCCTAAGAAACAATACTCTAGAGATGCCATTACAGGAAGAAGAATAGAAGATGAAAATCATATGACAATTTGGTTGACAAGCCTAGGAGAGCAATGGGTCACCTGGGGTACTTAAGCAAATGGTTTTGAGCATAAAAAGACTGGCCAGACAGAAAGCATGGATACAATGCAGCCTAGTTGTACAAAAAACACAAATTATTTCTGCATTATTAATCTATCATTTGATATTTAGATGATTATACAAGTTCATAAAAGGACAATGATGTAACAACTAAATAATATAGAGTAACATTATCTATACAAGTCCGAGTGCTCTAGCCAAAGTTAAACGTCAGTACCTTCGGGCCAAGCCAATTAATAACACGAAAATGTCTGCATCAACAATTTTATATTCTCAATAACTCACACACTTAGAGACTTCAATACATTATGCTTGCTGTCCCAAGGGAAGTCACAAATAGTTATTTGTCAGTTTCTTGCATTACCAAGGTAACCAATTTGACGACAACAACAATTTACAACCACAACAACAACAACTAATAGGAGTAGACTAAATAGAAAACATTTGCTTTAACAGAAATCAATAAATATTTCACCATAAATAAAGCAAACAGCACTTGCAAACTTGTAACAATGGTCAAATCCTCTAAAGAAGTAAAAACAGGGTGACACCCAAAACAAAATCGGTCAGGGATGACGTCCAACCAACCAGAGAGCAGCAACATCCAGATTCCAAAATAGCCGCTACAATCTAAAACCGCTGATTACTTTTTTGCAATGCTATAGCTGGATAACTACTTTACATGTGAAATTTGGTTCGGGCAGGGATTAAATTTGCACTTTGATAACTTATTAGAAGCACTTGACCATGAAAGCCCTAAAACGTCTAAACGGTCATCTAAGGTTTGCCAAGACTCAGTGTGAGCTTTTCAACATAAAACTATAGAAGCATTGTCACTCTTTGACACTAAGAATGCAATAGTTCACAATATGGCTAAGTTCAATGTGTGGAACAGTGGGCATGAAAATTGCGTCTTGCACATCTACATTTCAAATTGATAATATATTTCAAGTTTCAATTCATATCCTTAATTGAAAAATGTGGAAGTAGTTAAATTTGCTCCATTCATGAGCTAAGAATGCCATTGTACACAATACCGCTAAGTTCAAGGGCACATAACTCTAGAATGTGCGAATCACTGGCCATGGAAATTGTGTCTTGCACATCTATATTTCATATTGATGACATATTTCAATTTTCATTGCAATCGCTTAAGAAATGAGGAAAAAGTTCGCTCCACAAACATCCATATAAAAATTGATGTTCTGTTCCTATTTAATGCCGGGTACAAGTCTTCATAAATGAAAAAGAACCTATATAGAGCAGTAACACCACTGAGATGTGCTTCATATCAAGAACTCACAGATATTCCATAGATCCAACATTTGATTAATCAGACCTGGAATTACAGCTTTGGGCTTCACAAAATATCTACAATATGATGTATGATATCATTTTGTTTACATTACAAAGCCAATGAAATCATAATCTATCATTTTATCTCTGGCACACAAATAGAAACTGAGTTTAAAACTGAACACTCGTCACAAAAAATATTCATTCTTGTGATAGCGGAGCTTAGAGAACATAACACAACAACTTGATAGATGGAATGATTGCCAATACCATTAGTGCACTTAAGGAACTGGAAATACTGAAGCGCTTTGACAAGGATTGGGATACTGTTATGTCTCATGGATACAGGATTGTGTACGTAGGAAAGATTTCTTCTGCTTCCGAAACATTTATTGTACAATGTGGAATACAATGATAAATAAACAGGAAAACTTACCGATATTATCGCAATATGTAATAACTTTACTGCCTGAGAGATAGTTCATCTGTTTACGCATCGAAGCATTTTAAATTCAAACCTCAATAAAAGAGAGTTTTTTTCTCAACAAATACAGATAATTTTATAACTGTAAATTGTAAGTTAGGATTTTAAATAATAGAATTCTGAATAATATTCCATTTTTGATCATTATTAATGAAAATAAAATTAATACTTTATACAGAATTCTGATGTTCAACTACCAAATGTTTTTTAAAGTCAAAAACATGATCATAGGACAGGAAAGTCAACATTGCTTGTGTAAGCACAGAAACATTCTCTTTTCTTAGGTCATATTATAACCGGACTTGAATGTATGTAGGTAACAAGTATATGTAAATGTTTGTTATCGCTGGTTAAACAAACTTAACCGCTCAAGCGATAACAATCGATAACAAACATTAATATATTTAATGTTCAGATTTATGTTTTGATGATAATGCATGCACATCAAGGTTTAAATAAAGATCTGAATGTTAAATGGTTAAATAATAGTTAATGGTTAAATAAAGTTAATCGGTCGACAAATTTGAAAAATACTGCAATGCCATTGGTCAAAATATAAATCCGAACATTAATATAAATTTGAATTTTCTTAGATCATAACCAAGAATTTCTTAAGTCTTAACTGACAATTATCTCAGCTAATTCTCTTAAGACTTATATGATAATTGTTTCATGTTTGAGATTGTTATCAAGAAATCAATTATATACAGATCCCAGTATTATGATATAATAAATTAACACTGAAATATGCAAATAAGCGATAAATTTGAAGTATTATCACACCTAGAAATAACAGCAAATATTTAAATACAAATGCAGGAAATATTTAAATTGTTGGCAATGACTATACTGTTGAAGCAATATGTAAATTAAATGTAAATAGATTGCTTATTTGCATATTGTTAGAAATCAATGACATGGTGATGTCTCCAGAATTTAACCATGATGCCAATCCTACAAATTGATTTGATGAAAACCAGTTTTATTTTTCTTACATAATCATCTCAAATTTACAGCAATGAATAAAATCTGACATTATCATTCTTCCATCATTTAAATTCAACTACGCATTTATTCACCCAATCTTTAACCATGTGATCATTAGAATATGCAGTGTCACCAAATACAACTGCTTTTTTGTTAGATATTTCAATGCTTTTATAGGTGAATCTTTGCAACAAATGGAAGCGATCATTTTTATAAGCTGAAAGATAGTTTAGCAATCCATAGCTGTCACTAATGCTCGGTACACATGAATTTTTATGTGGACCTACGATTTCAACATCCGGCATGCAAATTTTAAACTGGTTCCCGTTTCATGCTGCAATGCAAGTCCAAGTAAGTTCAGCTTCCGAGAGCACTTTCAAGAAAATCTAGAGGTCAGATCTTCACCTGAACAAAGGTCAAACTATTGTCTTGTATTTACTTACAGCAAGTCAACAAACCTACCACTACAGGATCATGTATTGCAAGGGCGCAATGTTTCAAAACTGAAAAACCTGTAATTCGAGCTAGCGGGTGTCAACAATAGAATAAATTTCCGAAGACCACAACAGCATTAATTTTTTGGTGAAGGACTGATAATGACCCCCAGGGGCTAGGAAAATTGGGAAATCCTGTAACCAATAAAATGCCCTTGTATTTGCAAGACATAGAACAGCAGGCATGAAACTGTCACGCATGCTCCATATTGCAAGAGGGAAACCCCCATGTTAACATTATGAACATCACTAACTGTACCTTGAGGTTGCAAGCATATACAGACAATTTTGTATGGTGAGCACAGACAATCTATAGATACAATATACATTAATTTTTGTCAGTGCGAAACAAGCCAGAAGCATTGCAACAATATATTATTAATGAGACATAGCAATGTGCCAATTGTGCAGTCATATATTTCCCATGTTCCAACATTACAGTTTGACGTAAACAACACCAAGTTTGCAGATATATACCAGTTTGCTACCATTGTAGTGTTTTTTAACCACACTGGATAATTAATGACAAGTTTGTATACACAAGAACAGATAAACTGGTCATAAACTGAGGCCTTGTTACAAGGCTGTACAGATTAAAGCACTGCATGCATGCCAACTTTGCTGCACACAGTACAATGTCAAGGCTACAGGTTCTTTTTTTTGGTATTTTGGGAATATGACCCATACCCTTGGGATTGGGAATTTTCGTGGTGTTTTAGCCAGAATTGGGGAATAATGTGTAACTACAATTTTACAATGTTCAACTTATTCTCCTATAGAACAGTAGTAGAATTAAGTATTTACTTCCAATAGTGATGTTAATGAACTTTGGTTTTTTTTGGGGACTGGGAATTTTTGTCTGTGAATTGGGAAAAAAAGATACTATTTTCCATTGGGAATATGACCGAATTTCGGCCATAAAATCGCCCAAAAAGATCCCTGCAGCTGTGAACACATTCCTGTCTGTCATCCACTCTTCCTATATTCCCTAATGCTACGCTTATATTTCCCAATCAACCTTTGCAGCCCAAGTGTGTGAGTCTCATATCCGTAGAAGCGCAATCCTGGAACATTATACTTTCCGTACTATTGGAATAAACATGTTTTCGTTTGATCAATATTTATAAGGCAGTTAGTTTCTATTTTTATTTAAAATTCATCAGAAATAGAACTGTAGCATGGATTAGTGACTGATAATTACAATGTACCGCCAGCAACTTACTCAAACAGCTTGTCTTAACATCGTTAGATCATAGGTAAACAACAGTTTAACAACCTTCTGGGGATAGAAATGCATGTCAGGCACTTGTAACCAAACAAAAATAAATTCTTAATGACACACATAGTTTCTCAGTGACGCAAGTGTGACTATATATAGAACTACTAAGAAATGAACCGAGTAAATAAACACTTTCCTATAAGGGTGACAAATTAATTACAACACATCCTGCTTCAAATCTTGTAAGCTTGGTTTTATCTGTATGAATTGACTCATTACGAGGGCTCAGCGCAACACTGTCGTAACTTGTTCTTATTTCAATATGAGTTACAACACTGTTGCATTGAACCCTCGAAATTTAACTAAGTCAGTTTAGTCCAGTCATCATAAATTTTTTGGGGAATTAATTAGTACATAAGCCATTTTTGGTATGTTGGTTCTGTTTGTGGTGAATAACACCCAGAAAAAAGTCCCCAAGAATCCCATGGTGCAAAAGCGATATTTTGGGGCTAAAAGTTGAAAAAAATAAATCAAACTGGGAATTTCAGGAATCGATGTATAACTCAAAAAATATTTGGCCAAATGAGTTTTAATTTTCCAAGATGATGTGTATTGATAAAAGACATCATTTTGATTTAGTTTTACTCTCGAGTCGCATCCAAAATGGCCGCCATAATCCAAAATGGCCGCCAAAATGTTGTTTTTACTGTTTAAATCCAAATTTGACTGATTGTCTCTTATATCAGTCATTCTAATTTCAAATGTAAAAAGAATAAAGATTATTTTTATCTTATTTATGATGAATTTTAATTTTATTAAAAAAAAACAAATAGCGAAACTTATAAAAGCACACAATGTAATTTTGGGCATGGACTGTATAAAACTCGAATATGACATTCTAGAGCACTATATTTGTTCAAGTTCAGAATTATGCCCAAGACACTTTTAACTTTTGATATTGATGAATATTAAAAACTTTTGTATTTTAATGAACTAGAGTATTCATTGCATAAATCCAATATGGCCGCTACAATCCATAATGGCCGCCAAATTGTTTTACTGTTTAATTCCAAATTTGACTATTTTGTCATATTCTAATTACAAATTAAGAAGAAAAGAAAGTACATGTACTTTTATATTATTTGTGATGAATTTTTTTTTCAAAGTCAATATTGAATTTATAAAGCTCACAATGTAATTTTGGGCATAAACTGTGTAAAACTTGTGACACAAAAATGACATTCTAGAACCACTATAATTATTCAACTTTAGAATTATGCCTAAGACATTTTTAACATTTGATATTGATAAATACTGAGGAATTTTGTATTTTAATGTTGATTATGCATGATATAAATACAATATGGCTGCTAAAATTATAGAGTCGATAGGTCATACAACAAAAATACACAATTAATCAGACAATAACGAAAGATGCCAATGCAAAGACCTATCTACATCCTGCAATAGGTTCCTAAGTCTCTTCACTTTAATATTTTCTGAATAGTTCTCAGATGAAGACATTTTTTCGAATGCAGTAGCTAGTGCCTCTTCCTGAGGGTAGGTAGTCTGTATCATTGTTGTCAACAGACAAACGCTTAATTGGAGATAAGCCTTCTCCATTGACTTTGTGGACCATACCTACGTTTTTCTAATCGAGGTTATATTATTCAGTTTTGAGACAAAGTCTCCCAATTATTTTAGTGATTTTCGAGCTTTTGACCTTGATATACAAAAGGAGTAAATTAAGAATTTCATCAGTTAGTCTCATTTTGAATTTCCTTAGGGCTTCCTTGAGGGTTTAGGTAGCCCATATACAGTCATCATTATACCATACATTTGTAGTTTGTCATGGCTTCTAGAGTTTGTGGAGGTCAGAGAGATTGAGCCTTCAACTGTCTCCATGGGCAGTGAAGTAACAATGTTAGACACATCCTCACTATTGTCTAACTTTTCATGAGTAATCATAAGTCTGGTCTCAAAGAAGTTTTTTTCAAATTCGCTATTGCTAGCTTCCGCAGTTTGGATTGGTCTTAGACAGACGGACATGCTGATGAAATAAGCTGGGAAAGCGGTCACTTCCACAAGTGTCATCTCCAACTTTTCATGTAAAAGTATCTTAGCAACGTTAATTTAGGCTACACAGAGATAGATTTGTTCAGGCACACAAGACCTGGGATGAGGGAAACAACTTAATATCTCTTCCAAAACCAAAAGAAGTACAATTAAATCCTCTGGTCCAGACAAAGTCCATTATCAATTAATTTCTTAAACGCCCATTCATACTCTTTCTCTTTTACTTGATACGTTTAATAATGTATGGGAATCCGATGAACTCCCTTTTTCTTAGCATTGCTAATTTCTATTCCTAAGCTGGGCTTTCACGCAATACTCAGATGCCACCTTCCACTTTTTATTGTGGCTTTCTTCCGTGTCCAAGTGGAAAACTCCCTTTCATATCCACACAAACAATAAATGGGTGTGCCACAGGGCTGTATCCTGTGTGTCACCCCATTTAGTATCAAAATTAATAGTGAAGTTGAAGTTTTAAATCCAGGAGTAGACTGCTCCCTTTATGTAAATGGTTTTACTTGAATCCTTTGATGTTTTGAGTCGAAAAACAAGAACCTCGTTAAAAGACGGCTCCATCAATGATATACTTGATATGAAACTATGTCGGATCAAAATGGTTTCACAGTTTCAATACATTTTTAAATGCATCCGGAACTATGTCTTATTATAAGGGCAACACACCAATTCAGGTTGTACCAGACTTTGATTATCTATAGTGGTTATATGTGACTACAGACTTACATTTATATTAGTCATATTAAATCACTCAAAAAAGTAATTGCTAGAAGACTCAATACCTCCTGAAAGTTGTCACTGACTGAGGATCTAACAGAAAAGTACTAATACGTTTATATCGGTCTCTTATCCATTCAGAACTGGACTACGGATCCATTGTATATGAATCAGCCTGGAAATCATATCTAATAGCCCTTGAATCACTACATATTCATGGTTAAAGACCTGTCCCGGAAGCCTCTATGTTGAGGCAAATGAAATACTAGTATATTAGTAATAAGTATCCCTTTTTTAACAACAAAAACTTGCCGCCCATTATACATTTGTATTTTAAAACTTAAATTAAATTTCTTCAACAATACATACCAAGTTGTTAATTACACTTTATCAAAATATATCTTTGAATGTAATTACACCACTTGACACTTTCCAAACCAAATACCAAGAACGAAAGAAACATATACCACATGCACCACCCATGTAATCTGATGTTATATAATCTGTATCACTATAATATAATACAATGTAAATGAGATTAGTCTCACACACTCTTATTTTTTTTGTCACTACATATCAATTGCAACTATTTCATTTTACATTTTAGTTGCGCTTCAGTTCTTATTAACATGACTATATATCCTTTTACCAATCTGATAACATACTTCTTGACGTCCTCTTATTTAATTTCGCTTTACATGACTTATGTTGTCGATGCGCCGTAAAACAACATTAAACATTGCATTTCCAACAGTGAAAATTAATATAAGGATTCATTGTAATAAAAAGTAATCACATAAAAATCACCGCCACTAACATATTCATTGTACATTATAACTACTAACCTCCACAAAAATGCGTCTGAAACAAAAGAAGTCCAATACATTCTTGCTATCTAGAACTACTTCTTGATTACTAAAGTACCAAATCTATGTTTTTGGAAGGTGATACTTTCCTACATCATCATATTCAAAATAGTTACCCTCGGCCCAATAACAGGACAGAAAATAGTACCACTTGTTGTATACATTGCAGAGTGAGACTTTTGATATAAACTGAAGTTATTACTGCAGAAATATTATGTTATGGCAACTTAAACTGTAAAACTTATAAGTACAATGTATAATAATTAAGTATTCAAACACACAAAAGTTTCATTCATAAATTGTTGAGGTAACAAGATTTACTAATATTGAAAATAGTTTCATTCACTATTTAAAGTAGTGCTCGAACATATGATGGTGATTTACGTCACGTCGTACGAGTTTCCGCGTTTTCGCCACGAAAATGCTAAAATACGACAAAGTTGACTTTCCGCCAGTACTTCCAGTACTTTGATTAATCTTTATAATGTAAATTACTAAGCTATATTGATTAAATACCTTTCAATGCTAAAATACTGGAAAAAGCTACTAACTTGACAGTTTTTTATTGCAGAAAATGTTTCAAACATAGTATACGATCATTCAAAAATTAATCTTAAACCGAATGAAGTTTGGGCGGCCATATTGGATTATGGCGGCCATCTTGGATTCTAAGCCGATATAAAAAACATTCAAAAAGGTGCTGTTGATACATTTTTACCAGTGTAGAAAATTTAAAATGTCAGGAATGAACTGTTTTTGAGTTACACAGGGATTCCAGAAATTCGCAGTTTTATTCATTTTTTCCATCTTTTAGCCCAAAAATCTCGCTTTTGCACCATAGGATTCTTGGGGACTTTTTTCTGGTCATTCTCTATCACATAAAGAACCAATATACCAAAAATGGCTTATGTACTAATTTATTCCCCAAAAGGCCAATTTTGAACTTTAGATGACTGGTCTAGTTTCCATGTAAGAAAATGAAATAGGGTCATCCTTAAAAATACAGTGCAACCTCTCCCAAGCAACACCCTTTGGGAGTAGAAAATTTATGTTCTTGTTGAGAGGTTGTTGCTCTAGAGAGGTTTAACTGACAGTTAAATCGTGCAATGGGAAAAAAATCATGCTGTTGCTGAAGGGAGGTTGTTGCTCATAAGAGGGCCGCTCTGGAGAGGTTGTACGGCATTTTGTTTGCGGTTAGGCTACCTGCTCACCAAATGCACCAACCTTTTTTGGTCTCTTCAGTATATTCTTTCAATACATAAATAGCATTTTGACAGGTATTTTTTAACTTGACCTGTACTTTATTATTAATACACTTTCATGTTAATTATGAAACAAATTTATGAAATATTTCTCGAGTTATCGCTCAGAAACTAAAACTTGAACAGATGCATGGATGAGGGTTACACTTTATGCCCTTTCACCATTCTTTGAATGGCAGGGACGGGATAAAGAAATCTGATGCAATTAGATATGAACATTATGAATCATGGTCTAGGCAAGTCAGTTTGTTTTTCTAGGTCTGCTTAGGTCAATATTAAATCTCAGCAGTGTGCTTATATTAGGTTGCCAAATAGACCTTGATCCTATATCTAACTTTGTTTACTCACCAGTCGGGTCTTCATCCATTACCAGAGATGACTCGATGATATTTTCATAAAACAGAATTTCTATAATTACACAGCACTACTAGATCTAGCCTCATTGTTTAATTAAACATCAAAGATTTCCAAACATACGAGGCCAATGACCTCATAAAGATTTGGGAAGAGTCGCTCACCTCCTTCATAAGACAGTATAATGTTAGCATTTACGATATGGCATAAAACACAATGTCTATTAATTATCAAACTAGTAATAATCATCATAATGTAGCATTATCTTTCATGTTTGGCGGGTTGTTACATTATTTTGGGTTGTTACATTATTTTGGGTTGTTACATTATTTTGGGTTGTTACATTATTTTGGGTTGTTACATTATTTCGGGGTTGTTACATTATTTTGGGTTGTTACATTATTTCGGGTTGTTACATTATTTTGGGTTGTTACATTATTTCGGGTTGTTACATTATTTCAGGTTGTTACATTATTTTGGGTTGTTACATTATTTCGGGGTTGTTACATTATTTTGGGTTGTTACATTATTTCTGGTTGTTACATTATTTCGGGGTTGTTACATTATTTCGGGTTGTTACATTATTTCTGGTTGTTACATTATTTCGGGTTGTTACATTATTTCGGGTTGTTACATTATTTCGGGTTGTTACATTATTTCGGGTTGTTACATTATTTCAGGTTGTTACATTATTTCGTAATATATTGGAATTCATAGTTTGTTGTCTAGTGATAACACCCTGGTCTACAGAATGAAAGGTTGTACATTGGTTTCGATAAGACTCCACCTTTCAAATTCTTGGGGAAAATTTTTCAGAGTCTCCATCCCCAAAGTACTGTGTCTAGAATATCACAGGGAAAAAAGCATGGCTTGTATCGGTGCCTTACATTGGGCACACTACAAAAACAGGAAAAACTATTTGTAAAGAGTAGGGATATAAATGCTTGGTTCTCCTCTATCTTATCTCCCCCCCCCCCCCCCCCGTCTCTCTCTCTCTCTTTCTCTCTCTCTGGGGTGGCCCTGAAATGACTATAGCTGTTGAATAAGCCGTTAAAGACAGATAAATAAATACCGGATGTTTCATCTATCATCAAGTTCAATAAAAATGTAATTCAGCATTAAGTGTTTACGTAATTATGCCATTCACAGTAAGACAGACAATATGAAAATCCCCGCTTCATTGACGTCTATGACAGATCAGGTTGAATCTATACCTGAATAAACATAACATTATCCGAATATCACTGTCTGGTTTGAACAAATCATAAATATCTATGTTAAGGAATATTAAATAACAATCATTAGTTTATTGTTTCAAAATAGACTTAATTCATAATTTACAGTGTAAAGTTCACAAATACAAGCCTTTAAGTTCAAAGGTCACAGCACAATTTTAAAAACAATGCACTCATATTTCATTAATCTATTAATGTAACGTCACAATCTAGACAACTAAGGATCAATTAATGTAATCAGGTATTGTATTAATCAATAATACATGGCATGTCTACTGGTGGCAAAAACAACACAGAGGCGTAGGTATTGCCCCCCCCCATAAGTTTGGCTGTAATAGAAATTAATAAAGGTGCTATTTTTTCCATATCCTCAATTATTGTCAGCCAAAATCTTCAATTAGCCCCCCCCCCCCCTTATTTGTATGTTGCTCTAATACCTGTATTTAAAACAAGACTTCTTATTTTCAATTTTTGGCAGTAACAAGAATGTAATTAACTAAGGGCAACAGTGAACAGTACATAATGGTACAAAAGTCACATCCTGTAGAAATAATGAGTTTAACCACAATACAGCATGTTACTTCCTGGTACAAATAAACATTTTTAATTGATAAATTATGTACTATAAAATGATGAATGATACTGAAGTGCTAACAGCTGCAGCACGGCTATCAATTTAATAGAATAACTGATGCCAAATCATCTCGGTTACAGATATTTAAAAAGAAGAAGAAACATTAAAAATATTGACATAATAGAAATTGATATATGATTCCAAACAAAGTTACAAGCTCGTAGGAAGCAATTTCAGATTTGGCTGAGGGGGGGGGGGGGTGATCGAGTTTATAATTATGTCTGACAATTGGGGACAAATCAGTTATACAGCTCCTTTAAGTTACTGCTACAACTAATATTGTTACCAGTTCCGATCCCCCCCACCCTGGTCCATATAAACAGTAATCAAACAAAGAGAACAATCAACATTGATGACTTTTACCTCCCTACCATAAGTCTGAGGAAAATAGGTCAATCTGTTCTCTCGTTTTGGTCCAACAAGTTCTAGTGACTGTTGTAGACCAACTGACATGTGCTAAGCAATATAGTGTAACCTACACTTCCTCAAATGGGGGCATAATTAAATCAATCTGGTCCATTTTTAGTAGGCAGCTGCTTATGGAGGATGGGGTCTAGTACCTAGGTTCTTCCCAGGAACGATGCTTAGATGAACTGTCCGCCTCATATGACTGTTGAAAACAAGCGTAAATCTCAACTGAACGAACAAACAATAGTGTTAACTAGCCTCAAAGTAAGAATTGACTGTAAAGTATAAAGTTTGTACTTACACTGAGTTGAAGAGGTAAGCTCGACCTTGACTGCCTTGAAATGACTGAAAACATAAAAAAATAAATTCAATAATTTATGCGCAAATATTAATAATTCGGGGTAATACATTAATGAAACCACTAGTTTATAGCCCTCTCAGAAATGTGATATTCATATATTAACGCATGATAAATATGTACTATTGTATTTTGTCATTTGTTGTATGCATGTGTTTGTGTATTACTGTACGTTGTATATATGATTATGACGATGAGCTCAACGCTTAAGTCAATTAATAAATATTCTGTTCTGTTCTGATAAAACTCAAACAAACAAGCTAATACATATAGCAAACTGTAGGTTCAAACAGTACATAAGGACAAATATATCACAATCTACAGACAGTATTTAGTACTCATCCATAAAATCTAACCAATTGAAATAATACGATCACACAATTGGCCTCAAACCATGTTAATTGGAGTGCTTGAAAGATAAAATATCTTCATGGGTGCATCTTAGAAATTTACAAGAACAAAACGAAATTTATGTCTATGATTAAAATGTGGTTTCAGAGCTATAATTGAATACAACATTGATTTTCCAACAACTTAAGAAATATAGCTATATTTGATAAATAATTCTGAGCGTTCGCTTAGATTTTATTCGCTTAAATGCATTGCCTATCCCAAAAGGAATATTTCTTATAACAAACCGCGAGGTTTCCTAAATCATGGAAAATAGCATAACGTCCACTTCAAATGATGAAAAAAAAACTTTTTGTAGAAATTAACTTAACACAGTCAAACCCGTGTCAGCGGCCACCTCTGAATAAAAGCCATCCTATAAATAAAGGCCATTTTTAAAAAAAAGAAGAAAATAAATACCTCCAAATAAAGACCACCTGTAAATAATGGCATAATTATATCTTTCCCCAGGCAGGGTTTGACATTAACTTTTTCAGTAGGTACTGTAGTCAGCAGGACTACCAGCATAGAAATGAGGTAGCATAGAAAATGAGGTAGTCCTTATAAGATATAGTTAGTCCTCATTATAATAAATAGAAACATATGTTTATCATTTTATTTCAATGCCAACCTACTTTATCAGAATACAAGACAAGTATGAAAGTCAGATTTTCACGAATGCATTGAACAAATTTATACAGGTTACATCACATCCAATCGTTATTTTTATAAGTTATAGAATTCAGGTCACCCAATTATCAGGTAGCCTGAATGGATACCCAGCTTAGAAACCTAAATAATATATAATAGGACTTGGTTAAACCATTTGCTAAAAGTCTTTTTTGACTGGAATGTCTGACTTCCCTATCTCATTATACTGAGCCCCCCCCCCTGGAAGTGGCCCCCAGATCCTTCGTAGAAGTATTATAAGTGGCCTAAGAACCCATCATGTGGCCCCTGATACAACCAGTGAGTTGCCCCAGATCCCTACAGCAAATTTCCCCAGATCCCTGCAGTATAAATATATATCCTTACAGTAAGTGGCCTCAGATCCCTACAGTATACAATGTATGACCCCAGATCCCTACAGTAAATGATCCCAGATCCCTACAGTATATGACCCCAGATCCCCTACAGTATATTACCCCAGATCCCTAAGTATGTGATCCCAGATCCCTACAGTAAATGATCCCAGATCCCTACAGTATATGACCCCAGATCCCCTACAGTATGGAACCCCAGATCCCTATAGTATGTGACCACAGATCCCTACAGTAAATAATCCTAGTAGAGGCTGCAGATACCACCAGTAGGTGACCCTAAATCCCTTCATCTCATCAACTGTTCCTACATCCATAAAATACTGATACTTAGAATGAAACACACTTTTTTCTGAATTATAGACTTCCAGAATAGCTGATGGCATTATCACTTTGTTAAACCAAAGTTATTTTACATAAACATGTTTAATTAATTAAAGACGTCTATGTTAAAGATATATAAACATAAACAAATGTAAAATAAGTTCTTGTTGCATTTCAGTATTTTGTTTACAATATGTAACTTGTTTAAGGCACTAATTATGCCACCCAAAAAAACGTTTTTGTTACAAGTGTTATTTATAATAAAGTTTTAAGGTTTATTAAGTACAACAGAAGTTTACAAAGGACATATCAGCTAAAGTCATGAAAATTGGCAAATTAATTGATACCAAAATTATACAGGAAGATTCCAGATCGATACAAAAATGAATAATAAGTAGATACATTTAACAACTTAATGTGTGTTACACATGAATGTGGTAAGAATGTGATATGAATGTACTGGTACATGTAGTATGTTTGAGGTATGTATGTGATATGAATGTAGTATGTTTGAGGTATGGATGTGATATGAATGTAGTATGTTTTAGGTATGGATGTGATATGAATGTAGTATGTTTGAGGTATGGATGTGATATGAATGTAGTATGTTTGAGGTATGACTGTGATATGAATGTAGTATGTTTGAGGTATGGATGTGATATGAATGTAGTATGTTTGAGGTATGGATGTGATATGAATGTAGTATGTTTGAGGAATGGATGTGATATGAATGTAGTATGTTTGAGGTATGACTGTGATATAAATGTAGTATGTTTGAGGAATGGATATGATATGAATGTACATGTAGTATGTTAATTTGAGGTATGGATGTGATATGAATGTAGTATGTTTGAGGTATGGATGTGATATGAATGTAGTATGTTTGAGGTATGGATGTGATATGAATGTAGTATGTTTGAGTAATGGATGTGATATGAATGTAGTATGTTTGAGGTATGGATGTGATATGAATGTAGTATGTTTGAGCAATGTATGTGATATGAATGTAGTATGTTTGAGGAATGGATGTGATATGAATGTAGTATGTTTGTGGTATGAATGAGATATGAATGTAGTATGTTTGTGGTATGAATGTAGTATGTTTGAGGTATGAATGTGATATATTTGAGGTATGAATGTGATATATTTGAGGTATGAATGTAGTATGTTTGAGGTATGAATGGAGTTAAAGCATGATGTGGTATGAATGGAGTATAAATGTGATATGAATGGAGTATGAATGTTAGTGTAAAGTTTTAAGGTCACAGCAACAGCCAGAATCATTTGATGACTTCCCTAGCTTTTAAAGGTGCCAAAAGACCCTCTAGAGGCATACACCTGATTTGTTCTAAATAGTGTAAGTCATGAATCGTATCAAAATTTATCCCACCAAAAATTGTATAGATGGTTGAACCATAGCCAAATGCATTAAAAATTAATGTTTGTTACATAACATGTTTTATGATCAAACAACATGCAAATAAAGCTCCCATCCAATTTGATTACTATTAAGTTAATTATCACAAATAAATCATGATTTTCAATAAGCTCTCATAAAAAGAAGATAGGAAAATAAATAAAGTTAATTTACACTTTAATTCAGATATTTTTTTGTTCTTTAAACAATCAGACCTTAAATCTCAATCTGGCACATTTTGAGTATTTTATTTGTTATATAATAAACAATTTATTATATTTATAGGATATTCAATCATAATTTATATGTATCAACAAATACAAAGCTATTAACCAACATTTTTGCAGAATAAGGCTATAAACAAATATATTATGTGTTTACAGTCACTTTGCAAAAATAGAAGGTAGGCTAAGTAAGGTAGGCGGCAAACTTTTCTAAACATATCTCTTGAAAATTGAGGGTACAATTAAGGCCTAAAAGTGTTTGTATATTAGATACCTTCACCACTAGAAATTTTCAGGGCAATGCCCGGAAATTTTGGGTTGCTAGGAAAACCATAAACACAATTATCTTTTTCCTGGGCTGTCTAACCTACATTTCTAGAAATAGATAATGAATAAATAACATAGACTGGCACTTAATGATAAAACATGTGGTTTATAAACCTATAAATTAGATACACAGTCTATAGTTAAACACCAAAATGTCTGCCAAAACAGAGAATTTATAGTGTTTGATTAAGAAAATATCCTGCTGATGAAAACATAGTACATCAGTACTTTTGTAGCCCAGATATATATTTATTCCCAATGTGAATTTTAAAGTCATAAATCTTCCTTAAAAAATCTATAAGAATATTATCATTGGAATCAACGAAAATACAAACATCTACCCTATAGACACTAAGATATCAGATTTTTTTTTTTTGCAATAAACAAGGAAGCTTACAGTATTGAATGTCATAAAAACCTTTATATTTTATTGTCACATATATTTCCTGAAAAACTTTTGATCTCAGACAGATATTCATCTTTAAATCAAGTAATACCCGCGAGTTTCAAAGGATAGAAATCTTCACAAGTATTGCTTAGAAAAAATAATTCACTTAAAATATATCTGGAGGGAAATTTAAGCTACATCATGCAAGAAAATTATAATCTATCAAATTAAAATCTCGCCCTGATAATAGGAGAATAAAATACAGTAAAACCTCAATTATCAGCCCCTTTTTTATCGTTTTGGGGAACAGATATCAGATCCCTTTGATGGCAGAAATTTGTATTGTGAAACACTAATCTAGGGCTCAGCGCAACACTGTTGTAACTTGTTCTTATTTCAATATGAAGTCACGACACTGTTGCGTTGAACCCTCGACTTACTTTTCTAAATAAGGTGAAATTCTTCTCTTAGTGGGTAAAAAAAAGAATTTTTTATTTGAGGAACAGGGGAGAATACCGGACCCAAAAATGGCATAAAAAATGCTCGCTAAGCAAACAACCTTCATGGTCATATACCATCTCATTATAACAACAAATCAATCAGGACTGATGTTTTCAACATATCTTTATATCTAAACTTAATATTGACATCACCTCAATATTAACACAGATTTTTTTTAAACCCAAAAGTGGTCTTTATAATACTGATTGAGGTTTAACAATAAAATGTACAAACAAACTAAGATCGAATATACAAATTGAATTCAAGTTGTTTAGTGGATAGCTGACCATAACTTTTAACAGTAGGCATCTAAGACAGACACTTTTTATTGATAATCTTTTTACATTACATGCTTTTACAGAAAATGAAAAGCCTAAATAAACAACATAAAAAGTTATCATATTGTCAAAATTGCCAAAAAACTTGGGGATGAGGAGAATTGCTAATGTGTCGGGTACACTGATGCAACCCAACAATTTTACAATGGTAGCCTTATTTTCAAACACAAAGTAACCTCAGACTCTAGTTTCCAGATAAACAAAACCACAAACTTTACAAAGCAGTGGTCCATTATCAAGGTCAGTGTTACATAAAATACATAATGAAGTTAACTAGATACCGTAATTTGATGGAGTCTAAATATGAAACTCATAAAATTTTGCCTCAATGACTTGATAATGACAGTAAATTAAACTACAATAGAATGATCAATCAAAATTAGCATGTAGTGCCTTATTGCAGTCTGATTTATCATACTAGATGACATTATGTATGCACTATTTACCATATAAATCATCCGATGAAAATGCAAGAATCTATTTTCGGTTTAAGCATTGGAGCCATGAAGGACCATGTAGTCTGAACTATAATATGTTGTTGTAAAACAACATGCAGCATATACACCACTCAAGGTGCAGCTGGCCCCCAAAATGAAGTCTTATTAACATATTCAGCGGGCTTCCAAATATTGGTTGATGGTCTCTGACTTAAGTAATCACTAGCTCTTGAATCCCGTCTAGGATCAGACAAACATCAACATTGAATGAGCACATTAAGTCTTGAAGACATATCTACACTGAGGAAACACAGTCTTAGAATGTAGCAAGAATTTAACAATGTCACATTAATCAATACATCGTAACGGCACACAATCCCATTAAGTCACCATGAGAAAAATCAGCACAGGACAAAAGCCAAAAATGTACGATATTATGCATACAGACGGTCTGATCCTATGAGAGCAACTAGAAAGCTATCCTATCATATTCAATTCAGTTTGATCCTAAAATAGCATTGCCTTTGTTCTCATAAATCATTTGTCAATAAGATGCAACCAAAGACATCATTAATTATCTTACTTGACATTGAGGAGTTTAATCAATAATTCAGATCCATGCATAACTCACATGCCTGCATTTCTTATATTGCTAACAACTGCGAACTTAAGGCATCCATCTCTGTCATCCGACAGATTATGTGTATCATCTTCTTTGCTTCATTGTTTATGTCATGTCATATTTTAAAATGTTTTAAGATTGCAAAAAAGAGCATCAGCCTCAAAAGTTGTCAATGTATCTTAAGTGTCATAAGCTATTCGACATTCATAATGTATTCATGGCTTTTAAATAAATGCCAATAAGAAAGAAAGGCAGACATGAATAACAATACCAATGTTATGCAATAGATAAAATGCATATTTATTCTTATTGTATAAATGGGACCTATGTCTTGATGACTTACTGCATCATCAGACTTTGTAACAAATATAAATGCATATAAATCTATAGATGATAATTCATATACTTCAAGAAAATGACAAAAGGGAAACCAGGAGCACAAAACAATGATGTCAGCTTCATTTAACTACTGAACAAGATGTGTTTCAAAAACACAACGCCCCCTCCGGGTACCCTTTAACTTGAAAATGCACAAAATAAACAAAGGGCCATAATTCCGTAAAAAAATGATCAAATCACAAAGCCAGGAATACATATGCGGGTGTTCTTGGTAACAACAAGTCTGTGAAAGTTTCGTCCAAATCCCATGAAAAATGTAGGAGTAGTATCCTAAGAGAGACCAAAAACAATATGCCCCCGTATCTATAGATCGAGTGCATATTGTTTTTGGTCTCTGTTAGGGGCCTCCATGGTTGAGTGGTCATGGTCTATGACAAGTATTCACTAGCCTCTCATAGTTACAAGTTTGAATCCCATCTGAGGCCAGATAAACATCACACTTCAACGATGGTGGAGAATAAGGACCTATATTTACCAAGAGCAGATAACTGAAGCATTTAATTGGTGAGGAATACCATTTCTGTCAACCCTTTTTTGGGGGTTGTGCCTAATTTCGATGGAGTGCTGTAAACACAATTACTGTTTTCCTTGCCTGCCATGAATTATAAAACCTATTAGGTAAAGCAATTGTGACGTATCACAGAAAGTTAAGTATTTAAAGGTTACGGTTAAGTCTATATATGTATAATATATTTCACTTGAAAACAACCAGTAATTCAAGATCTGGGACCCTGCCAGGTAAACACTTGAATGAAGAATAAACTGCCAAATGAACATGTCTATACACTGAATGCACTGTATTTTATTTATATGTTCTATTTTAACATTTACTTAAATATACAAACCTTAAAACCATTCATATCTGAGCTCTATCTTCTATGGGGAATTCGAAATGAGTGCATTACAAAAATATCTTAAACAAAAGGAAGCTTCATTGGAGTTCATTGAAAAATGAGGGAATTTTTACTAAAGTTTGTTTTATTATAATCAAGACAGGTTGCTTAATCAGATTAAATTTAAATGATAATCTGTGAAGTACGGTCAAATCTGCAAACAAAGGCCACCCTTGGGAAGGACATAATGTGACCTTTACTGACAGGTTGGCCTTTATTTAGAGATTATTTTGTTCTAAATAATCAATGACAGTTTTGGAAAAGAATGGCTGTTATATATTCACAGGTTGGCCTTTATACAGAGGAGGCCTTAACACGAGTTTGACTGTACCTTTAATGAACACATTAATTAATTAATGCATTTACATTGTGTCATGCAAAACTTCTATCAAGTGGTGCATCAATCATGTAAGTGTGAACAACTGCTTAAATCAGTGACCCCTAGATTTAGACAATAGGTTCATCCACCTGAAGGGTGATGGCCTCAATACAATGAAATATACTAAGTCACATGATTAGCATATCACTGAACATCAGTTATTTTTTCAGGTATGACAAATTTCGTGTATTGAATGAAAAACATGATTTTCGTGACCATTTTTTTTCACAAATTTTTGGTAGGACATATTTATTTTCACAATATTTTATTATAAAACATGTAAATTTTCACAATTTTATTTTTTCAGATTTTTTCACTCGCAAATGCAGCAAAATTATACATACACAAAAAAGCCCTGCTTTACATTATTCTGTTCAATTCAGAGAAAAATCTCAATAAATGTATTAAATATTCTTCATCATTCTTATCACATTTTTACTATTATCACAGGTCCATTATTGCATTATCATTATGATAATGCTACAGAAGTTTAACTGCTAGAATGCTCGTGAATTTCACAACAAATCATTACGTTAAAACACAGCAAATTTTTTCGAAACTGTCACATGCAATAGTTAAATGGCAGGAACATTAAATTTTTAAAATCAACTTATTTCAAAGGTAGATAATTACTACAGACAATAATTGTGCAAATGTTAACAGTAAGTTTCAATTTTAATTGAGTGTATCTAAAAGACTTTTTGGGGAAAATTCTGACATTCTATAGCGAGGTTCAATAACCTCTGTGAACTTAGATAAAATCACAACGACAATCAATACTTCATTATTGTCACATAGAGTTACCCTTTCATATTATTGTAGTATGGGTGAAAGTTGAAAATTTCGAAAAACCCGAGATTGAGGCTGTGTTTTAACTGGCTTTGACCTGTAAAAACTAAATATTCGGACCATGCCAGAAAACTTTCACCTTCTATAACATTGATAATTGTACTATAAAGAGACATATAAATTAGTTAAAGCAATCCAGTATCATCTATCATACTAAATGATATAGCCCAATTTTCAGCTCAAATTGTTTGTAGAATAATATACTAGTCCAAATAATATTAATAATGTATTCCGAGACACTTTAGAATTGGCGAATCTAAACGGGCAACATATGAAATACAAAAAAAACATGAACGGGATTGCATTTACGTCTCATGAATTAGATTAAGTATATACATAATCTACTGACCTTAGAAATCAACTCATCATGGTTAGCTAGATGTGCCCTACAATGGACACAGCTATACAGCCTGTGGCATTTGGTGGGTAGGTATGCCTGGAAAGTCTTCACCATTGTCACTGTGTGGTGTTCACGTCTACGAGAAAAACAACACCGAGCGATATCCAGCGTTGGATTCAAAGATCGTAATACTTCGGAAATATTTGAAAAACGGGTGAAATGCTCTTGAATTAGGCTCTATCCAAGAGCAAGGTCAAGCATCACAATTCCATATTGAGGAACAAATGTCCAACATTTATTTCCTCCCTATTTACTTCCTGTGTTAGATATATACTAAACAGTCCTCTTTTTGTGTTACTCTTCAAGATTAAATTCTGATCTTCCAGGAATAGTTCACACAATGTTCAACTGTTTCCCCTGTGATGTTATTTCTCAATTACTCAGAATTCCAAACATAACTATGCAATGTTATCCGCAAACTAAATGTTCAGATGCAGTTTTAAGAATGTTTTAAAGCAAAATGCTGCAATAATTTGTTTATTAACACCTGTTGGTCTATAACATCTAACAACCATTCTACACACCACCTGTACAGATTTACAAACTAACAATCTCAATAGCAGATAATAGCAACTATAAAGTAAACAGTTTTGTATCAGACAGAAACTGTACCAAAGTTTTTTATTCCACGTTTCTCTGAGTTTACCACACTATTGGTAAAGCAACCAGAATCTTTTCCAATGTTCTCAGATAGTTTGATGCTTTGCAATTTGAACTCAACACTAGACAAAGGAAAAGTCCACAGCCAATCAGAAGACAGTATCTCACAGCCTCTATTGTTGTTTACACTTTTCTAAAAGTACAATGACATCAACTGAATGTTTCTCTTTACGAATCTATTATCTCAGCAACTTTAACACAACAATAATTGATTATCCCTCAAATAAAAGTCAGTTTAGTGAAGAGCTTGTTTCAAGCTTTTCTGCCTCCCAATTGAAGAGCTTCAGGTCACCAATATTGCATTCAATGAGTCAGCATGGATTTCCAAGTATGGAATCAATACCTGAAATGAGACAAAACATCATAATAATTGCATAGCATTAATGTTGATTAACTATAACTTACAGACAATATCCAGCAATGCAACAGAGAACTTCTGCACGTATTGGAGACACGCCAATTTATTATACGCTATTTGTGTTTGTTTAAATTATGCAAATTAAAATCATGGTGAACAAAGTAAACTTCCTCTTTGTCTGTCAGAGTATAGATCAGAAACAACAGTCACTTTTAAACCAATACTTAATAATTGAATAATTCAAGAGACATCTCTACCCCCACCCACTCAATTCCTTTGTTTTATGTATAAATGGATTCTTTTCAATAATAGTAGTAAAATATTCATTTTGCTTCTTATATAAATACGTGCCATGAATATACTTTCGTGACTTAAATTAATTTTTTATGTATATTTATTGTACGTTAACATGACATTGTACTTTTGTTTGAGACTGAAAATCAAACTCTGTTCTGTTCTATTCATTTAAAGTAGCATGCATCAAAAGAAAATCATTAATTTTTGCTTTCATTAAGTTATGATATCATATGTTTATGGAAAGATTGTAAATTTTAGAAGAAAAAGAAAGGTAAATGCTTAATAAATAATATAACAATGATCCTAATCAATATGAAATACTCTGAAGCCATTGTATGGTAAAAATAGACTCACATAAATACAAAACAAGTGACTGTCAAATTAATCAATCAATACGAAATGCTATCAATCAAACAATGAAAAGATTGATCATGAAGTTTGGTGGGCTATAGGTAGCTTTTTGTTTGGTGGCTGTTTTGTCACAAAGAATACAGACATTCAGACATATCACATGACCATATTAAATACCAGAGTTAATTGTTATGACGGAATAAGTTATATTCTTGTGTTGACGTATGTTATGTATTAATTAAGTTAACCTATTACGTTTGAAACTTGTAGCCGTGGCCGTGGTCCAATGGTTATAAGTGCGTTGGATTTGAAATCTGGCCATCCGGACTTGATTACTGGTCGCAGCAAGTCATGTACTTTCCATGAAAATTTGACATCAATGACGATAGTCCCTTTTGATTACCATTACAGCCAAAATTATTGGGGGGATAAAGGGCTAAGATCCCTCTATAAGCCCCCCCCCCCCCCAGTTCCTAAGGCCATATAGCTTAATACAGTTCCAACTTCCAGAGGCTTTTATAGATTTCAGTATATAAACAAAAACAAACCATCGACCAGTCACCAGTGTACCAGCATTAAACATCCATCTAATATGCTTTTAGAGACACCTACGTAAGTCAATATCATATTAAGTCAGGACACCGAAGAAAGACGATGACTCATGATGCATGCTGGGTAAATGCTTAAGTAAGGGGAAGAGCATTCTGGTAAATCGATACTTTTCCCTAACATGGAGCCGAGCATTTGCATCAATAAATCTCTGTATAAGCATTGTCTGCAATGAGTGCATGACCTCTAGTACAGGGAATGTTGTAAGTTTTTGTTATTCTGCTAAAATGAAAAAAACTAATTTTTGGAGCATTGTCAAGAACCTACACTTAGCGATAATAGAAATACAATAGTAATCAAAGACACGATTGTACTTTTCCCTATTCAATTTGGCATCACTCTGACAGAACCTTTTTTTTTGGTGGGGGGGGGGAGAGATGGAGGAATCTCACACACACTAGACCATCGAGCACCACTCACAGTATTTGATTATGTATTTTCCCTTTTCAAATTTGTCATTACTCAAACAGAAAAGAATTTTTTTCTAATCCCAGCTAACTCTTTAAGAAACCACTGAGAGCCTTGAAAAAAACTCAAACGTTACATGACTGTATAGACAAAAATTTGAGAGTAAAAATCATCTACCACAGTACATCATCTACCATAAGGGAAACATGACTTTGTATACCATTATACTTATCCAGACTTTTCATGTAGCAAACACAGTACAATCTCTCCGGAGTGGCCCTCTCGTGAGCAACAACCTCCCTGCAACCACAGCATGATTTTCTCCCCATTAGATTCAGATATTAATTGAGTTTAAAGCAATTGAATTATAAAAAAAAGAATTTCGAGGGTTCAACGCAACAGTGTCGTAACTCATATTGAAATAAGAACAACTTAAGACAGTGTTGCGGTGAGCCCTCGATTTAAGTAATTGAGAAAGATTTGATTCATAAGGAGTTGTTTGGTTAAGACATACAAAGTCATGACAACAGCGTAACCTAGAAGAAATTCTCGTGACTATTTCAAGAAAAACAAAATAAAACTGTAGCACGTGCCTCAGACATACGCCGACAGTAAGATGACCTTATGATAACTTCAGTGTGACGCAATTAGCGGTCAACGTAAAAATTACCAAGTTACTTTAAGCACACTAACAGGATTTTATAATTAATTCCATAAATATAGACAATGTGTTACATTATGTATAGAACTTGGAAACAGATAAAATCCATAAAGCAGACACTGATGATGTTAGCAGATGAACTACTAAATAAGGGCATCCTTGAAACATTAGACTGCTGCTACAAGTGGTGCCAACACTCGTCTGTTCGCCGCCTCAGGGAGAAATATCCACCTAGTATGAAGTTTCATGTTGCTACCTCTTCTAGTTTCGGAGCTATAATGATCGAGTTACATTAAAGTTTTGCACAGATACAGTAGACGCAGAACTGAAGCAGTGATCACAACAGCTCCACTTTTTCTTCGAAAGCAGCCGAGCTGAAGATGATGCTTTGCAGTTTTTTGGGTATATGAGTATATTTTATTTGTTAACCTATTAAAAGAGATAAGTTAGCTTGAATAAAGACGAAAAAAAAAAATCAGGCGTCTAAACCACTATAAACTTATTTAGGGTCAGGGAGAATTTTATAAACACCAGCATCATTATTGTCATCATCATCAGCAACATCATCATCATTATAATCACTATAACCAGCATCATTATCATAAAAGGCATCATCACCATAGCCATTACCAACAGCTTCATCATCAACCATCAGGATGTTACAACATCATCATTTATAATGGGTATCTATCAAGCATTTTACTCATCATCATTTTTGTCAAAATCAGCATCATAACAACAGCACCATCATGCTCATTGTATATAATACAATGGTATCTCTCATGATTTTTTCTCATCATCATTTATCATAAGATATTCAATTTTAGTTTATGACTCCGGTAACTTGTTTAAACTTAAACATCTTGTTTGTATGCTGAACAAATAAATATGATATGTTTGCCAGATTCTTCAATAAAACACAGTTTATTACATATACATAATACCACAAAACCTCACAACAGCTAATTTACACATAATATCAAATTATATTACTGGTAGATTAAAATAAACCCATTGTCAATACTATATTTATCAACACAATAGATGTACAAAGTTAGTAACAATCACGTTATCATTGCATTGTCCATTCACGTCATCATATAAACAAGTAAATTATTCACGTTGTGAGCTATCTAATATCTAACAAAGAAACAGACAGACTATATGAACTACATGTAATAATATGTTACAACTTGCAACTAACCTAATGTGTGAAATGAAATGTTTGTTTCTGGTTATAGTGCGATTTTATTAAACTGTCAAAGCTGAATTCACTTATTTTTAGCTTCGTGCCACAGTCGATAGCTTTCGTTTATTTTACCGTTAGGGAATGTCTCATTCCACATGTTTATATTGTATATCGAAGATTGCCGCATCACTTACGAAATTAATCAAAGCTAAAAATAAATGAAAGCATTGACCGTGAAATTATGCGGCTTTTGACAGGTCAATAAAATCGCACTATACATGCACATTAAAAATAGGGTAGTTTACTACACTTTATTTTATTAGAATTATAGTCAAACCTGTGTTAGCGGTCACCTCTGAATAAAAGCAACCTATAATAAAGGCCATTCTTTAAAAAAACGAACTATATCATATGACGTCCTAGTAAAGGCCCTCCGTCAAAAAAGGCCACATTATGTCTTTACCAAGGGTGGCCTTTGTTCACAGGTTTGACTGTATTTTCAAAAGCATGTGGAAAGCTATTAAAGTAAAACGTTGAACCAGGGTAAACCGAAATCAAACATTTTTTACCCTTTCATAATATTAGTAAAAATAATTCTGATGTTTTGTTGTAGAACAAGAAAAGACAATACACAAGAGTAAGGCCTAAAAAACTTGTCTTTCTGCAGGTTACCCTTTTCTCTGTGTGCCTAGACTTTTTACTAGGAAGACAAAGCAAAGAGTTCACTTTAATTTACTTATATATTATTGTAGCTCAACAGAAGCTTTCAAGAATAAACTAGAGCTGTCACAGAGGTGACTAATACCCCCGCCGTCGCTAAAAATTGACACTAATACTGCAATAGTACACTATACTGCTAAGTTCAGGGGGACATAACTCTGCAATGAGTGCATCACTGGGCATGAAAATTATGTCTTGCACATCTACACTTGATGGTGATAACATATACCAAGTTTCATTGCAATAGCTTTAAAAATGTGGAAGTAGTTCGCTCCACAAATTTTATGTGAACGAACAAGGAGGTATAATAAAACAAGATGTTTTTTATAAACACCATGCCCCCTCTGGTAGCCCTTTTTGAAAATGTACAGGTCCTGTAGAGATTGTCATGATGAACCAAGATATGAAGTTTGATGATTGCAGGTGGTAGCGTTTTGATTTAATAGGCACGGTTAAAGTTTGGTACAGGCAAACAAAGAGCCGTAAATCTACTAAAAATTATCGAATCACAAAACCAGGTGACAATATGTGCTGGTGAACTTGGTGGCAATAGTTCTATCAAAGTTTGGTAAAAATCCCTTGAGAAATACAGAAGAAGTTGCAAACAAAAGAGTATTTCTCTATATATTACATATGCACAAAATAAACAAAGGGCCATAATTCCGTCAAAATTTATCGAATCATAAAACCTTTACAACATGCATTGGGCATCTCGATAACAATAGTTTTCTGAAAGTTTTATCAAAATCAAAGGAAACAAGAGTATTTCGCTGTTACAATCACACAAAATAAACAAAGGGCCATAATTCCCTAAAAAATGATCGAATCACAAAACCCGAAATATATGTGTGGGGTTTCTTGGTAACAACAAGTCTGTGAAAGTTTCGTAAAAATCCCATGAAAAATGTAGGAGTAGTAACCTATTAAAACAAATGTCAGATTTTTTTAAACACAATGACCATGTGACCTTGACCTTTGACCTACTGATCTGAAAATGCACAGGTCCTGTAGAGGTTGTCATGAGGAACCTACATATGAAGTTTGATGGATATAGGTGCAGGCGTTTTGATTTTATAGGCAAGGTTAAAGTTTGGTACAAACAGACAAACAAAGAGACCAAAAACCATATGCCCCCAATCTATCGATGAGGGGGCATAAAAATTAAAAAATCCCTTGCCTTAAGCTTTGACCTTACCTACCTAAATTTTAAATAAGCATAAAAGCATAAACAAACAATTATTTTCATAAGGCTGAAGACATCTATACTGACCTCCTGAGCGTATTATATGTGTACATCTATAAAACAAGTACCGGTATATATCATATTTACATTCCCACAGATACATCACATACTTCCCGCCTTTTATATATAAGGAAGTTTTACTTTGTCCACATAGGAAGTTATGTATTTGATAACACTACATACCATATGTATCATAAATTTGAAGAAAAATCACCCAATTTTTAATACAGTGATATAAGTTATGGAATCTTTGGATACCCTGAGTAAAATAGTTACTCATACTTTCAAAATTCATATTTCCATGTATACCATTCAGAGAACTAACCAAGGCATAAATTTCTGTTAATTTATTCTATTTTGGATGCAAAAATTGTCAAATTTGCGTCTTTCTTAAGCAACTTTTACAGGCCTTAAACAATGGGGCAAAACAAACTGCACTGACCGATGATGCCAATGAAGTCATTGACATAGAAAAAATAAATAAAAATAAATAAATAAAGTGATACCATGATTGCATATTGAGTACAAAAACATCCAAAAATGCACTAAGAAAATCACTCAAAACAAGTAGTATATAATTAAAGAGTTAATTGAAAAAAATAAACTAACCTTACTGCATGTAATGATGATTTAACACCCTTCCATAAAATGAAGTTCATAAATAAATAATAAACGTAATAAGTCTAATCACAGTTTCAATTGTATTGTTGAACTGTAAGTAAATATCTCTACTTATATACTAACAAAGTGTATATCAGTTATATAGTATAATGGAGGTCAGGATAAAGGCATACGTAGTTTATCTTGTTTTGGTTCTAAATTGCTCAAACGTGACCGTGATGTTTAAACATGACAAATAAACACAGCTGTATAATGTAAGCAATATCACGTTTTTCTATCTCCCGCCAAAAACCAAACGTTCAACTTAAGACATGTTTAGCAATTACACTCAAAACGTCAAAATGTTCATACAAAAACATCATGCTGCACAATTTAAGGCTCGGGAAATAAAAATATTAGTACAGAAGTTAAATTTTACATCTTTATTCCAATATCAAGGAAGGATTTTTCAACAAAAAGCAGCCTTTCATTTTAGTTACCCATTTGAAAAGCAGTCAATGCAAGTACAAGCCCCAACTCATATTTGAGGAGGCCTTCATGGTCAATTGGCTCTGGCCCCTTCCTACCAACCACCAACCCAACGAACATGTTCAAATCCCAACCAGGATCTTATTTCACCAGTGAGTTAGTTTAAACTTATTTATTTTACATCAATTGTTGAGCAAGTTCTTACAACTTATATTAACTACGCTCAATGACTGCGCTTTCTGGATTCTGGCTATGCAGTACTTGCGCCGAAAGAAGAAATTGTGAAGGTTCGGGTCAAATTCTGCCACTGAAGGGATTTAAACCCGCAACCTCTGGGGTATGGAGTCCAACGCTCTACATTTACACCACTGCTCCTTCACCGGTGAGTTAAACAAAAGTTGGTGGTTCTACCAAAGTGTATATATTATATGCCTTGGGTACTCCTCCATCATTAAAACTGGTCAAGGCGCCAAGTGACACAACATTTAACTCCCCCCCCCCCGCCACCCGTGATGAAAAAAATATATATCTGTGGTTGACGCAACAGCAAGTAAACAGATCAATTTATTTTTGTAGTGTCTGGGAATGGATAATATTGTCAACAAATAACACAACATAAACCATATCCTGGTGAACATTTACTTCCTATAATCAAGTAAAACACCTAGCCTTATTGCCTTATCAAACATAAAACATGAAAATTCATGAGAACTATACAAGAATATTGTTTACTGCATTAAAGATGGATGTTAAATTGTATGTAACTCAACATTACAGCTAATTTTATCTCCAGTCTTGGCAACCAAAGGCTATCTTAACTGTTCCAATAATTCCATTGAACAGACAATACAGAACACTGAAATAGCTCACGTAGACAGTATCTGTTATTACACAGAGTAACTGACAAAGAATTCGGTCAAATATTCACTAGAATAATCAACCTAATCAAATGGCATTACATTCAGAAATCTGAAAACAGGTAATATAACTTACAATGAGACCAGTATAAAGACCAGTTAATAAAAACTGACTTATTAGACTGAACATAAAACCCAAGAATCTGATTGGATGCTAAGAAAGTTCAAATTCAAAATTAACCAATTGAAATTCCATATTCTTCACAAGATCCCATACCTAAATTCAGCCACAAACTTGATCCCTAATTAATTTAAAATCATTTATACATGAAGAACCCCCAAACTAGCAGGTTATAACCAAACTATCACCTCATTGACCCCTAACCTCCCTGCACTAATTATGAGGTTTCCATTGAAGAGTCTCACAAACATTTAGTCTGCCTTAGAGTATAATCTAAACAAGAAGTATGTTAAAAGTGCATTAAAAATTCTTTCTAATATTTACTTATGTTGAAAGATAAATTCTGTTCATCTCCATTACCTATATATATTTGTGCAACTTGTATATGATTCTTTGTTTAAAAAGTTATGTCCAACTTTGTTTAATTGTAAATTACGTTGACAGTTTATGTTTGTATTTATGTATGTAGATGATGTACCATGTACATGTCTGAATAAAAATATCTGTCTGTCTGTCTTAAACCCCAGCTGGTACCACTCATTGCCCTTTCAAACAAAATCTTCTCATTCCCTGTAAATGATGTTACATTAATAGTAAGTTTGAGTATATACATGCTTCTTGCTAAAGGTGGCATATCAATTTAGAGAGCATTAGCCTTGTTTTCTAAGACAGGTGGAAAAATTATACTTATTAAAGTGATAGAACAACTTTTCACAGAGGAAGTAGCTTGTAAACTATACAGATAATGTCAGTCTTACATCTTTGATATACATGACAAACTAGTGTTTTACAACCAATTAACACTCAATAAAACAACAGTACAACGATGCACAAGTAATGACCTTCAATATGCAGACATGAAGAAAAATATCGCAAGAGCAGCCGCCCATTTGACTCAATTAGCTACCTGTAGAGTTTGCCTGACAGACAGCATTATTTCTTGCCTCAAGATTTTCTAAGTTGATAATACATTCCCCTTCTTGCTTCTCAGCATGTCCTGTTTGTAACCATCTTCACAAACTGTCCAATAAGACAAACAAGAGGGCCAAGATGGCCCTATATCGCTCACATGACAATCACTGTTCACTCATTAAAACCTTGTTTTGAACCGGTGACCCTAGTTTTTGACCCCAGATGACCCATGTTAGAATTTGTCCTACATATAAATAAGACAAACATTCTGCCAAATTTAGTGAAGATCCAATCAAAACCATGAAAACAACAGCATAGACAAGGTTTTCCTAAGATTTGACCTTGTGACCTAGTTTTTGAAACCAGACAACCTATGTTCGAATTTTCTTACATATCATTAAGACAAACATTCTGACTAGGTTTGGTGAAGATACGATCAAAATTTGACATCTACAGTGTTAATAAGGTTTTCCTAAGATTTGACCTTGTGACCTGGTTTTTTACCCTAGGTGACCCATATTTGAACTTGTCCTTAATATCATTAAGACAAACAATCTGACAAGGTTTGGCCAAGATCCAATTAAAACCATGACATTTAGAGCTTTTACAAGATTTTTACCTAAGATTTGACCTGGTGACCCAGTTTTTGACCCCAGCTGACCAATGTACAACCTTGACCCACATATCATTGAGGCAAACATTCTGACAAGGTTTGGTGAAGATCCAATTAAAACTGTGACATCTACAGTGTTAACAAAGTTTTCCTAAGATTTGACCTGGTGACCTAGTTATTGACCCCAGATGACCCATATTTATACTTGACTGTTACGATTTGACAAAGTTTGGTGAAGATCCAATAATAACTGTGAAATCTACAGTGTTAACATGGTTTTTCATAAGATTTAACCTAGCGACCTAGTTTTTGACCCAAGATGACCCATGTTCTAAGATATTATGAAGACAAACATTCTGACAAGGTTTCATGATCATCCAATCAAAACAGAAGTGTTTTCTCTAGAGTGCTCACAAGGTTTTCCAGCAATTTGCCCTAGTGACCTAGTTTTAATACAGAAATGACCCATTATCAAACTTGACCTACATATTATTAAAATAAACATTCTGACAAAGTTTCATAAAGATCCAGTCAAAACAGTGATTTCTAAAGTGTTCACAAGGTTTTCCCTTATTTGGCCCTGGTGACCTAGTTTTTTACCGAGAATGGCCCAAAATCGAACTCGTCCGAGATTTTGGATTTTGTTGATATTAATGTTCTGACCCAGTTTTGCTAAAATTGAGCTAAAAATGTGGTCCCTAATGTGGTCACAACATAAAGTTTGACGACGCACACCGCACGACGCCGGATGGAGAGTGATCCTAATAGCTCACTTTGTCACTTTGTGACATGTGAGCTAAAAAGGCCAATTCAGCCAAGTGCTAACAAAACTGTATGAAAATATCAAGTCTGGTATCCATAGCAATGTAACACAACAAGTTGTTATTGCCAGGACACAATAAATGATTTACACAGCTTTCAATATTTCACAATCACTCTGTAAGTACCCCATGCAATTTTGCTGAGGACATTTTCATGAAACAATTCAGAAAACCATTCATTCTAATCTTGTCACCTTATTGAACTGTTAATTTTTAGGTATAAATGACGGATTAATTATTCAAGACCAGTAAACAGTAACGTCTCCTAAACTATTAAATGCACTGTTTGATGCAGCTAGGGTACTTCCCATGTTGCCATGTAATGAATCATCAAATAAACTGATCAATAATTTTTACAGCAAAAAACTTGATCAGTCATTTCTGAACCTAGTTGTCTAGCAGTTCTGTATCAATATATTAATTGATTCAACCATAATCTTCATTGATCACCAAGGGGGCGAGGATCTCTATCTCCATGTGAGGTTAATAAAAATATCTTTAATAAATATGTACTTAATAAGGTCATGAACCTGTAAATCTAGGTCACAGCTGAGCGATATACACAATAAATAAATGTATACATAAATATTATGACCAACTTTGATGGTACACAAAACCACCTAAACATGAGTCATACAGTCTAATATTCAGACATAAACACTTATTTAAGTTTGAATACATCACGTTTTTTTATCAGCCAACATCACTATAAATACTAACATACGATATTTAATGTGGTAAAGTTGAAAACACCCAATGTCTTAATAGGTTTGAAAGTGTCAAACACTCAACAAAAACAGCCATGAATTTCATATAGTCTGAACAACCAAATAAAATGAATAAAAAACAAACAACAGTGTTGTCTACCAACCACTGAATTGTGTAAAACATTACCATCATCAGATAAATTCTCATTGTTCTATGTAATTCTTGACAAACTTTAGTGTGGGCAAACTTATTTGGCCAGTAAAACAACAGTCATTTTTATGGTAACTTGGCTAAAAGAAATGTAACAGTAATATTCTTTCCTAAACATTATATATCTTTCATGCCATGGGATGCGATTTGTCTGCAACTACTTTTATACAATGTACTTTGAATTTTGCTTCTAGTAACGGTCCACACCCTAAAATTAGTTCAGTCTGACAGGTAATCTTAGCACGACTATTTTTCTGGCTTAGAATAAGTATATCAGCATCCAGAAAATCAGTAAGTTGATATGTATGGCTCAGTATTTCTTTGTAATAATTAGCCATATAATTAAAAGGAAAAGTAAAGCTTAACTAAACATAATACAATAACCTCCCAGAAGAAAACAACAAATAATTGTAATACAACACGAATGGTATTTTGAGGAACGATTTGACAAAGTACTTGCACACAATGATGGCTTTGTTCAGGAGGTAAAGAACACCATATATAGGCTACTGCGTCGTCGACAACCTAGTAACCTGATTGATACATGACATTAATGAGACCTTTATCCTATTCATGCAGTCATTAATTTAACAACAAAGAAAATGATGGGACACATAATTATAATGAATGCTTAATCTGACGAAATGTAATAAAAGAAACTGAGGTTAAAGACTTTGGTTTTGCATGACTATTCCGAAGATTGCAGAAGTTATATTCCTTAATAATCCTTTCTAACTAGGGGCCACACACATTCATGAATTTCAGGGTATGATGTCCCCATGTTACCTATATCAATTGTAAAACAGTAGCCCCAAAACAGGGTCCACATGCATCCACAAACCAGTCTATATTGCAGGGCCAATGACATCCCTGTGCTACCTAAAGAAACCAAAAAAAATTAATAGGGCTAAACACATCAATGTCCATGTGTTACTGAATATGACAATAAAACAGCATCCCACAATTAGGGTCAAAACCAATCTAGGTATTGTAAGCCCGTCCATGTCAATGTGTTCACTAAAATCACTGTAAAACTTTTGCCTGTAATTAGTTTCTTAACCACATCTGTGTATTGCAGGACTACATGTACCATGTCCCAGCATTGTCTTATATGTTAAGTTACAAATTATGACAACTGAATGTGTATGAGTGCATTTTTCATAAAATATTCTGAAGCACATTTGAAGTAGGGGTTGCAATGGCAATCCTTACATGCTTTACCAGAGAGCTTCAAATATACTTCTATTGTACTTGAAATGTGCATAATTCATGGCTGGGTTTTCACATAGTTTATTGATTTTTTGTTCAGTCATTTAAGATTACAAACTGAATAAGGATAATTCATAACAAAGACTAAACAATGTATTCAGTGGTATCATAGCCACAGCTTGAGTCATTTCCTGAGTTGAAATTTGAACCAAGTTTTCTAATCAACCTCCTATTACTAATGAATCTGAGGACAGCTTGAGACACAACATTAAAGCTTGTCTGATACATTCAGGAACAAATGTAGCTTAACATGAGAATTGAAATTATGTGGCATTCCTGAGGTTACAAAAACACTTCTAAACATCAGTTCAATAATACAAACTTTTTCATTGGTTAACCATAAAATTGACCTTGAAATTAACCAATCAGAGACTTGGATACATGAACTCATCTCAAAACTTGTTCCTTGCCTTGGACCTTGACCTTGTGTTAAAATACCACCCAATTACAATTTAATGAAAACAAAGGCTCATGAAGTCCAATTCCTGACAGATTACAACAAACATATAAAATCAAAGTACTGAAAGTACTCACAGAAACTGAAGTTAGACATAGACTTACATTGCAACATGGAACAAGAACTAGTTTAACAATTGCATGGCAGATGTAGAAAAAACAAAATACTTTGGTAAGCATCAAAATTAATGTCCATCAAGCGAGTGATGGCTATGGTAAGCTAACCTATCATTCACTTTCCAAATGTAGTGATGTACGTTTACTTGACCAAACAATTAGGTAGATCGAAAAATACTTCTTTCCTTATTCTTTTTAGAAGCTTATGGCTAAAATGTAGGACCAGTTAGGTAAATAGGTTTAGATTTTGTTACACAAAAGGGGACAAAATCAGTAATAACCCCTTATAAAAGCCAAGGGAGGGGGCCAAGCCCTATATATTATACGGCCCTGTTATGAGCATTTATTGTTCACCAATCACAAATGCTTTATATATAAGAATCCCCTTAAACCATATCTACAGCATCTTAAAATCATCTAGACATTTGAAACTTAACAAAAATAGATGATATTCTGAACATCATAAAATGGGCGTACAGATTTATTGCTTTATACATATAATGATACACCCATGTGCAATAAGAAACACAAAGAGGACACTGCAAACACAGAGAGCAAAATCAATATCAGTTCATATACATGTAGAAATTATGTATGCCAGTCTAATTATCAGCTAGCTGTTATTGGAGAAATTTAATATCCTGATATAATGTAACATAATCAACTTCTATTATCTGGCAAACTGTTAGTTTCCTGACTGGTTGAGCATTTATAGTTAAGACGGAAACTAATCTTTAAAGTCACTTAAAATAAGTTAAAGCAGAAATTAATAACTCTTGACTTAGTAAACAAACTGGTGACAATTAAGACAAAAAAACAGACTTTAAATTAGCAACAGTTTTGATACAAAAGGACACCTCTATTTTATATGGCTCTATGAACAGTTATAGTGTATTGGAAACCAGTCATTAGAAAGTCTGAAACTTAAGAGTCTCATTAGATTCAGGTAATCATAAATATTGGAAACCAGTCTGAAACTATTCTCATAAGACTCATGTAATCATAAATATTTGAAATCAGTCAGAAACTAGTCTCATTAGACAGTCTGAAACTTATATAGAGTCTCATTAGACTCATGTAATCATAAATATTTGAAACCAGTCAGAAACTAGTCTCATTAGAAAGTCTGAAACTTATATAGAGCCTCATTAGACTCATGTAATCATAAATATTGGAAACCAGTCAGAAACTAGTCTCATTAGAAAGTCTGAAACTTATATAGAGCCTCATTAGACTCATGTAATCATAAATATTTGAAACCAGTCTGAAACTAGTCTCAGTAGACTCAGGTAATCATAAATATTGGAAACCAGTCAGAAACTAGTTGCACTAGATTGGTCATAGTTAAAATTGTTAACTTATTTGAAATCAATCTGGGGGTACAAAATGGATATGACAGTTATATAAAATGGAGAGAGCTAGATATCTACAAATCAATTGAACTTAGTTAAGAACATTAAACTTTTGAAGGGTTACTGTACCATAAAACCTAGCAATCACCTAGATTTTACTGCCTGTTGTTAAGTCTAAAATGGATGTTAAATAATCATTAATGTTTCTAAATGGATATGTTCTTGCTAAATGTACCATATAGTTTAACATATTGTTCAATAATTAACCAATTATTCAAGCTGAACATTATGAACTGGTCTGTCCTTAATCTCTGATGCATGGTAAAAAGGTTCAAGTCTGTTGCTTAAATACAAAAAAAGCAAGATTGGAAAGTTATAGTCAGCTGTTTGAAGTTCATTAAGTTTAAATCTCAGGTAGGGTATCTTTGTTTACCTCTGTGGTGACGGTAATCAACCGTTAACAGCTGGTGATGAAACCTGTATTACATATCATTAATACACCTAGTGTGGACTTAAATACAAGAGTATTAATGTACCCGCTGCACTTGCTGACTTGGGAAGTGACTGGTGTTTTGTCTGTTGTTATGCTGTAGTTTAACATCAGCACCAACAGCAAAGGTCATTCAGCAACTTTTCCAAGGAAGACTCATGGTTTACATCGGGATCAGACTCAGCCCTTCGGTAATCTAGCAGGACAGCTTCATCACAAGTGAAATTAAGCATCGGCGGGAATCAAACTCACAATGGTGAGCAGCTAATGATCACTAAACAGAGATTAATCATTTAACAGCTGTGGCCTCATAGAAAGTGATTGTATACTGTTAGAAAAGTATGACATTGTGTAGATCAACAAACTGTTTTGAGGTCAATGTGACTGACATCTATAAAGATAATGAAGTGCCATTGATTTCATCTTTCATGTACAACCACATCATTGTAAATGTGGCAGGTTTTTTATTGAAGTAATTACGCACTAGATACCCATATAACGTCACTACATAAAACAAATGAATGAATTAAAATTACCTATCACTGAATTTACAACAGTTGTTGATCTGATGGATTCAATACTTATAATCTTTAACAGACATCTTTTCCAAACCTTTGGAGTGAGCAACACAGATGATCTAAATTGAAAACATCGTTATTTGAGGGCAAAATAAACTCTGAAGGTTATTCACCCTGATATCTTGATAATCTGTTTTATTTATTCTAGATCAGGGATGTGTCAGTACACCTCTGAATCAGACAATATCCATACTGTAAAACAAAAGCTGACTGACCTAAAAATAGTGGAAATAAAATAATAGAAGGCAAAATCACCAGGAAGCAATCATGCCATTGAAGATGACAAGGTGATAAAGACACTATTGCAGGCAAAACAATTGTCTGAAGACTGATCTAAACTACATTCTGTAATATAGTCCCAGGTTCTGTTGACCATTTTTCTCTGCCTATGGGGTTTGAACATCACACCAACTCAAGGTTTTTTGGCTCTTGTAAGTGCATAGAAAGGTTAAATAAGTGAGGAAGTGGATGCACCATTTTTTGGGCTTAAATAAAAAAGCTGCGGGTTGCAGGGGGAAAAGTAGGGTCCATCGGGGACCTAGTACAATTCAAACCTTAGTAAAAGGCTAACATTCATAAATACTGTCTGAAATCTGTGATATACTAATTTGTTTAGACATGTGGCAGGATAAGATCGGATTGATTTTGTTTTAAGTTTTCAACTATTTATATTAAAACAATATTCTTACTATCAAAGTAATCTCCATACAATTAGCATGGTATATTGTACAATAATACATTCAAGTATTAAGTTAACTTTGTTAATTAAAATTTTCTGCCATTTAAGCTAAATGTACTAAGATTTGGCAGTGACTTATAAGAATTCATTGACTAATATATTTTGCAATCATTATGCTAATTATGTTTCCTCCATTTTGTTTTTGTGAAATGAAATTTAACCAACAATCTTAATGAGTAAGAAAAATAAGAAAATTTGTTCTGAACTGTTTTAAGACTTCAAGAATTATAGGTCTTTAACCTAATTTAATAATTACAGTACTTTTATGTACAGTTGGCCTTCATTTGTAGAACTTTCATATACTTACCATATTTTTCATGTTCATGAAGCCAGAAACACTTTTTTTTTCACCTAACAAAACAGTTAAAAGAAATTAATTGAAATAACAATTTAATGTGTTAAATAATACCATTAAAAAGTCAATTAGATAGATTGTTTATATGAGTACTAAGTTTGATAAATTAGTATCATCTTTTGATAAGTTAGACAATAACATTTATATTAGAATAACAAATAATTTCACAGTACAATTAACCTATATTGATGAATACTTAACTTTACTTTCATTTAAACTTATTCATTGGCAGGTCACACCTAAGCCTAAGGGTATTCTTAACCAATTCATTTCCTACCAACTACGCAATATATTCAGAGCCCACTTCTAAAAAAGCCATGCAATTGAAGTTAAAAACAAGTCCAGAGAGAGTCTAGGTGTTAACTGCATGTACTTATATCAACTAAACTTTATCAGATTTAACGCAAAACTCTATATCAACAAACATGTTTGTATAAGCTATGAAGAAGTACTTCAGATTAACGACCACTTTCGATCAGCTGTTTCACATTTATTATGATCTGTATACATGGTGTATCCAATAATAACATGACCTACTTACCTATTTCTGATGTTTACCAGCTCTGATATCTCTACTCGCTTGTCAATCAACAGGGAAATATATCAGCAGTATGATAAAAGTGGTTTAATGTCAGACTATATTGATAATAAGATAATGAGAGAAAGTATACAGGGATTCCAAATATACCTGACAGCAAGCAAGTTATAGCTGTCTGATACAGTTAATACTGACAAGTGAAACAAACACCAAACTATATATATACAGTACAACCTCTCCAGAGCAGTCCTCTGTTGAGCAAACAACCTCCCTTCAACAACAGCACAATTTTTCCTCACTGTACAATTTATTAACTACTAATTTAACCTCTCTAGAGCAACAAGAATCAACTACCAACATAATTTTGCTACGCCTAAAGGGTGTTGGTTTAGAGAGGTTGCACCGTACATCAATTGATCTTCCTTACAACAAAGATGAAATTCATTTTCTTATGCTAAAACAGAGAGAGCATTTGTTCCACTTATTTATGAAGACTTAATTATCTTAAACCGTAATGAAAGATATACAATTATTCTTCAGTGAAAAACCACAGAAATTTAAACCAAAATGATTTTCTAACAAAGAAATCTATACACACAAAGAGGACAAAGACATGACTAAGTCAGGAATAGTGGAAGCTACAAATCAAGAGTCGAACAAAGAGATCCATGAAGTCTAAGCATGATGTAAGGTCTTTTTTTACAAACATCAGTTAGTTAGCTTTAAGTGACATCATTTGATAACAGGATTATATTATCATAAAGCTAACTACGACAGATAATTGTGTTAAGAAAACTGCTACATCATCCGTTGATTCTGACAACATAGGGAAATACAATTTTATTATTAACTTCCTAAGTGTGATAACATAATTACAGTGAAGCCTGTGTTAGAGGACACCTAATAATGGCCAATCTATGAATAAAGGATATGTTCATTTAAAAACCGTCATTGATTATTTAGAACAAAACAACCTCTGAAAAAAGTCCACCAGTCCTGTCGATAAAGGTCACATCTTGTATTCCCCAAGTGGTGGCCTTTGTTTGCAAGTTTGATTGTATTTAAGTACCATATATGGTAATATCAGTTGTTTGATATGTCTTATATTGGTAAGATGTATTAATTGATTGAACAAGACAAGTTTCAACTTATGAAAATCAAACTTACTTCAGCTTTAATTATATTGTATAATTTATAACATAGTTCTACAGCCTACACAATCACAATAAAGGAAATTCTAATCTTGAGAGAAATAATGAACGTCATGATAAAATATGAATCCATTCCTTCAGTCTGTGAAATTAATGTTTAAAATGTGGTTGCCCGAAACAGAAATTTTAGCTGCGTCTGCTATGATTTATTAATGAATACATTGTACTTGGTTGTCCGAACCAAAATTTTGGTTGTCTGAATGAAAAATTGGTTGTCCCGGACAACAGGACAACTGCTAATTTCGCAGACTGTTCCTTGGTATAAAAGTTACTAGCGCTTAAATCATTTAGTATCGTGCTACAGGCTCGCTTTGATAACTCAATATTGCTTGATGATAACCATAATCTCGGCAAATTCATCTAAAACAACCAATTATTTCTGCCGTCTCTTAATAGAAATATTTCCTGAAATTTATTCTATGGATTTTCACCACCTGACTCGACATTTTGTCATTACTGGAAAATGGAGGAATATTCAATTATATGTTGATGATTGTATGCTAATTCGCGTATAAATATACAGAATTTTGTATTATAGTAACTTGTGCATCAATATTTTATTATCGCATTCAGTTGGCAAGTTTCATACAGTCAATAACAGGATGTAATCCACACTGACGTCACATTTTATAACAGTCAGAGGTCAAATATTATCTTACACAACAAATATAACCATTTCCACAATGTTATATCACATAGTTAAGAATTATCTAACAATATTTGCATTATGTCTGATGATTATCTATTCCTTAGCAGTACCTAAACATTACGTAGACCAGTTAACAACGACACACAAAAATACATTTAAACCTGCGTTACAGGTCACCTCTGAATAATGGCTACCATGTGAATAACAGCCATTCTGATAAAAACTGTCAAAGATTATTCAGAACGAAACAATTTCAAAATAAAGGTCATCTGTTAAAAGGGCCACATTATGTCTTTCACAAGGCCAATTTAAGAGTGACCTTTGTTCACAGGTTTGACTGCACATTTCATACTGTGTAACCTCTCCAAAGCAACACCCTTTGGGAGTAGTAAAATTATGTTGTTGTTTAGAGGTTGTTGCTCTAGAGAGGTGAAAATAATAGTCAAATCATACAGCTGGGAAAGATTATGCTGTAGTTGAAGGGAGGTTCACAGTTGCTCAAGAGAGGGTCACTTTGGAGAGGTTGTTCAGTACTTTTGTATCTTTTTTGCGGAGAAAATGTTCACTGAGTTATCAATTTGAGTCTAACATAGAGAGCTTTAACAGCTGTATATTATCTTTGGTGCCAACATTAATCTACCCATAAACTGATAGACACATTTTCAAGTTATTTTGGCAAATAAATATTGAGCCATAACAAAGCAGTTTGTAAGTAATTTATACCATTTCACTGCCAAACTGATAGCTTATCAGGCCTTCTTCTATTCAGTTTTTCACTCTTCTAATGAACTGGCTTTCTTGTATAGATCTATGCATGCAGTCAAATTGACTATACCTCAAACTTGAAATAATGCCTGAAGAATGGATCCTAGGGCTTGTAATGCTGAGTAGTGATTTTAATAGGAACATGCAAGGGCACACACACTTTTGTTCATGTTTGTTTGTTTCATTGGGTTTTACGCCCCTTTTCTAGTCAGAGTCATATGAGGCAGACAGTTCACCTAAACTATCGTTCCAGGGAAGAACCAGTACCAGATTCTCAACCTCCGTAAGCAACTGCCTACTTTCTCACATGAAGAGATGCATGGCTGGTAGCCAGGCTTTAACCCACGACCCTCTAGCAGTGAGAGTTAATAGTGATTTGAAGTCAGTGACCTTAACCATTCGACCACAGAGGCGGGTCCACCTTTGTAAAAATTTAGTTAAAGTCCCATAAGCTTAAATATCATTGAAATAAATACTATTTATAGAACACCTGTGTTTTCCCCACAGTCATGCTATGCACACGTAGTAAAGTGACGTCACACGCCCTACATATTTCAAGTTTACAAAAGCAAAAATCACAGTGAAATGAGTGTTTTCAGGCGAAAAAGGGCTTGTTTCATCGGTAATATTTATCTTGGGATGATATCAGCAATTATATGTTTTTGCATATATTTTTCTACTGCAAAAAGCTAATGGGGCTTTAACTTCCATTTATAATTTAATAATATCTATAACTGAAATTTCTCTGCATACATTGCAAACTTAGCATAAATTATTGCATCTTTATAGACAATGTAGTTAACTGGTTAACACAATCAATAAAAGTTAACAAAGACAAAACCCAAACACATGACCATATTGTCAAGCAAAAATGTGATAATTTAGCTAATTAATTGGGAAATGCAACCGTTTTAGAGCATAATGTTGTTCGTACGCATTATTATTGTACTTAGATCAACAAATAACATTCCATATTGATTCAGTCCATGGCGAGGACTGTGAATTTTGTCACGTTCCAAAGTTAAAACTGTTAATAATTTAATCCCACTGCTGCTTGTCTAATTTATGAGTTGTACGGGCAATCCGTTCATGATTTTGCTATTACATATATTGCCCGTTAGACAGGTAACGTCATGTCAAAAGTGTCTCCATATCCATCTGTTGAGTACAATTATTAGGCCTTACAATACTGCACATTCCTCCGGTGAGGGGATTGAACCCATGCAGGTATTATAGCACTGTACGCAGTATAGGGCTATGTAAGCGGACACTCAACCATGGTGCTGAAGAGTTAACCAAACAGCAAGGCTGCTGAATGTGGTCTACATTTCTACAATCACTAGAATATTAAACATGCAGCTCTAACTTCGATTTTAGAACTTAATTTATATTATTGATTTCTCACATGCATCATAATGCACGTATCTACAACAAATATTCTAAGAAACGACAGGAACTCACAGAACACGAATAAATTCACAACATTTCAGTCCCACACAATGAAGAAAATGTCACAAATTTCAGTCAGATGGCATTGCGGTCAACTGAACTTTAGGCCAAAAAATGTCAAGGACGCTCACGATGGCGACGTAGAAAAATAAATAATATGTTATTGTACCAAATATTATCCATTTATCAGCTTTATTCGCGAATAACCCGTACCTTACCTTGCAAAGATGCTCAGACAATCCTCCAAGGTCGCTGTCAAGACGACTAGCAGCCAAAATTCGACACAGTAATGAAAGTGAATTCGCCTCAACGCGTAGCCAGAATAATAACAAACTTTGCAATACACATATGGCTCCTTTTTGACGTTTTGATCACGTGACCAAAAATAGGCGGTGCTTTGTCCAACAAAAACAAAACCACGTGACTTTATGTTTATCACAAGCGCACGAGTTCCACAGCATAAAAAGCGAGTTGGTGGAACCGTGAATCGAAATATTTACACTTGCCATAATGACCGTCAATTTTTTAAAGCGTATGTTTAATTCCGTATCGTTCAAAAGCTAAAAATAATCCCTCAAGATAACTCGTGTGTCCAGATTTTATATGCACCAAGATTTGCCTCCCTTTGAAAGAATTGCGCAGGGACAAAGCACAGTACGTCTCGATGATATCAAAGACCTATAGGTCTTTGATGATATCTTGGACAAGTTCAAACATGGGTCATCTGGAGTAAAACAATTGGCCACGGGTCAAACCATATGCGACGATACAAAAAAGATACAAGATTACAGATGGTTGACATAGGAAGAGGAAGAACTATAGCCTATAAAGATCACATGTGCAGTTTTATTTGGATCTTAAGACCAAACCTTTTCAGAATGTTTGCTCTATTGATATCCTGGATGCCTTTGAACATAGGTCATCTAGGGTCAAACTTTGGGTCACTGGGACAAATCCAAACAAAAACTTGTCAACACTATATAAGGCCACAATTTTTATTGGATCTTCATCAAATTTAATCTTGTCCGAATGTTCGTTTCTACTGATGATATCTTCGACAAAAATAAAAATGAGGTCACCATGTCAAATCACGGGTAACTAATAACACTGTAGAGACAACATTGCAATGTTATGAAAAAATTGGCAGTCTTACTCGGGTATAGGTCTTTGGGTGATCGAGAAAGGGCCATCATATCCGCCTCGTGTGGATTTATATAGAAATGACCAAGGACTTACATATATACATGTATATATGAGTCCTTGAAATGATCTAGAAGTTGAAGAAACTCTTAATAAGAAGTAAATAAAAGTTAAATTGCCGAAAACTCTTTCAAATCTTCACCTTTGTGGTTGAATAGACTATTTAAGATAGGGGGACGGGATATGATCAGGCTCCTAGATGATAATGGCCAAATTGAATTGTGTTACATGTATATGTACAATTCAGTATCTAATGGAAAGTTAAAACCCATTTTTTACAATTAGAGGCCTAATGTTTGAATACTTATTCAATCCATCCCTGTTCAATCCAAACTCCATTGGATAAATCATATTTACCCCTCAATTATTGAAACTATCCTATGGTACTAAATCGGATGCAGTTCTAAGAATATATTATTGTGTTTTACATAAATAGAACATTATTACAACCAAAATCTCAAAGATCTGAATCTCTATCAAAACTTTTAACTGGGTTATTTTATGATATCTCATTCCATACCACCAAGGACTCGTTGGTCTCCGTCGACTATGAGATCTTGGAAGTTCATGTTCGCCCATATGCAGGTGCTATTGGTCCGGAGTTCATTTTCATGAACGATAATGCCCGTGCTCATAGGGCCACTGACACCAATCAGTACATTGAAAGGGAAACTATTGCTTGAATGGACTGGCCCGCTCGATCTCCCTACCTAAATCTCATCGAACACGCCTGGGATATGCTACAGAGAGCGATATCTGGGCGTTCTGTCCACCTGACAACTCAGAGAGGAACCTCTGGAGGAACGGGCTCGAATCCCACAATTTAAGATTCTACGGCTCATTAGAGACATGAGGAGTCGATGTCAGGCTGTTTTTGACGCACGGGGACATCAGTCTCGATACTAAAAACAAGTGAGCACTTTAGCGCATTTTCCTCAAACTTTGTATTCCACACATACCCATAAAATGTCTATTTTTGACCCTGTCCTTATTTCGCCGCTCGTTACGCTCGAATGTTTCAATGTATGGATTACATATTGCACTCATGATATGCAGATATCTTGAAAATAAATAAAAATCATATTTTATGTATGCAATCCAAAATTGACGATAATGCCATACAGAATAATAAAAAAGTGACCCTTATCAAATTTTGAGTAGTATAACATAAAGTAGTTGCAGTTTGTTTGTCAATTATATTAGGTTGAAAAAATATTGAAAGTAGATCCAGTGTTGCGTTTCTAGATGTACTCACTACTCAGTATATGAAAAAATAATTATTATATTTTATGATGGTTTTATGGTTGCGTTCTAAAGTGCCTAACTACCAAATAATCTGTTTCATCCTACATGCATCTCCCATGTCCAGCATCATCAGATGCAGAAACAACTGATCACGATAGATTGGTCATGTGACAACTGTAAGTCTGCCATCAACGAGTCATTATACGGATCGACTGTCTTCAAGACCATGGACATCAGTAAAGAAACAACAACAAGCAACGTAACAACCACAATAACCATCAACTTGCGATGCCACCTATTCATGTGACGACAGACAGCCTCATTGACGGAGGTGGAGACCCACAAATAGCCTGTCATGCCGTTCGATGTAAGGGATGACATTAGCTATCCATCGCATATGTAAGTTGAGGAATTAGAAGAAAGCCCTTCTGGTCTGGACATCGTACCTGATTGCCCAGTCACCTACGCAGTGCGCGAGAATGCTACATCACCTCCAGAAGGCCAAACGTTGGTTCCTAGATGTAACATTCAAGATAGTCAGTCTGCCCTTCTACCAGTTAATGAGCATGTGTTTGCCATCATCAAGAAGAACAACTCAGTCAGTTAGCTACCGCTCCTCTTTGTGTTGATGCCAAGGCGACAAAAGAGAGACTGCATAGCTGTGTTCAATCCACTGCTACAAAGATAACTGCCAGATGTACCATGTGTCGAATGATTCATGATGGATTTTTATTGTCATTACAATGCTCCGTATGTATAAACTAAAATTACTGTCAGTCTGTGAAACCATGACAAAAAAAGTTTAAGTTTGCAATTATATCATCATTTTTAAATAAATCTATAAAATTGTTCACTTTTTGTATTCTGTACGTAATTTGTATATGAAATAATCTATACTTAAGGCCAAAAGTTCTGCACGGTGCGTTTAAAGAAAGATATAATAAAACAATGTTTCTGATTTACCTGTACTTTAAATTGATATTCAAATTTATTCATATAGCGAACAAGTATTCAAAATTTTAACAAATTTGATTCATTAATAAAGGAGTTATGCAACGTTTATTAACACCACCATCAATATCAGTTTTACACGTCAACTTCAAGTTCACCAGACTAGAATGTGATTTTTGCAACAGTTAATATCGGGTATGTCCTTCATTGGCGTTAAAAACAGCTATGCATCTTCTTCTCACTAGTGTCTGTAAGTACCGCTGATCCAATGCAGCCCATTCGCGATGAAGAAAGTACCGTAAGCCTGCTGCATTTTGAATGTTGTTCTCATGAAGTTTAAGCTTGAAATCTGCCCAGACGTGCTCTATTGGATCTAAGTCAGGGCTCATAGCTGGCCATGTATCAATCATGTTGATGTTTTGCGCAAGGAAATTTTGGGTCAACCTTGCTGTATGGGGACGTGCATTATCTTCTTGTAACACGAGTCCAGGATTCCGTCACATAAAAGGAACAACAGGACGTCAAACTTCATCAACGTAACGCTGAGCTGTTATGCAACGTCGTCTAGCTTAGCCCCTGGGTTAACACCAAATGCGTTTTTCCATGATACGTAAAGCCAGCCCATACCATTGTATTCGCGCCACCAAAACGACCTCGCTCCTTGACACAAGCGTCTGTAAACCATTCATTACGGCGTCGATCAACATGCTGACGTCGGTCGTTAAAGTCGATTTGAAATTTGCATTTGTCGATGAAGAGGACATTGTGCCAACGTTGTAACGGCCATCTTTGATGACGTCTTACGAAATCATTACAATTTCTACGATGCCTAGGTGTCAAACGGGCACCACAATAGGGACGTCTTGTACGTACTCCAACTTCACGTGAACGACGTCGAATCGTACGTGCGCTCACATGAGGACGAGTCCGGCCTGGTGTGTTCCTTGCAGTTCGAACAGGAACTTCAAAACGTCTTCGTAGATGAGCTAAAACAATCTGCCTATCCTGCTGACGTGTAGTTTCACATGGACGTCCAGTACGCCGACGGTCGTTTAACTGTCCAGGTTACGCCGTATCGGTGTCTAAGACGACGAGTGGTTTGTTCATGCACACCAAAATGTCTTGCAGCTTGCGCTGTAGTGACCCCGCCTTGCAATTGGCCTATAGTACGCATACTTTCATCATTTGATAGTTTCATTGTGACGTTGACGTCAACTCCAAACATTTTTTTACACTGGCGAATAGTGTCGGGCGTTTTCAATACAAGGAAAGCATAAGACTTTTCTTTTACAATTCAGATATACACGCTGCGCAATACACGTGAAATTCGTGCTTACCGTGACTGCTCAACCGAGACGTGTCGCCTTCCTGTGTTTTAAGAATAACTATTTAAATTTGGGTGTAAGATGAAGAATAAAACCGGTTTTAGGAAAATCACACAAAATTGGAAAAAAGTTATAGCACATGAAAAACCCGTGCAGAACTTTTGGCCTTAATATATATATATATAATTACTATGCATAAGATCACCGGCCAGGTGGTCTTGATATTAAACTAATGTACATGTAATTGTATTTATATTATTGGGCTATATAACTTTATATAAGACATTTCTTTTATTTTTAGCTGCCTGGAAGGCTGTCCGCGAAGTGTTTCATAGGTCCATCATCAGCGACAGCGTGTTTCACTGGACACAGTGTATCTATCGTATGGTTATTCGTTGGGTTTTCAGGACGAAGTATACCGCAGGTGATGGTGCATACGAGTTCATCAGAAAAAACATGGCCCTCCCCTTAATGCCATCAGAACGAGTGGTGCATTCCTTGGCCAGAAGGCACTGACTGCCCAGGGAACATCGACAGATCGAACGTCTGAGGACTTACGTCCAAGAAACCTGGATAAATGGAGAACATGGAAACCCTAGCTACCACTTGTCCATCTTCAAGGAGGCCGTCCATACGAATAATGATCTTGAGGGCTAATACCGGGGCATCAATGTACGAGCAAATGGCAATTCTCTGCCATTCTATGCGATGGTCGTCTTCTGACTGAAGAAGCCAAAGATGTGGACATTGATCACTGTCAGACTGGTTTCTGACAACCTTGTAACAAGAAACAAGAGACAGAATTAAAGGGAAATTCATGACGTCTTTTCAAGATGTGGGACCGGTATGAGGAAGAAGACTATTTTATCACGCCAGATTACTGAGAGAAGTCAGTCATATCATAGGTGCAGGACCACTACTAACTTCCGTTGATAACGAAGAAAATAAACACCGATTTGTATTGTTTGTTTCGGACATTGTGTGTTACATGTTAATTGTGCCTTGTTATGTTCTATAGATGTGAGTTCAAATGTGTATACAGATATTGCTCTTATCTTAATTAGTCCGGTGTGATTTTATTGTTGTCATTTTGCTGAAACAACATACATTAGATGGAATAAAAAACATAAAATAATATATATACATGTACTTAGAAATAATCTAGTGTCACCTGGTGCATATTGTTCTTGCAGATGTATATTTCTATAAGCATATATATATAAAGGCACTGATTCGTAATATAGTACATACTAAACCTCTTGTACCCGTAAATTAGGCTATAGACCTGCCTCCGTGGTCGAGTGGTTAATGTCGCTGTATTCAAACCACTGTAACGTCTCACCAAAAGGGTCATGTGTTTGAGCCCAGCTACCGACCATGTCTCTTTATGTGAGAAAGTAGGCAGTTGCTCACGATAGATGGGAGCTAGTACTGGTTCTTTCCAGGAAACATGGTTAGGTGAACTGTCCTCCTCATATGATTGTTGAAAGGGGGAGTAAAATTCAATATAAACAAACAAACAAATATACTGATTATAGAATCAAAATCTACATAGAACAGAATAAGGCAAATAAAACAACAGTAACAAAAATGGCTTTATTTTAAGAGGCTACACATTTGGAGTTCCCCAATCTTCCACTAAAGTCTTGGACCTCTCAACAAATAAGAAATCAGATTAAAAGATAAAAGAAAACAATATACAAACGGCATACAATGAACACAAAAAAAACATGAAAATCATTAAAACAGCATCATATTAGATAATTATGCACATGTACACTTAATTGGTTAGTACAGAAATGACAGCATCTAGAATATATATATATAGTTGTTAATTGTGTAACTGTAAAATAAGTACATGCACTTAATAACAGAATAATAATAATCAAAAATGCTTAAGTACCGTAAATAAAGCTGAAGTACAAAAGTCAATTCATCACCATTCCTGGATATTGTTATCTTTTTCATGCAAGCACACTGTGTCGTGATTCATTACACAGGTGTTCTAAGTAAACACTTAAAATCACAATTATAACAGCGTTAAATACCTCGCCACATGAAAGAACATTGCATACCAGTTCAGCGCGCACGTTGAATGTCACTGCCTGGTCATTATTTAGTTCAGCAGTGCCATCATTCACAGCAATGCCAACGTTTCTCTAAGACTTTCTGAAAACAATAGCAACAAAAAAAGATAATCGCGCAGATACAGTACAAAATTAATGCCATATCTAGCTGTATAGTTTTCGGACATTGGCAAAATCAAGCACGACGACACTTTGTTACTAGAAGAAATAAATTGTATTGATTTTTGGATAAAATATACTCAATGATCAAGTTTACATTTTCTTCAACTTCTCACCGGCTATATCAGGAAATCCTCAACATGTGAATATAACTGTAAACAAGAGGGCCATGATGGCCCTCTATCGCTCACCTGAGCTTTGTAACACTAGACCTAGATTAAAGTTGTGTGACATGATGCTATTTGAGGTTGGTACACTACACTGGTGTCGATATTTTCGACACCGGTGTGAATTGACACCGGTGTAGAGTCCACTGGGTTGGCTCAAAATGAGAAATTCAAAGTACGGCTATTAGGGCTACGCACCTGTGGTACTGAGGGTCGACCATGTAGTTGTCCTGCCCGACGGCTGGTTGTCAGGTACCGGAGAGCCCAGGCAATCTCCTGGGCTCGTATTTACGCTTCATAGCAGCAACTTTGAGCCTGAGTACCAACCTTGAAGAGCCTTGCCGACGTTGTGATTGCCAGCTTCCGGGGTAACCTGCACGTGGCACTGGGTGCACCCCTTCACAGCGAAACTACTGATCTCCGCCTATCTCCTGTACAACAGCGTCTTGACGAGAGACGCGAGGCGAGTAACGGTTCCTAAAATCTATTAGACCTGCACATCATGCTGCCTGTCGAGTGCCTGTCTGGCTTCCCATGGTATCAGGTTTAGTTAGGTACCTCATGTAGGCAGAGTTGGACGGGTTCCAGACCAAACCAAGGTTGCTGGCTGTGGCATCGGGGGGAAGGCCTTCCGCTGTTGGCCGCTGGGATGGTAAACGTGCTTAAGTTCCAGGGTGATTGCGCACTGCGCTATTACCCTACCCATCCCGGCCACCACAGGCACGGGTAGGAAGGTGTTGCCTCCCGTATAATAGGCAGAGGCCTCTGGTTTGATGAGGCGGAGGACAGCGACGGGGGCCGAGGGGGTCACGTGGAGGACGTTGTTGCTTGCCGGCCCTGCTGCTGATTCCCCTGACACTGATAGGAAGGTCGAGTCGAAGGGCGTGTAGCGCGACGTGCTGCCCTTCATACCACTGGTGTCCTCACCACCAGCAAAGCAAGAGGACAACGAGGAGCGAGCTGCTTCGCCTGTGGGGATCCGTCTCCGCAGGTGCCAGAGGTCTGTCGGGGTAAGGCGTTCAAAGGCGTCAGTTGGCCAAGCGTATCACCCTGGCGAAATCCTGATCATGATATCATGACTGAATATGTTGAAACATGTTTGAACATGTTTGACTATCTTTCAGTCATGATGAGGGATCATGTTATGAGAACATGTTTGACGACCAAAACATGATCAGTCATACTTATCATTTTTTCAGCTTTAGTTTATCCTAAATTTGTCATAGCAATGTGTTGACATGTATTCACAACTATTACAAGAAGTGTGGAGTAATTAATCTGAAATCTAAACTGTTGTCATGTATGACTGTGTTATGACTATGTTTTGCATGATCATATATGGATGTGTTATGACCATGTTATGTATGATTGTGTAATAATCATGTTAAGTTATTGATTGCCAAATATGTTGTTCTGATCATGCAAGTTAAAAGTATGAATAAGTTAAAAAATGATGCGAAATTCCCCTACCAGAGGGCACCGGGCCCCTTCCCCTGAAGTGCAGCTAGGGCCCTGCCACTCCATCCCAGTCGTATGGTATTCCAGGAGAATAATAATTGAACATGCAGCCAACAAGTGACCCCGAGGACAGGACCAATTTTGACCCCAGGGCCATAATTTGAACAAACTAATGGTAGAGGTTCGTTAGAAAATGCTACAAACCAAATATCTAAGCTTTTCTGAAAAAGATATTTTTTTAATGCAAAATCAAGTAAATTTTTATACTTGGGTGGTACTAATTTTGACCCTATTGAGCCATAATATGAACAAACTTGGTAGAGGTTCATTAGACAATACTACACACTAAATATCTAAGCTTTTCTGACAAAAAGATTGTTTAAATTTTCTTGTAAATAAGCCTATGCAAAATCAAGTACAGTTTTATACCCGAGTGGTACCAATTTTTACCACAGGGCCATTATTTGAATAAACTTAGTTGTCTAGAGGTCCACTATACAATGCTACACACAAACTATCTAAGCACTAGGCATTGTAGTTTATGACAAGAAGATTTTAAAAATTTCCTAGAAAACACAGGTGTTTATTTAAACATTTGGTACGAAAATGCATGAGTACGAAAATGCTTGAGTACGAAATTTACCACTGACATGACCTGTCTTGAAACATAGTGTGAATGAATATGACTTGCTTTCATGTTTGTTCATTGATAACACGATTTAAGTAGCCTAATTGAATATTGATGTGCATGCTGGAGTGCTGAACGTAATCACAAACATCTGGATGACGTAATCTAATCACAAACGTCTGAATGATGCAGAGTAAATTCAAGGACAAAATGGCGAAAGTGAAAGTTGCGCGCAATATTAGAATTCCTATTGTCTTCTGCCAAGTGAAGATATTTTAGAACAGCACTGTCGAATTTAAGTGTTTTATTGTTTCAAAAAAATGAAGATTTCGTCTATTGAAAAGAAAATTTTGTTCGAGTGTCGTTTGAAAAGAAAATAAACAACGCCATGACCAGAGACGTATAATACAATTCTGCCATGACCAACTGCAGAGTGAGTGAATTTTCCTTTCTAAATACGTCTTAGCATTTGAATTAGACTTTTGCTTGTCACTGTTATTAATATTTTCTTGATATCAATACTCAGTACACAGGTTGTACAATTTTATCCACTCAATGCACAGATATCAACTTGTTTAAATGCTTCAAAATCGCGAAAACCTGTGACATTCATTTTTATGTCGAGTAATCGGAACATTTTTTTTATAATAAACTGTTTTTTTTACTCTCATCTAATGGAATTACTATTATAAATAGTACTATGGACTATTACAGAAGAGTAATTTTTTCTAAACAATTTCAAAATAGACAGTGACTCAGACTAGATCTACTCAAGAATACAAATTACAAGGCTTTTTTCACAGGTAGGGGATGGGGCCTTTTTTAAATAACCATGATTTTTACAAAAAGGGGAAGAAATAATTGATGTAAATTTAATTTTAGTGGAAAACTGCATGATTTTGAAGAATTTTCCTAAGGGGAAGATGCCTGTTAAAAGCCGGAAAAAAGCTGTGGAATAGATTGAAGCTGGGTACTGTATCTTAATGTTAAATCAACATTTCTTGGCATGTTATTACCCAGTACACTTTTTGACTGTCAATATTCATTGTGATTAACTACATTATATGTGCTAAGTGTACTAGGTGAAAATTAACTTGAATACATTTCTCAATTTCAGCAGCAACATGGCTTTGGAGCTGAGTGGTTCAGTGGCTCTAAGATGAAAAAGTTTTCGAAAACATTCAAAAATGAGAAGAAACACCCTAAAAGATTTGTCTTGTGGTACTGTAGTTGTTTGTTGGAATGCTCTCTCGCCATGAATGCAGTTTTCAACTAAACCAGGAATGAGAAAAACTTTGGTCCCCTGTTAAAGATGCTGCATTGACTCTAGAAAAATTGAAACCTTGGAAAAAGCTTCAGCAAGTGTTAGTGTCCATTCTCAATAACTGACATATTCTGGAAGTGTAATGCAAATATGAAAATTCCGTGAATATAGTGCAGTGTTGGATGTTGGAACTGATTACATTAATTTTGTATAAATTTCTAGTTCAAATCATTGCTGAACTGCTGGTTTCAATTTAATATTCTATTTTCATTTGACAATACAGTGTACCAATTAACCTATTTGTATACAGAATTTGAAATATGTTTTAAATAAGTAATTTTTATATCACAGTTCTTATTATTATTCAAAATTTAAGTTTTTATATGTTACAATTACTATAATATTATGATACATAATTCTGAAATTTGTATTAATCAGTGAATACTCAGCAGTATAATTCTCTAAGGTACTTGCAATAATTTAAATTACAATGTATGCCGCTTTCGAAGAAAAAGGGTTTATATTGCTTTGCGCATATTGGTCGGTCAAATGGCCAGTCAGTCTGACCGTAACCAAAGGTCAAGGTCTTAACTGTCTGAGTTGTACTTGGGGAGCATCTGTGTTTCACGAAGTGAAACACTTCTTGTTTACAGTTAAAGTCTATTTTTGTTCACAGTAATTTTGTTTTTATGCTTTCATTATGAAGACAACTTTTTTTTGAAGAATACAACATTATTAAAGACATAATTTGCTTGTCACTTGTATGGAAGATCTTGATTAAGTATTGTGTAAAATGTTTCCATAAATATTCAATTCATAATTGTACTATTTATACAAATGTTTGTTTTTAAAAAAATGATTCATACAGCATTTATGTATTCAGATTATATTATTTATCACTATTATTGTCCTTGACAGTACCTAGGTTTGGTCTTCTTGAGATCAAGGTGATGGTCACACTAAGCCCTTGTTTCTTTGTGCTTTTTTATATTATGATTTTTATGAATACAATTTTGGATTTTTTTGTATTCAGAAATATATTTATCATTATAGGATTATATTTATTAGAAAGTAAGAGAATCAATAAGTTACTTGAGAGGTTAAATATAAACTTTGTTTTGTTGCAATTTCTGATCATAATATGGATGATTTAGATATAATACAATTGGGACAAATTTCATGAACAGGTCACTCACTATTTTAATTAAGATATTGTATCTGATTGCTCAAACAAACTTGCATTCAGGCATACATTGCCCCGTTTCGTTTCTTTCAGGTCAGATTTTATTATAATGGTAATAGGTTAATTTAGTCAAAGCATTTAACCGTTAGGGAAATACATGTCACTAACACACCCTTCTTAGGCTTTTGGAATTTATGTTAGAATTTCTTTTATAATAATATATGTATATAATAATAAAGAAATGGCCTGCTGTATTCATTGTGATTTTAATGTCATTTTAATTTTGAGTGTTGTAACATGAACATGGGTGCTCATATTTGGTCATGTTGACATTGGTTCAGAACAAGGACAAACATGACTGAATATGTTTAAAACATGTTCTAAGATAATGGACAAAACACATTTGAATCATGAAGCAAAACAAAACTCATTTGAATCATGAAGCAAAAACATGTTCTAAACATGTTCAAATATGTTCTAAATATGTTCAAACATATTCTTAGATAATGGAAAAAAAGTGTTGGAATATGTCTGAACATGTTCCAATCATGTTGCAAGAACATGTTTAAATATGTTCAAACATATTCTTAGATAATGGAAAAAAAGTGTTGGAATATGTCTGAACATGTTCCAATCATGTTGCAGGAACATGTTTAAATATGTTCAAACATGTTTATTTTTAGCGGTGAAACGTGATCATTCATGATCATATTCGATCATGTTTGACAATGGTGCCATTTAACGGACATGTTTAAACATGTTTGAATATGTTCATAACATGGTTAAAACACAGTCAAACATGTTTTTACAACATGTTCAAACATGTTTAAAACATGTTTGATAATGTTCTGATCATGTTAATTTCGCCAGGGCAGGGTCGCGCTCCTGTCCGGCACCGATGGCTCTTCCAGTGATGGGGGCCAATGGCGAGCGGTTCTAACACGCAGGCTGCCGCCGCCAGTGAACGTTCAAGGTTCGAAGCCAGGTATGAGGGCACCAATATGGACGTCTCCGTGCAGTAGAGGCAGAAGTTGGAGAGTAACCATCCAGTAGTGATGGCTATTATCCTTCATTAACGAGCGTTGGTGGGCAGCTTGAAGCTTGAAGAAGCATCTTCAACAAGGCGTCCATCGTCTGTAAAATCAATAAGTTCTGTAGCCCCGAGCACAGTCCTGACTGTCTCACATGGGCCAACTTGAACGCAAATATCGTTCAAGAGTTAATAGTCTGCTTGCGCATGACCATCAGCCACACCGAGAGGGTGTCCAGACAGTTACGAACGCACATCGAGTACATGTGACAGACCGCAAGGGTCAACGATGCATATCACGACTTGCGAAGAATCAGCGAGCCGGCGTGGTTTGAAAAAGCCGTGAACAACTATCTGATCTCCAAGATCGCCAAGCGCATTCTTGACCGTTTGCATAAGATTGGCGGCTCAGGTAAGATCATCTGACAGAGAGCACCGCGTCTCCCTTTCTCGGGAATTTAGCCCGGTGATCACACTAGCCGTCGCCTATGTTAAGCTAGCGGACAGAAAAGTGCATGCATAATAATTTAAGCCAAGCTGCAGTGCTACAAATCGAGGTACGATAAGGTTAGTATCTTTGCCCAAGAAACAAGCCAGAATGACGAGCGGACTTTTCTTCCCCGTGTTAAAAAGCCTTTGGGTTGATTGGCTTGCTGCACGTTACGGCCGAAATATTAAAGCCAGATACCATAAAATGATATGTGCTTAAAGCCTTAGCCTATCTAGAACTACACGCTGATGCACTAAAACATATGAACAAATAATAAGAAAACTACAACTGAAACATGCAGGGCAGGGACCCGCCACAGACCTGTCCTGTGAGGAATTTAGTTTAAGCCCCGAGCGGTGATTACTCTAGGTGTCACCTATGTTAATCTAGCGGGCCGAAAATAGTATGTCTGCTTAGCCAAATTCGGCTACAATTCGAGGTAATGATAACCTTATCTTTGGCTGAGAATGAAGCCGAAATAACGGGCCAATATTGAGCTAGCAGACTTTTCTCCCCCATGGAAAATAGCCGCTAGGTACACTGGGCTCGATGCATGTCACGGTTGCAATTTTTAAGCTAAATACAATAAAATGATACATGCCTAAAAGCCTTAGCCTAGAGCTACACGCCGATGCATTAAAAACTTACGGTAAAAGGAATACTAAGTAATGAGAAAGTTACGACCAAAACATGCAAGGCAGGGACTCGACACGGACCGGTCCTACGGGGAATTTAACATAAGCCCCAAGCAGTGATTACTATAGCCCTCGCCAATGTTAAGCTAGCGGGCCGAAAATAGTATGCCTGCTTAGCCAAAGTGCAGGGCAACAAATCGAGGTATGATAGGCCTATCTTTGGCTGAGAATAACAGGCCGACAATAATATTGAGCTAGTGGACTTTTCTCCCACGTGTGGAAAAATGCCACTGGGTAGCCTGCCCCGCCACAAACGAAGCACATCTGAAGCATATCTGAAGTACAAATGAAGCTTCCCCCTGGAGTATCAAAGAAGTACTTTTAAAGTCTCCTGCTTCAAGAGAACTTCACAGATACAGATAAAATTACATGTATGAAAGTAATGGAGAAGCGCATTTGAAGTCCCGTCCCAATTATGTTAATTAGCGCTTCAGATGTGCTTCAGTATGCAAATTAGGTTGAAGCGCATTTGAAGTCCCTTGTCAGAAGCGCCCTTGAAGCATAAACAGAAGCGTGTCTGAAGCACCTCTAAGAAGCGTCATTGAAGCGCCTACTTATTTGAAGTCCCTGTTTGAAATTATGTTCAGACCATGCATCATGCTAAATCATGAAATGTCTGATATGCCATGTCTGCATCATCAGACAGTAATCAGAAAAAGTATTCAGATATAATTCAGACATTTCTGAGACAACACTCAAAAATAATATTTAGATATTGTACATTGAGTTCACTCGGACTATATTCAGAGAAATATTCAGAAGTTTTTCAGACATGCAGAGCCAGTCTTTTCTTAAATAATTTAATTATACTTGGAAAACTTAACTTAACAATAATAGCAGTTTGATCACATTATAAGATAGGGATTAATTCTGTTAATAATGTACCTAACTACAACACAGTCAAATTGCAGCCTCTCAAGTGTTTCATCACACCCCATCCACTTGGTTTTATCATAATTGTCTCTAAATATATATGAAACTGTCATGTTAGGTTTTCTGCAGGTGTAAAACATTTATCTATACAAGAACTTAAAAACCAGTACACTTACCAGTGTATTAACATCATAGTTTTAGCAGTTTTTCCATTTTCATTATTGGCACACTTTTTCTTATTATAACAGTCAGCCATTTTTTGAATTTACACCATGTGACCTGTGATGTCATCAAACATCACCATTCCTTTAAATATACTGAAGCGCTTATGAAGCCCCTCCTTATAAGAAATAGATTAAATCAATCCATCCTAAAGTCTATGAAGTACTTCTGAAGTCCCCGTGCGCTTCGGTGGAGCAGGGGACTTCATCTGAAGCGTATCAAGAAGTATGAAAGAAGTCCCCGGGACTTCAGATGAAGCGGGTCTTTAAATTTTGCAGCGCTAATGAAGTACTTCTGAAGTACAATAGAAGCAGAGGCTTTAACTGAAGTCTCTGCTTCTTTTGTGGCGGGGTGGGCTTGCTGTATGTTTCAGCCAGAGGTAACTTACCTTAACAGAAGTAAGGTAACTTACCGGTCCTTCCTTTTGTTGTTTTCGAATACCAAATCCGCCATAATACAAAGAATCCAAATCCAGTAACAAGAGGGCCATGATGGCCCTGTATCGCTCACCTGAGTATCGTTACACTAAGGGATAATTTAATCAAGGGAAGTTATTTGTCATGGTAAAAAGTTATCTACCTCAACTATCAAGTAGTTGTTGAAATCAACTGACCCCCGAGCAGGGCCAGTATTGACCCTTGGGCCATGATTTGCATGAACTTGGTAGAAGTCCACAAGACAATGCTACATACAAAATTATAATCTAAGCTCTAGGCCTTGTGGTTTTGGACAAGAAGATTGTTTCAATTTTCCTATATAGGCCTATATAAATCAAGTGACACCCTGGGCGGGGTCAATTTTGATCACGGGGCCATAATTTGAACAAACTCAGTAGATATCCACTAGACAATGCTACATACCAAATATCTTAGCTCTAAGCGTAGTGGTTTTGATCAAGATTTGTTAATTTTCCAATCTAAAAGAGAAAACCGGGGGGGGGGCAATTTTGACCCTGGGGCCATAATTTAAACAAACTTGGTAGAGGTCCACAAGTCAATGCTACATATAAAATATCTAAGCTCTAGGCCTTGTGGTTTCGGAGAAGATTTTTCAAATTTTCCTATATACATGTAAGCCTATATAAATCAAGTGACTCCCGGGGCGGGGTCAATCTAGACCCTAGGGCAATAATGACAAATGTAACCCAGCCCCTTTAACATTTAGTCAAGATTTAAACCTTTTACCAAAAAGTAACGAATTGATAAATATCATTAAAATAAAAACTAAAACAGGGAAATAGCTGAAATTTTCTAAAAATCAACTACTATGTGTGTATAATGTCTACACTAAATTTTTAAAAGTTTCACCGTCCGGTTTTGAAAAAAATTGTGTCAGAAATCCATAGTTACTTGATTTTCGCTAACTAACCATGTATAAATTCCAATAAACAAGACAAAAAAATTGGAATACATATTTTCTTCCATATTACTGTATAAAATCATGTTCTTAATACGAAACATTATCTAACAAGAGGGCCAAGATGGCCCTATATCGCTCACATGACAATCACTGTTCACTCATTAAAACATTGTTTTGAACCGGTGACCTAGTTTTTGACCCCAGATGACCCATGTTAGAACTTGTCCTACATATAAATAAGACAAACATTCTGATAAAATTTGGTGAAGATCCAATCAAAACCATGAAAACTACAGCATGGACAAGGTTTTCCTAAGATTTGACCTTGTGACCTAGTTTTTGACCCCAGACGACCTATGTTCGAATTTGTCTTACTTATCATTAAGACAAACATTCTGACTAGGTTTAGTGAAGATACGATCAAAATTTGACATCTACAGTGTTAATAAGGTTTTCCTAAGATTTGACCTAGTGACCTTGTGACCCAAGGTGACCCATATTTGAACTTGTCCTTAATATCATTAAGACAAACAATCTGACAAGGTTTGGCCAAGATCCAATTAAAACCATAACATTTAGAGCTTTTACAAGATTTTTACCTAAGATTTGACCTGGTGACCCAGTTTTTGGCCCGGCTGACCCATGTTCAACCTTGACCCACACATCATTGAGGCAAACATTCTGACAAAGTTTGGTGAAGATCCAATAATAACTGTGAAATCTACAGTGTTAACATGGTTTTTCATAAGATTTAACCTAGCGACCTAGTTTTTGACCCAAAATGACCCATGTTCGAACTCGTCCAAGATATTATGAAGACAAACATTCTGACAAGGTTTCATGATCATCCAATCAAAACAGTGACTTCTAGAGTGTTCACAAGGTTTTCCAGCAATTTGCCCTAGTGACCTAGTTTTTCACCGGAAATGACCCATTATCAAACTTGACCTACATATTATTAAAATAAACATTCTGACAAAGTTTCATGAAGATCCAGTCAAAACAGTGATTTCTAAAGTGTTCACAAGGTTTTCCCTTATTTGGCCCTGGTGACCTAGTTTTTTATCCAAAATGGCCCAATATCGAACTCGTCCGAGATTTTGTTGATATTAACGTTCTGACCCAGTTTTGCTAAAATTTAGCTAAAAATGTGGCCCCTAGTGTGGTCACAACATAAAGTTTGACGACGCACGACGCACACTGCACGGCGCCGGACAGAGAGTGATCCTAATAGCTCATTTGTCACTTTGTGACATGTGAGCTAAAAACTAAAAAAGAAAACAAAAAAAGTATGGTCCCAGTGGGGTTTGAACCCATGACCCTCAGGAATATGTCAATGAAATTGAGTCCTCTTCAAAATTGAGGTTTCGAATTAGAGATTGAAATCCTTAAAGCGATCTTCACCCCCCCCCCACCCACTAATCAATGTCAATGCTTACAGTGAATCAAATAAATAAATAGTCTGCTTTCACTCATCTATCGAACTTTAAAATATGTCACACGTAAGAGGTCAAATTTACTATACCGAACAATTTCGAAATATTTCTAAATTTTAGAATCTATATAGGCCTACTGCTGAGGTAAATGTCCTCGAGCTACCTCCATCCAGCTACCTCTACAGCCCCTGATCCATTGCAGAAAAAGTGCCACAGAGCAATAAATAGTCTTATTTCGATAAATGGCCGAGGAAATCAGAAACATTCCTCAATTAGCATGCGTCATTTGTGATGTCTTTTTCCACAAATGATAAAACAATTTACAATTTTTAAGGACAAAAAAGTAAACTCGCGGAAATACTTTCAGCCATCTTGTTGATTGTCCTCCAAATGTGTTCTTGACGCTCCCCGTTAAAGGTGGTGTAAAATTTTGACCCGCGAACAATGTTCTCGGGTCATGTGCTTTGCGTTCCGGCGTCTTTTTTATAGCCGAGGGGGTCGCCAAAACGCCAAGAACATGTTCTCGTGTCAAGAACGTTCCGTCCGAAGACGCCCAAGTGGACTATAGAACAAACCTGTCCACGTCGGTTGTTTTTCATACCTATGTCCCATGTTGGCGGAACACAGATGCCAGTCCAAGAAGCCACCTCGGATGTTTATTCACACCTACATCCCGTGTTGGCATAACACCGACGCCAACAAGATAAGCCTGCAATCTAGTATCGATACTTCATTTCCTTCAAGCAATTGATCGAACATGACTACAGTTTTATTTGGCGATTCTCATGCTAGGTGGCTGGAGATTTTTTTAGATTGGACTGCGTTCGCACAGGGCAGTCTAAGCACAGAAAACTGCCTGTCTTCCAGCATGTTGCAAGACTTCCTAGAATTCCTGGCCTGTGCTGGGAGTGAGGTCGAAAAGGACGTCGTGATCCTTGTGTTATGCTGGGTTTATTTTGTATTTTATGCCTCTTTGTTCTTGTATTTATAATGTTTGAATATGAATGTTTAATAGTCAAATCGCGTTTTATACATTAATATGTTCAATTATTTGTTTGTCTATAACACTTGATAATCTTATATAATGCATTCTAGCTTTATCGTCATTCGCCTTAGTTTAATCCTCTTTTCTGTCTGTGTATGTGGCTTGAACATTTTGTTTCTATAGCAACTACTTTTGTATAACTGACCATACAAAGAGGGTGATAATTAGCTTAATGCGGCTTATATGTTGCGTTTCTTACAGCTTGCAATTTAAGTATATCATTTAATCTTTCTGTCTTCAAAAATACCCTTTCTTCTAGTTTTGAGAATTCATATACATGTATGTTAATTGGTCGTTTTAATTTATGTCATTCCCATTTGTGTATGCATGACTAGCCCGCTTGGGTTGACTGGTCAAAATGTGATTCTGAAAATTCATATGATAGAAGTCACTTGAAATTTGTCTTAGCTGTAAGGTGGATGTCCACAGACCAGTTAGTGCGATTTCGCCATCACGTTTTATTGTGTTTCATATTTGGATTTTTGTTCACATTGACATTATTATTATCATTCCGTTAAAAATAAAGTGGATCATTAAAGTTTTGGACTTGTAGTAACTACTGTTGAATTGTGATTAGCAACAGGAATTCCTGTGCTGACAGATTGTACATTTAGCTAATTCCCCGAAATAAAGTAACGCGCGCACAAGAAATACAAGAAACTAGCAGCGTTACACTTGGGTCAAACGATCTAGTATGGGCTCTCCGCCTGTCAAAAAGACACATCGCAATTGCCAGGAAACTGGTAATGTCCTGGCTCTTCAGGTCACTACTATCCAGGGGGCGACTGAGGTGCCTGTCTTTGTCGTGGACATGTGGCTGAACAAAAAGGTGAGCCTGTCTTGCTCCAGCAGCAAATCAATGGCAGCCTAGCCGCTCTGAAGGTGTCGGGTGTGGTACGGGCTGCTAAGAAGCTCAGCATATTATGGCAAATAATGTGCATCTTAATGCACCCTGCACAAAGCGCCTGCTGAAGATACTTAAGTCTGCCTAAGCCTTCAGCACTAATGGTCCATTTCAAGACCACTACTTTCTCAAAAGGATCTTCTCAGAATTGTCGGAATTTTGTCTATTTAAATAGTTATGTACAGCTAGATATCGGCCGTGCTGAAGGGTTTCCAATAATAATCATTAAGTGTATTAAAGTTATTTATTTAAAGATATACTGCAAAATTTCCCTTCATTTTTTCAGTTTTTTTCCCAAAAATACTTCACTATATATGGAACAAGAAAAAGATGGTGTGGAATGGATATAATGATGGTCTTAGAAGCTGAAGAAAAGTAACCGCTTATAATACAAGATCTGGGAAAAGAATTGGCAGACATGACATTGCGAGTGTCAGGAAACTATAAAAAAATATTCGAGGAAATAGCAGTCAACATGTATTTACATATAATGCATCCCAAGACACACGAAGTCATTATTTTTGGATAATCAACATATCTAACATCAGTAAGTTTGAATACTTTGTGCTTTTAAGTACATGACTTGTTAATTAAGATATTGAAGTTAATTGTTGTTGAATACACAAACCTTATGAAACACTACACCTTTACTTAAGATTCAAAATGGAAGGTAATCACTCATAATTGTTCTGCATTGCACAAAGAATCACTCAGACTCAATCTGTTTGAATTACAACAAGAGGGCCAAGATGGCCCTATATCGCTCACATGACAATCACTGTTCACTCATTAAAACATTGTTTTGAACCTGTGACCTAGTTTTTGACCCCAGACGACCTATGTTCGAATTTGTCTTACATATCATTAAGACAAACAGTCTGACTAGGTTTGGTGAAGATACGATCAAAATTTGACATCTACAGTGTTAATAAGGTTTTCCTAAGATTTGACCTTGTGACCTGGTTTTTGACCCTAGGTGACCCATATTTGAACTTTTCCTTAATATCATTAAGACAAACAATCTAACAAGGTTTGGCCAAGATCCAATCAAAACCATGACATTTAGAGCTTTTACAAGATTTTTACCTAAGATTTGACCTTGTGACCCAGTTTTTGAACCCGGCTGACCCATGTTCATCCTTGACCCACATATCATTGAGGCAAACATTTTGACAAGGTTTGGTGAAGATCCAATTAAAACTGTGACATCTACAGTGTTAACAAAGTTTTCCTAAGATTTGTCCTGGTGACCTAGTTATTGACCCCAGATGACCCATATTAATACTTGACCGTTATATCATTAAAACAAACGATTTGACAAAGTTTGGTGAAGATCCAATAATAACTGTGAAATCTACAGTGTTAACATGGTTTTTCATAAGATTTGACCTAGTTTTTGACCCAAAATGACCCATGTTCGAACTCGTCCAAGATATTATGAAGACAAACATTCTGACAAGGTTTCATGATCATCCAATCAAAACAGTGACTTCTAGAGTGTTCACAAGGTTTTCCAGCAATTTGCCCTAGTGACCTTATTTTACTACAGAAATTACCCATTTTCAAACTTGACCTACATATTATTAAAATAAACATTCTGACAAAGTTTCATGAAGATAAATTCAAAACAGTGATTTCTAAAGTGTTCACAAGGTTTTCCCTTATTTGGCCCTGGTGACCTAGTTTTTGACCCCAAATGGCCTAATATCGAACTCGTCCGAGATTTTGTTGATATTAACGTTCTGACCCAGTTTTGCTAAAATTGAGCCAAAAATATGGCCCCTAGTGTGGTCACAACAAAAAGTTTGACGACGCACGACGCCGGACGCCGGACGGAGAGTGATCCTAATAGCTCACTTTGTCACTTTGTGACATGTGAGCTAAAAAGAAAATAAGCAACATGGACGAGTACTATATGAAGAAGTGTGATCCCTATCTCAGGCACTGAGTATTAGATTCATATCAGTCTGTTATATTGAATATTTGTCTGTCTAAACTTTAAATTAACAGCCGAAATTCTATGAACCACTAGTATTAGGAACTTAACAATTCTCAGTTATACATCACACAGAATGAGCAGACATTACTGAATAAATTAATTGAATTCAATAAAATACATGAAAGCTGTCCATCTCGTTCTGCTTGAGATTTGAAGCATGAGAATTTTAACTTCTTCATCAATTCTTGCACAAGCTAATTTGTTAATGAAACTTAAGTCAAAACAATTTCACTGCCTTCCCAGTTAAGTAGTGAGATCTATCCACCTATGAAATTTCATGTTGCTACCTCTTATATAGTTTCTGAGTTATGACTACATTAAAGTTTTTGCAAGACTCTGACGCAGACAACAGTTATCCGTCACAATAGCTCGATTTTTTTCATCAAAAACAGACAAGCTAAAAAACTAAACTTCAAATTAAACTGAGGCTGACCTGTCATCCTTAAAAATATTTTGTTAGGCATAACTCCACCTTCTTACCAAAAACCATACTATTTCTTCAATATATTAACAGCATTTTGGATTCAAATTAAAAGATAATTTGTAAAAAAAGCCTACCCAATAAGGGCCATTGAAAATTCTCGAGGTAGGGTTTGAGGAAACAAATGTTTTTCAAATGGCCTGACTGTCAAACACCCAGATGCATTCACTGAATGAGAAGAGTTAGACAATAAACATGTTGCTAAATACATGTATATACCTGAGAGTGCCAGTTCAATTTTTATCTTCTCCCAATACACAAATGATCATAGTAATGATTTACTGCACATGGTAGCTTAAAAATATATATATACTCCAAAGTTTCGGCTCTGGACATAGCCAGTACCAAAATACTTGGGTGTATCATTTAAGCCTAGTGCTTTTTTATACTTATTATCATAGGCAAATATCAGTCGACCATAACTGGTAAATGGAACAAATACTTTCCATGTGGTGTTAAAAATGGCATTTTAAATAAGACATTAATTATCTATCTGTTCAGTGAAGTAAAATCAGGTGCTATCTCATGTTTTTAGGACTCACATGGCTTTCTTGTTCCTTTCACATTGCACCACAGACAAGGGATGCTATTTAACATGTAAAATAGCATTCCTGCACAGGTGCAAGGCCAATTTTATTTAACATTACATTATGAGAAGGTAAGCAACACTCCTTTTTCGCATGTACCACCCTATTTTGCATACCGGTAGTCTATTCATTAAAAGTTTTTTATAAGACATTGTCCTGCCATTTCAAATTTTAAGTAATTATGTAGTGTTTTGTTTCAGATTTTTTACACACTTGATATAATTGCCTTTAACAAAACAAATATCATTCAGTGACATAACCCATGTACAAACATGGTATTTATTCATGTAATGGCCAAAAATTTTAATGAATTTTATAGACAGATAATTATATATTGTATAGGTCAGAGGGTAAAGTAAAAGCTGAAGGAAATTGAGGAAATGTAAATATTTGACATTATTGTCTCTAGTGACAGTGATAGCAGCAACACCAATAATTCATCAACCACTACATGCCCCAATATGTCAATGATTGTCATGGTAGTGGTAATACATCTTTAAGCATTCTTAAGGAACAAATGGGTAAAATAAAATATTGATCGAGCATTTCCTCACCACTAGAATCAATGAGTCGTAAGCAAAAACGAAATGAAAAGGACTGGAAAAAGAATTCAAATAAGCAAAAACGCAACCATGGTGAGGCGAATGTAACAAAGAAAGACGTGCATGTCAAGTAAAGTAAGGATGTAGGATGGAAAATGTAGACTTAAATGTCATGAAAAGATAAATATAGATCAACGAGAACAAATATCCCATGAGACTTGAGTCCCTGAGTTCCATAGAACCCAACAAGTCATATTTGTAAAAACATCATATTGCTCGACTAGGTGTAGAATTTGCTGTTGAGTTTCGCTGGTCTGCTGAAAGTAGAAACTGTGAGTGTTGACTGTACCGTTCTCACACTATATCACCGCAAGAATAAATTAGTCGCAAAAACAAAATGAAAAGGACTGGAAAAGGAATTCACATAAGCGAATACGATTCACCTATCTTTCTGTTATTCAGAACTTCATGACATTGTCTATTCTGCTGTAGTCAATTAGTTAACTGTAATTCTATTGGTCTCCTTATCAAGGATAATACGCTTGAAGAAGATAACGGTTTTCTACATACTGTAGCCCTTACAACTTAAGTGCTATCATAAATAAAGCTGGGGTAGACGTGTATTCATCCTCAAAAATTGAATTATGGCCAATTTTTATGGCTTAATTAATGAGTTCAGTCCCAAAGCCAGATTTTTAGGACATAACATGTTGTTGGTTGGCTTATGACAAGGAAAGGGAAAACCATCTTTTAAGCAGCAAATGGAAAGTTTCAGTAAAGAAATGAATAGTTTATACAAAGGTGGGGTTAACATTACTGAAGATGGTACTAAAGTAGTTGTAAAACTTGCTATTACAATCATGTGGTATTTTTTATCGTCTATATTCTAAGTATGACATATTTCAATGGGAAAGAAGCACGCATTTCCTGTGAAGAACCGGGAATTGTAGTGAAACAAGGAAAAGGGGATAGCTCGTTCTTATCCTTACAGGACTGTCGCAGGACAATATCCATTGCAAACTGCAACTGACAAGAAAAGGATTGGTTTAGCGATTCTTAAGTCTTTTGACTTAGTTGAAGGAGAAGTGCCTGATCGACATGCATTGTTTTGTTAGGCTAGCCGTTACTAATAGATCAACACATTACTATCAAAACGGTTCTCTCCAACACAAAGGGAAAATAATTTAGTTGGAAAACAGATAAAAACTGTTTCTAAAAGACTTCAAAATATTCAGTCAACTAGCTACATTAAGAGATTATCTTGTGACTAAGAAAAGCAAGTGAAAAACCTAAAAGCTACAGAGCTGCAAGCATGGTTGTTTTAGTAGGGGTGGGCCGATGCATCGAAATATCAATGCATTGCGATCCCGAGTGTCCCGATAGTATGGATCGATAGTAACAGTCCCGATCCAATAATTATCGACGTTGTGGATGGCCAGTTTCCGGGTTAACCTGCACGTGGCACTGGCTGCACCTCTCCACAGCGACTTATGACCCCGGGTTACTGATCTCCGCCAATGTACTTGTTATTAGGTTCTTTGTATTTGCTAGAAGAGGCTGAGTTGTGACTTAGGTGTTTTTTTGTTTCTTTCTATACAGGCAGTGGAAGGAAGTCCTGTTTGTTCTGCAGGGTACAACTAGGTGGATATCGTTACATGTAAAGACCGCTTTTCGCCAATTCACTGTACAACAGCGTCTTCAGGACAGCGACGGGGACCAAGTGGGTCACGTGGAGGACGTTGTTGATTCCCCTGACACTGATAGGGAGGGCGAGTCGAAGGGCGTGTAGTGCGACGTGCTGCCCTTCATGCCACTGGTGTCCTCACCACCAGCAAAGCAAGAGGACAACGAGGAGGTCTCCGCAGGTGCCAGAAGTCTGTCGGGGTAAGGCGTTCAAAGGCGGCAGTTGGCCAAGCGTATCAGGGTCGCGCTCCTGTCCGAGACCGATGGCTTTTCCAGTGATGGGGGGCCAACGGCAAGCAGTTCTAACATGCAGTTACAATTGAAACATGCAGGGCAGGGACCCGCCACGGACCTGTCCTATGAGGAATTTAGTTTAAGCCTCGAGCGGTGATTACTCTAGCTGTCGCCTATGTTAATCTAGCGGGCTGAAAATAGTATGCCTGCTTAGTAAAGTGCAGGGCTACAATTCGAGGTAATGATAACCTTATCTTTGGCCGAGAATGAAGCCGAAATAACACGCCAACATATATTGAGCTAGCAGACTTTCCTCCCCCATGGAAAACAGCCGCTAGGTACACTGGGCTTGATGCATGTCACGGTTGCAATTTTTAAGCTAACTACAATAAAATGATACATGCTTAAAGCCTTAGCCTAGAGCTACATGCTGATGCATTACAGGAAACGAATACAAAGTAATAAAGTTACGACCAAAACATGCAGGACAGGGACCGGTCCTACAGGGAATTTAGTTTAAGCCCCGAGCGGTGATAACTCTAGCTGTCGCCTATGTTAATCTAGCGGGCCGAAAATATTATGCCTGCTTAGCCAAAGTGCAGGGCTACAAATAGAGGTATGATAAGCCTATCTATGGCCGAGAATAACGGGCCGACATATATTGTGCTAGCGGTTTTTTTTCTCCCCCGTGTGAAAAAAGCCACTGGGTAGCCTGGACTTGCTGCATGTTTCAGCCGGAACTTTTAAGCCAGAGGTAACTTACCTTAACAGAGGTAAGGTAACTTACCGGTCCTTTCGAATACCAAATCCGCCATAATACAAAGAATCCAAATCCAGTTCGGGTGCCTTTAACTTGAGAACACACAGGTCCTGTAGATATTGTCATGATGAACCAAGATATGAAGATTGATGATTGTAGGTGGTAGTCTTTTGATTTAATAGGCAAGGTTTGATACAGACAAACAAAGGGCCATAATTCAGTAAAAAATTAGCGAATCATAAAACCTTTACAACATGCATTGGGTATCTTATTAACAATAGTTCCATGAAAGTTTTATCAAAATCCCTCGAGAAAAGAAGGAAACAAAAGTATTTCGCTGTTATAAAATAAACAAAGGGTCATAATTCCGTCAAAAATGACCAAATCACAAAACCCGGAATAAATGTGCGGGGGTTTCTGGTAACAACAAGTGTGTGAAAGTTTCGTCAAAATCCCATGAAAAATGTAGAACTAGTATCCTAAAAGCAATGTAGGAATTTTCTTACAACACAATGACCCTGTGACCTTTGAACAATTTGCAGCCAGAAGCCGCGATGACTCTTTAAGCGGCATTATTTCTGAAGCTATATGCCTGCAAAATGTATGTGAGGGTACCTCTCGGCTGTGCCTACAAGTAGGTGCATTAATATTTGTTCGGGAATGCCCGATAAGAAAGTTATGGGTGAAACATGCAGTGCATATACACAAAGTCGGTTGGTGCTGAGGGGAATATAGCCCGAACACAGAGCGGTGATTACTCTAGCGATCGCCCCTGTTAAGCTAGCGGCCAGCAAAATGATGTGAACGGGTAGATACTAGCCGTGCCTACAAGTAGGTCTATGTATATTTTACGGGGAACAACTAGTAAAATAATAACAGTCGAAAAATGCAGGGCCTGTACCAGAAAATAGCTGGTTATAAAGGGAATTTTGCCAAAGCCAGAAGCCGTGGTGACTCTAGCAGCATTATTTCTTAAGCTACATGCCTGCAAAATATATGTACAGGTAGCTCAGTGGTGCCCACAGGAAGGTGTATTAATATTTGATGGGGAATGCCTATTAAGAAAGCTACGGCTGAAACATGCAAAGCCGGTACCAGAATTTTGCAGACTCAAGTTGACTATAGAACAAACCTGTCCACGTCGGTTGTTTTTCACACCTATGTCCCATGTTGGCGGAACACAGAATGCCAGTCCAAGAAGCCACCTCGGATGTTTATTCACACCTACATATCCCGTGTTGGCATAACACCGACGCCAACCAGATAAGCCTACAATCTAGTATCGATACTTCATTTGCTTCAAGCAATTGATCGAACATGACTACAGTTTTATTTGGCGATTCTCATGTTAGGTGGCTGGAGAAATGTTTAGATTAGACTGCGTTCGCACAGGGCAGTCTAAGCACAGACAACTGCCAGTCTTCCAGCATGTTGCAAGACTTCCTAGAATTCCTTGCCTGTGCTGGGAGTGAGGTCGAAAAGGACGTCGTGACCATTGGGTCAAATGATCTAGCATGGGCTCTCCGCCTGTCAAAAAGACACATCGCAAGTGCCAGGGAACTGTTAATGTCCTGGCTCTTCGGAGTAGTCTCTACTATCTAGGGGGCGACGAAAGCGCCTGTCTCTGTTGTGGACATGTGGCTGAAAAAAAAGGTGAGCCTGTCTTGCTCCAGCAGCAAATCAATGGCAGCCTGGCCACTCTGAAGGTGTCGGGTGTGGTACGGGCTGCTAAGAAGCTCAGCATCAAGCACGTTTTGGCAAATAATGTGCATCTAAATGCACCCGGCACAAAGCGCCTGCTGAAGATACTTAAGTCTGCCTAAGCCTTCAGCACTAATGGTCCATTTCAAGACCACTACTTTCTCGAAAGGATCTTCTCAGAATTGTCAGAATTTAGTCTATTCAAATAGTTATGTACAGCTAGCTATCGGCCGTGCTGAAGGGTTTCCAATAATAATCATTAAGTGTATTAAAGTTATTTACAATGTATACAAAGATATACTGCAAAATTTCCCTTCATTTTTTCCAGTTTTTTTTTTTCAAAAAATACTTCACTATATGCAACAAGAAAAAGATGGTGTAGAATGGATATAATGATGGTCTTAGAAGCTGAAGAAAAATATCCATTTATAATACAAGATCTGGGAAAAGAATTGGCAGACATGACATTGTGAGTGTCAAGAAACTATAAAAAAATATTCGAGGACTGAATAGCTGTCAACATCGATGTAATTACATATAATACATACACAACACTCACTGTATCCTAAGACACACAAAGTCATTATTTTTGGAAAATCAACATTATCTAACATTAGTAAGTTTGAATACTTTGTGCTTTTAAGTACATGACTTGTTAATTAAGATATTGAAGTTAATTGTTGTTGAATACACAAACCTTATGAAACACTACATCTTTACTTAAGATTCAAAAATAGAAGGTAATCACTCTTAACTGTTCTGCATTGCACAAAAAAACACCCAGACTCAATCTGTTTGAATTAAAAAAAGAAAACAAGCAACAAGGACGAGTACTATATGAAGAAGTGGGATCCCTATCTCAGGCATTGAGTATTTGATCCATATCAGTCTGATATATTGAAGATTTGTCTGTTTAAATTTTGAAATAACAGCCGAAATTCTATGAATTAGTAGTATTAGGAACTTAACAATTTTCAGTTATACATCACACAGAATGAGCAGAGATTAATGAATAAATTAACTGAATTCAATGAAATACATGAAAGCAGTCCATCTCGTTCTGCTTGAGATTTGAAGCATGAGAATTTAACTTCTTCATCAATTCTTGCACAAGCTAATTTCTTAATGAAACTTAAGTCAAAAACAATTTCACTGCCTCAAATATAGTGAGATCTGTCCACCTATGAAATTTCATGTTTCTACCTCTTATATAGTTTCTGAGTAATGACTACATTAAAGTTTTTGCAAGACGCTGACGCAGCAACAACAGTTATCCGTCACAATAGCTAGATTTTTTTCATCAAAAACAGACAAGCTAAAAAACTACAATTCAAATTAACTGAGGCCAACCTGTCATATTTTGTTAGGCATTACTCCACCTACTTACCAAAAACCATGCTATTACTTCAATATATTAACAGCATTTTGACAGGTATTAAATTGGATTCAATGTAAAATATAATTTGTAAAAAAAAACTACCCAATAAGGGCCATTGAAAATTCTCGGGGTAGGGTTTGAGGAAACAAATGATTTTCAAATGGCATGACTGTCAAATACCCAGATGCATTCACTGAATGAGAAGAGTTAGACAATAACCATGTTGATAAATATATACCTGAGAGTGCCAGTTCAATTTTTATCTTCTCCCAATACACAAATAATCATGGTAATGATTTACTGCACATGGTAGCTTAAAAATATATATATACTCCAAAGTTTCGGCTCTGGACGTAGCCAGTACCAAATACTTGGATGTATCATTTAAGCCTAGTGCTTGTTTATACATGTACTTATCATCATCATAGGCAAATATCAGTCGACCATAACTGGTAAATGGAACAAATACTTTCCATGTGGTGTTAAAAATGGCATTTTAAATAAGACGATAATTATCTATCTGTTCAGTGGAGTAAAATCAGGTGCTATCTCATGTTTTTAGGACTCAGATGGTTTTTTAGTTCCTTTCACATTGCACCACAGGTCAGGGATGCTAATTAACATGTAAAATACATGTATCATCCCTGCACAGGTGCAAGGCCAATTTTATTCAACATACATTATGAGAAGGTAAGCAACACTCCTTTTTCGCATGTACTACCCTATTTTGCATACAGGTAGTCTATTCATTAAAAGTTTTTTATAAGACACTGTCCTGCCATTTCAAATTTTAAGTAATTATGTAGTGTTTTGTTTCAGATTTTTTACACACTTGATATAATTGCCTTTAACAAAAACAAATATCATTCAGTGACATAACCCATGTACAAACATGGTAATTATTCATGTAATGGCCAAAATTTTTAATGAATTTTATAGACAGCTATATATTGTATAGGTCAGAGGGTAAAGTAAAAGCTGAAGGAAATTGAGGAAATGTAAATATTTGACATTATTGTCTCTAGTGACAGTGATAGCAGCAACACCAATAATTCATCAACCACTACATGCCCCAATATGTCAGTGATAGTCATGGTAGTGGTAATACACCTTTAAGCATTCTTAAGGAACAAATGGGTAAAATAAAATATGGACCGTGAATCCTCACCACTAGAATCAATGAGTCGTAAGCAAAAACGAAATGAAAAGGACTGGAAAAAGAATTCAAATAAGCTAAAACGTAACCATGGTGAGGCGAATGTAACAAAGAAAGACGTGCATGTCAAGTAAAGTAAGGATGTAGGATGGAAAATGTAGACTTAAATGTCATGAAAAGATAAATATAGATCAACGAGAACAAATATCCCATGAGACTTGAGTCCCTGAGTTCCATAGAACCCAACAAGTCATATTTGTAAAAACATCATATTGCTCGAATCTTTATGGCTTAATTAATGAGTTCAGTCCCAAAGCCAGATTTTTAAGACATAACATGTTGTTGGTTGGCTTATGACAAGGAAAGGGAAAACCATCTTTTAAGCAGCAAATGGAAAGTTTCAGTAAAGAAATTAATAGTTTATACAAAGATGGGGTTAACATTACTGAAGATGGTGCAAAAGTAGTTGCAAAACTTGCTATTACAATCATGTGGTATTTTTTATCGTCTATATTCTAAGTATGACATATTTCAATGGGAAAGAAGCATGCATTTCCTGTGAAGAACCGGGAATTGTAGTGAAACAAGGAAAAGGGGATAGCTCGTTCTTATCCTTACAGGACTGTCGCAGGACAATATCCATTGCAAACTGCAACTGACAAGAAAAGGATTGGTTTAGCGATTCTTAAGTCTTTTGACTTAGTTGAAGGAGAAGTGCCTGATCGACAAGCATTGTTTTGTTAGCCGTTACTAATAGAACAACACATTATTATCAAAATGGTTCTCTTCAACACAAAGGGAAAATTATTTAGTTGGAAAACAGATAAAAACTGTTTCTAAAAGACTTCAAAATATTCAGTCAACTAGCTACATTAAGAGATTATCTTGTGACTAAGAAAAGCATGTGAAAAACCTAAAAGCTACAGAGCTGCAAGCATGGTTGTTTTAGTAGGGGTGGGCCGATGCATCGAAATATCAATGCATTGCGATCCCGAGTGTCCCGATAGTATGGATCGATAGTAACAGTCCCGATCCAATAATTATCGACGTTGTGGATGGCCAGCTTCCGGGTTAACCTGCACGTGGCACTGGCTGCACCCCTCCACAGCGACTAATGACCCTGGGTTACTGATCTCCGCCAATGTAATTGTTATTTGGTTCTTTGTATTTGCTAGTAGAGGCTGAGTTGTGACTTGGGTGTTTTTTTTGTTTCTTTCTATGCAGGCAGTAGAAGGAAGTCCTGTTTGTTCTGCAGGGTACAACTAGGTGGATATTGTTACATGTAAAGACCGCTTATCGCCAATTCACTGTACAACAGCGTCTTCACATGAGATGTCAGGAAGAGCTTCGCGGACGCGAGGTGAGTAACGGTTCCTAAAATCTATTAGACCTGCGTATCAAGCTGCCGGTCGAGTGCCCGTCTGGCTTCCCACGGTGCCAGGTTTAGTAAGGTACCTGATGCAGAGTTGGAAGGGTTCCAGACCGACCCAAGGTTGCTGGCTGTGGTAACGTGGGAAGGCCTCCGCTGTTGGCCCCTGGGGCGGTGAACGTGCTAGTTCCAGGGTGACTGCGCCGTGCGCCATCACCCTACCCATCCCGGCCGCCGCAGGCACGGGTAGGAAGGTGTTGCCTCCCGTGTAACAGGCAGATGACCACGGGTTTGGCGAGGCGGAGGACAGCGATGGGGACCAAGTGGGTCACGTGGAGGACGTTGTTGCTTGCCGGCCCTGCTGCTGATTCCCCTGACACTGATAGGGAGGTCGAGTCGAAGGGCGTGTAGTGCGATGTGCTGCCCTTCATGCCACTGGTGTCCTCACCACAAGCAAAGCAAGAGGACAACGAGGAGGTCTCCGCAGGTGCCAGAGGTCTGTCGGGGTAAGGCGTTCAAAGGCGGCAGTTGGCCAAGCGTATCAGGGTCGCGCTCCTGTCCGAGACCGATGGCTCTTCCAGTGATGGGGGGCCAACGGCAAGCGGTTCTAACACGCAGTTACAACTGAAACATGCAGGGCAGGGACCCACCACGGACCTGTCCTATGAGGAATTTAGTTTAAGCCTCGAGCAGTGATTACTCTAGCTGTCGCCTATGTTAATCTAGTGGGCTGAAAATAGTATGCCTGCTTAGTAAAGTGCAGGGCTACAATTCGAGGTAATGATAACCTTATCTTTGGCCGAGAATGAAGCCGAAATAACACGCCAACATATATTGAGCTAGCAGACTTTTCTCCCCCATGGAAAACAGCCGCTAGGTACACTGGGCTTGATGCATGTCACGGTTGCAATTTATAAGCTAACTACAATAAAATGATACATGCTTAAAGCCTTAGCCTAGAGCTACACGCTGATGCGTTAAAACATTACAGGAAACGAATACTAAGTAATACGAAAGTTACGACCAAAACATGCAGGGCAGGGACCAGACAGGGACCGGTCCTACAGGGAATTTAGTTTAAGCCCCGAGCGGTGATAACTCTAGCTGTCACCTATGTTAATCTAGCGGGCCGAAAATGTTATGCCTGCTTAGCCAAAGTGCAGGGCTACAAATAGAGGTATGATAAGCCTATCTATGGCCGAGAATAACGGGCCGACATATATTGTGCTAGCGGATTTTTCTCCCCCGTGTGGAAAAAGCCACTGTGTAGCCTGGGCTTGCTGCATGTTTCAGCCGGAACTTTTAAGCCAGAGGTAACTTACCTTAACAGAGGTAAGGTAACTTACCGGTCCTTTCGAATACCAAATCCGCCATAATACAAAGAATCCAAATCCAGTAAAAAACACAATGCCCCCGTCTGGTGCCTTTAACTTGAGAACACACAGGTCCTGTAGATATTGTCATGATGAACCAAGATATGAAGATTGATGATTGTAGGTGGTAGTCTTTTGATTTAATAGGCAAGGTTAAAGTTTGATACAGACAAACAAAGGGCCATAATTCAGTAAACAAGAGGGCCATGATGGCCCTATAAATGCTCACCAGGAGAAAAGGTCATTTGGAGATGAACATTGTTTTCTATATGAGTCCAAGTAAGATCAAGTGACCCATCTTGGCCGTTTTTATACCATGGCCATTATATAAACAGATTTAAAAGAGGTCCATTAGACAAAGCTAGATACCAAATATCTTTAGGCCTTGAGGTTTCGGAGATTTTTTAAATTTTCCTCTATAAAATAGAATAAACCCCAGGGCAGGGCCAATTTTGACCCCGGGGCCATAATTTGAACAAACTTGGTAGAGGTCCACTAGACAATGCCACATACAAAATATCTAAGCTCTAGGCCTTGCGGTTTCGGAGAAGAAGATTTTTTAAATTTTCCTATATAAGTCCATATAAATCAAGTGACCCCCATGGCTGGGCCAATTTTGACCCTAGGGTAATAATTTGAACAAACTTGGTAGAGGTCCACTAGAAAATGCTACATACCAAATATCTTAGCTCTAGACCTTGTGGTTTCGGAGAAGAAGATTTTATAAATTTTCCTATATAAAATACAATAAACCCCAGAGCAGCGCCAATTTTGACCCCCGGGCCATAATTTGAACAAACTTGGTAGAGGTCCACTAGACAATGCCACATACAAAATATCTAAGCTCTAGGCCTTGCAGTTTTGGAGAAGAAGATGTTTTAAATTTTCCTAAGTCTATATAAATCAAGTGACCCCCGGGGCGGGGCCAATTTTGACCCTAGGGCAATTATTTGAACAAACTTGGTAGAGGTCCACTAGACAATGCTATATGCCAAATATCTTAGCTCTAGGCCTTGTGGTTTCGGAGAAGAAGATTTTTTAAATTTTCCTATATAAAATAGAATAAACCCCAGGGCAGGGCCAATTTTGACCCCGGGGCCATAATTTCAACAAACTTGGTAGAGGTCCACTAGACAATGCCACATACAAAATACCTAAGCTCTAGGCCTTGCGGTTTAGGAGAAGATTTTTTTAATTTTCCTATATAAAATAGAATAAACCCCAGGGCACGGCTAATTTTGACCCCGGGGCATAATTTGAACAAACTTGGTAGAGGTCCACTAGACAATGCCACATACAAAATATCTAAGCTCTAGGCCTTGCGGTTTAGGAGAAGAAGATTTTTTAAATTTTCCTATATAAGTCTATATAAATCAAGTGACCCCCGGGGCGGGGCCAATTTTGACCCTAGGGCAATAATTTGAACAAACTTGGTAGAGGTCCACTGGACAATGCTACACACCAAATATCAAAGCTCTAGGCATTGTAGTTTTTGACAAGAAGATTTTTTAAATTTCCTATATAAGTCTATGTAAAATCAAGTTACCCCCGGGGCGGAGCCAATTTTGACCCCAGGGGAATAATTTGAACAAACTTTGTAGAGTTCCATTAGACAATGCTACATACCAAATATCTTAGCTCTAGGCCCTGTGGTTTTGGACAAGAAGATTTTTTAAGTTTTTTCTATTTGTTGCCATAGCAACCAGTTTTTAATGAAATTTAATTTTTTGAACAATTTTGAAAGGGGACCACCCAAGGATCATTTCAGCAAAGTTTGGTTGCAATCGGAATAGCGGTGTAGGAGGAGATGTTGTTTTAAGTAAAAGTTGACGCCGCTTCACGACAAACGACGCACGACGCACGATGGACGCAGGGCGATCACAAAAGCTCACCCTGAGCACATTTGTGCTCTGGTGAGCTAAAAAATAGCTTGATTAGGCAAATATATAAAGAGCTATTTATGAAGTACGGGAAATATATTCTGCAAACATGGCATACTTAACATTCTCCATAAATTTTAACAACAGTAGTCATGTAGTTATAAGTCTAGTTATATTTGTTAGATAAGACAATTTGAGTCCACTCACCTGATCTAACTTAACTGTTGTAACTTTTTTGTTGAATTCTCACTTTTGTTGCAAAAATTATATTACAGATAGGACAACTGTCATAATAAGACTAGAACACTTACTGAAGATGTCCATAGGATCAGTAGAGAATTAATCACACAAATTCTTGATAGAACTGTGTAAGTATCTATTAATTGATATGCAGAAGTGAAATAATAAATAGATATGTGTTACATAACTTACAATGGTTACATTCAATTAGATGATTATCAAATTTGCTTAATCTGTTTCTATTGTGCTATATTCTAAGCATTCCACTAAGTATAACTTGGATTTTCTGTCTGTTTAAATAGGTGAAGATGCAGGTGTCATACATTAGTGTGTACCTAGTGGTGAGCTTCTTACATGCCCTTCATAGAACATAAGGTCAGTCTTAATGTAAGTATTTAATGTAAGAAATTTTAAAGTCCCATTAGGTTTTGCTTTAAAAAATATATGCAAAAAACAAACAATTGCTGATATTATCCTAAGATAATTATTACCGACAAAACGAACCATTTTTCTTCTAAAAACACTCATTTCGCTGTGAATTTTGCTTTTGTAAGCTTGAAATATATAGAGCGCGTGACGTCACTTAATGCCGTGTGCATAATATGACTGCGGTTAAACACAGCTGTTCTATAAATAGTACTTTTTTTAATGATATTGAAAAAAATACGATAATGGTTTCGGAAACATTTTTTCTTGCTATTAAGTATGCACGGGAGGAAAACGCCCCGGATTCCTCTGTTATAAGACAAATAGAAACTATTACGACCAATAAATTTATATGCTTATGGGACTTTACGATAATAATGAATCTTATTGTACAAAATATGGTGCTTATGATATTGATGAGTCATGTTTAAACACACCAGTTTCCATGTTATGTTTTTGTCTCCATTAAGTGTATTTTAGTGTATATGAGTCTAAGTGTTAGTAAGTTGAGAAGTTATTTCTAAAATATCAACTTTACTGTTAATTTTCAGCTAATACTTTTGTGGTAACTTTCTTGACTTTTACATTGAACCATACTTGTGTATCATTTTAGGATGGGTCAGCTTTGTGCCATATGTAAGAGTAGTGTTCGAGATCAAAGCCTACAGTCTGCACCTACAGTGTCCCTTAGATAGAAAAGATGTAATGGGATCATAAGCAAGACAGGCAATTCTATGGCATTGCAGCCATGAGTTCTTGTGCATGTTTAGTGCAGAAATAACTGAACTAGTTGTCTAACAAAGAAAATAGAGAACTGACTTTTTTAATACATGAGATAGAAACTTCAAAATAACTTTTTTAATACATGAGATAGAAACTTCAAAATAACTATGTTCTAATTCTGATTAGTTTCATGCTTATTCTGTTCTTTGTCAGTTAAATATTGTTTATCTGCACATAAAAGATAATTTGATGTTTTTCCAGTATGAAGCTTAGAATTTCAAAATATTACAAAAAGGGATTGTGTTTTTAAGGGAGACTTCTGGATATTAAGAGATATTAATGCAAGGCTTTCGCAAGTGGTAGACCTTCCTGCTGCTGATGTTCTTTATCACTAAGCATGTTATGATGTAACATTAACTTTAGAACTAAAAAGGACAGTTCCAAGGTTTATATGCCAGAACAGAAATCATGAAGTCCAGATAGACCTGAGGATTGTGATCAGGCCAAAGCATTTTTGGAAGTAATTCAGTACATAGAAACTGTTGATGAATACCAAACACTGACTTGATGGACTTGGTTTAAGAATGGAGCATTGTTATTTCTAAGTTGTAAATATGAATGAATAAGATAAAGCATACATGCTTTCTTGTTAGTATTCATGTTGCACTGATTGAAGTTTGTACAAAGAATAAAAATACAGTGTATTACAATGGTATTTATTGTTATTGATTGATACAATTAGCTTTGAATTTCTAAGTATACATGTACTGTATAAGTGGTTGTATTAGGGTGTCTAATACTGTTTATACATTCTAAATGTTTCTTGTGTGGCAAACATGGCAAATATATTAAATATGACTACATACAGGTCTCTAGCTGCACTTGAGGGAAAAGGGTATAGGGGCCCTCCATTAGGGGAATTTCACATCATTTTGAGGGAAAAGGGGAATTTTAGGGGATTTTTTAAAACTGTCTTATAACCATGCACTAAACATTTAAAGCTTACAGTAAAATGTACATTAATATACAATTATCTTAATACCAACCATTTGTTACAATCTTTTTTTCAAATCAGCAAAAAAACATTGCTCTGGAGGGGAATTTTAAGATTGGGGAAGAAAGTATTTTATTTGAGGACAGGAATGGTGCCCATATTTTGCCCACCAAGTGTCAAATGAGGGCCCTGTCATATATTATCATATAAGAGGCTTTCTATTGCATGTTAATGTATAAGTTAAACATGGATCTGCTGCGAATTACGGATTAAGTTATTGAAAATTTGTCATTCGCGAAAATAATAATCATGATATGAACTTAACCACATATACTGTAAATAAAAGATTTTCAACACAATATAATTATGGTTCTTTAATTATAATATTCACAAAAATCCACAATTCTTTATATGTTTGTGTGTGTTTTATTTTGATATTTTTATACAATAAATGATAACAACCTTATTGTCATCGAATTTGTTCTAAGAATTACGTTTAAGCAGCTCATGTTGTTATCCTATGTACATTACCTTTTAATATCAAAATATATTCTTATCAAAGTTTACTCTCATTTCAAATACTAACATGTCTAATTTTTGTTAATGCATGTTTTATGAATGACTTAAACCCACTATGTAAATATTTCATATAATAAATTATAAACGTAAGAAAAAAAATCAGACGTTAATATTCCATTAGTGGGTGGGGTAAATTAACCCTGTAATTAGGAAAAAATTTGGATTTTCATCAGTGTTAATTGTAAATTTCACAGCAAACTTATTTGACATAATTAATTCTGTAATGTATTCAGTAGAAATAAAGAGTTTAAGTGATTTCTGACCAATTAATTGTGTTTCTGTAGTTAATGACTATAAAGCATTGTTGATTTCTAGTTACAGACAGTGGTCACATTCAGAGTAAAATTTCCTGACTTAGGCGCATGCCTCATGTTGGGACTTTTAACACATGAAAGAGTATATGTTGTAGATACAATCTGACATAAAATAAAAACTTTTGCAATTTTGTCTAGGTTGACCCTCTTTTTAGGCTACACTGACTGGACTATAAGGGTACTATAACAGAATTCCAACAAGGTTACAGGTTTCCAGTGAGAAACAACCACTTGTTGATGCCATACTAGGCCAGCTAGTATACTTAGAGACAAATGATTGCAAATATTAGTCAGCTATGAGAAAGGACATTGAAATCAAGCAGGAGGGTTCTAGCAAGGTACAGTGGAACATGTCTTAGTGGCCACCTCCAAATAAAGCCACCCTGTCACAAAAGGCCATTCTTTACAAAACTGTCATTGATTATTTAGAACAAAATGACCACTGAAAAAAGGCCACCTGTCATTAAAGGCCACATTTTGTCCTTCCTGGTGGTGGCTTTTGTTCAAAGGTTTGACAATAGCTCATCTAGATGAAAAGACACTGCTGAGATATACAGAACAGACAGACTCAGAGTTTGTTACACTCAGTACAGAATATCTGGCCAAATTACAGAAAAACATCAAACTAAGATTCTGCACAGTGGACAGTGAAATGTTTATGGATTTGAGGGAACCTTTAGTAAAGACAGAATCACAGAATGCTCTGCAAAAGGTTGGATGTCTGTATAGGGAAGCCAAACAGATGAAGATTGTTCATGGTGATCTTCAAGGGACAGGCAAACCAAAGTGGTACAGAAGTTGTTAGACAAGAACAAGCTTCCAGAGCTGTGGCCAAGATTGTGAGGTATGATCTGGGACTCATACGAAAACCTAACACTGTCATTAGAATGCATAAAGATATCTCACAGAGTTTGTAAAGTAATGTAGGGTAGCCCTTTGTTTATCAATAGGGGTCATCCATACGTGAGGATCAACCTCCAAACCAAGTCTAAAGACCTAAGACCAAATCACTCTCTTAGTAATTGGCCGTACAAAGTTTGATTACCAATAAACTAAAAGACCGACACATGAGCCAACCAATATACACAAATTTCTTCAAAGGGAAGGGAAGGGAAGGGGGGGGGGGGGGGGGGGGGGGGGTAGGGGGCATAACTAGAACTTTACAAAATAACCCTACAATCACAAAAATATGACCAAAATATAAATCAAGTCAATTCAAGACATTTACCTAATGGTAATAACTGTTGGGATAAGAATAATGTTTTGTAAAAAATACTGGTAAACAATAGTTCACCTTGAGCACTTTGTACTCTGGTGAGCTAAAAATAAAGCAGAGGAAAAGTAAACTACCTAAGTTTTAAAGTCATTTCATATATCTTAAGTTAAAACATGAGTACTTCAACGCTCTTTTAATGAGGTGTTGGTGAGACACCCACATGCCCCCTAAAGGGCAAATGGATAGTTGACCTTTGACCTATTGATAGACCTTATCAACAGGGGTCATCTATCTATGTGACCAACCATCAAACTAAGTCAAGACCTAAGGCCAAAACAGTCGATTTGGCCGGACAAGGTTTGATTACCAGCGAGCAAAAAAGACAGACATGAGCAATCCAATATACCCCCGTTTCTTAGAAGAGGGGGCATAACTTGAACTTTAAAAAAGAATACTAATATTACAAAAATATGAGAAAAATATATAAACAAAGCATGTCAATTTAAGACATTTTACCTAAGAGAAATAACTTCTGGAATAAATATAGTTTTCTAAAAATACTTGTTACAAATAAAACTGAGGAAAAATCAACCACCTATATAAGGTTTTAAGTTATTTCATGAATCTTAAGTTAAAATAAGGGTAATATAACAGTATTTCAACAAGGTTACAGGTTTCCAGTGAGAAACAACCACTTTTTGATGCCATACTAGGCCAGCTAGTATACTTAGAGACAAATGATTGCAAATATTAGTCAGCTATGAGAAAGGACATTGAAATCAAGCAGGAGGGTTCTAGCAAGGTACAGTGGAACATGTCTTAGTGGCCACCTCCAAATAAAGCCACCCTGTCACAAAAGGCCATTCTTTACAAAACTGTCATTGATTATTTAGAACAAAATGACCACTGAAAAAAGGCCACCTGTCATTAAAGGCCACATTTTGTCCTTCCTGGTGGTGGCTTTTGTTCAAAGGTTTGACAATAGCTCATCTAGATGAAAAGACACTGCTGAGATATACAGAACAGACAGACTCAGAGTTTGTTACACTCAGTACAGAATATCTGGCCAAATTACAGAAAAACATCAAACTAAGATTCTGCACAGTGGACAGTGAAATGTTTATGGATTTGAGGGAACCTTTAGTAAAGACAGAATCACAGAATGCTCTGCAAAAGGTTGGATGTCTGTATAGGGAAGCCAAACAGATGAAGATTGTTCATGGTGATCTTCAAGGGACAGGCAAACCAAAGTGGTACAGAAGTTGTTAGACAAGAACAAGCTTCCAGAGCTGTGGCCAAGATTGTGAGGTATGATCTGGGACTCATACGAAAACCTAACACTGTCATTAGAATGCATAAAGATATCTCACAGAGTTTGTAAAGTAATGTAGGGTAGCCCTTTGTTTATCAATAGGGGTCATCCATACGTGAGGATCAACCTCCAAACCAAGTCTAAAGACCTAAGACCAAATCACTCTCTTAGTAATTGGCCGTACAAAGTTTGATTACCAATAAACTAAAAGACCGACACATGAGCCAACCAATATACACAAATTTCTTCAAAGGGAAGGGAAGGGAAGGGGGGGGGGGGGGGGGGGGTAGGGGGCATAACTAGAACTTTACAAAATAACCCTACAATCACAAAAATATGACCAAAATATAAATCAAGTCAATTCAAGACATTTACCTAATGGTAATAACTGTTGGGATAAGAATAATGTTTTGTAAAAAATACTGGTAAACAATAGTTCACCTTGAGCACTTTGTACTCTGGTGAGCTAAAAATAAAGCAGAGGAAAAGTAAACTACCTAAGTTTTAAAGTCATTTCATATATCTTAAGTTAAAACATGAGTACTTCAACGCTCTTTTAATGAGGTGTTGGTGAGACACCCACATGCCCCCTAAAGGGCAAATGGATAGTTGACCTTTGACCTATTGATAGACCTTATCAACAGGGGTCATCTATCTATGTGACCAACCATCAAACTAAGTCAAGACCTAAGGCCAAAACAGTCGATTTGGCCGGACAAGGTTTGATTACCAACGAGCAAAAAAGACAGACATGAGCAATCCAATATACCCCCGTTTCTTAGAAGAGGGGGCATAACTTGAACTTTAAAAAAGAATACTAATATTACAAAAATATGAGAAAAATATATAAACAAAGCATGTCAATTTAAGACATTTTACCTAAGAGAAATAACTTCTGGAATAAATATAGTTTTCTAAAAATACTTGTTACAAATAAAACTGAGGAAAAATCAACCACCTATATAAGGTTTTAAGTTATTTCATGAATCTTAAGTTAAAATAAGGGTAATATAACAGTATTTCAACAAGGTTACAGGTTTCCAGTGAGAAACAACCACTTTTTGATGCCATACTAGGCCAGCTAGTATACTTAGAGACAAATGATTGCAAATATTAGTCAGCTATGAGAAAGGACATTGAAATCAAGCAGGAGGGTTCTAGCAAGGTACAGTGGAACATGTCTTAGTGGCCACCTCCAAATAAAGCCACCCTGTCACAAAAGGCCATTCTTTACAAAACTGTCATTAATTATTTAGAACAAAATGACCACTGAAAAAAGGCCACCTGTCATTAAAGTCCACATTTTGTCCTTGATGGTGGCTTTTGTTCAAAGGTTTGACAATAGCTCATCTAGATGAAAAGACACTGCTGAGATATACAGAACAGACAGACTCAGAGTTTGTTACACTCAGTACAGAATATCTGGCCAAATTACAGAAAAACATCAAACTAAGATTCTGCACAGTGGACAGTGAAATGTTTATGGATTTGAGGGAACCTTTAGTAAAGACAGAATCACAGAATGCTCTGCAAAAGGTTGGATGTCTGTATAGGGAAGCCAAACAGATGAAGATTGTTCATGGTGATCTTCAAGGGACAGGCAAACCAAAGTGGTACAGAAGTTGTTAGACAAGAACAAGCTTCCAGAGCTGTGGCCAAGATTGTGAGGTATGATCTGGGACTCATACGAAAACCTAACACTGTCATTAGAATGCATAAAGATATCTCACAGAGTTTGTAAAGTAATGTAGGGTAGCCCTTTGTTTATCAATAGGGGTCATCCATACGTGAGGATCAACCTCCAAACCAAGTCTAAAGACCTAAGACCAAATCACTCTCTTAGTAATTGGCCGTACAAAGTTTGATTACCAATAAACTAAAAGACCGACACATGAGCCAACCAATATACACAAATTTCTTCAAAGGGAAGGGAAGGGAAGGGGGGGGGGGGGGTAGGGGGCATAACTAGAACTTTACAAAATAACCCTACAATCACAAAAATATGACCAAAATATAAATCAAGTCAATTCAAGACATTTACCTAATGGTAATAACTGTTGGGATAAGAATAATGTTTTGTAAAAAATACTGGTAAACAATAGTTCACCTTGAGCACTTTGTACTCTGGTGAGCTAAAAATAAAGCAGAGGAAAAGTAAACTACCTAAGTTTTAAAGTCATTTCATATATCTTAAGTTAAAACATGAGTACTTCAACGCTCTTTTAATGAGGTGTTGGTGAGACACCCACATGCCCCCTAAAGGGCAAATGGATAGTTGACCTTTGACCTATTGATAGACCTTATCAACAGGGGTCATCTATCTATGTGACCAACCATCAAACTAAGTCAAGACCTAAGGCCAAAACAGTCGATTTGGCCGGACAAGGTTTGATTACCAACGAGCAAAAAAGACAGACATGAGCAATCCAATATACCCCCGTTTCTTAGAAGAGGGGGCATAACTTGAACTTTAAAAAAGAATACTAATATTACAAAAATATGAGAAAAATATATAAACAAAGCATGTCAATTTAAGACATTTTACCTAAGAGAAATAACTTCTGGAATAAATATAGTTTTCTAAAAATACTTGTTACAAATAAAACTGAGGAAAAATCAACCACCTATATAAGGTTTTAAGTTATTTCATGAATCTTAAGTTAAAATAAGGGTAATATAACAGTATTTCAACAAGGTTACAGGTTTCCAGTGAGAAACAACCACTTTTTGATGCCATACTAGGCCAGCTAGTATACTTAGAGACAAATGATTGCAAATATTAGTCAGCTATGAGAAAGGACATTGAAATCAAGCAGGAGGGTTCTAGCAAGGTACAGTGGAACATGTCTTAGTGGCCACCTCCAAATAAAGCCACCCTGTCACAAAAGGCCATTCTTTACAAAACTGTCATTAATTATTTAGAACAAAATGACCACTGAAAAAAGGCCACCTGTCATTAAAGTCCACATTTTGTCCTTGATGGTGGCTTTTGTTCAAAGGTTTGACAATAGCTCATCTAGATGAAAAGACACTGCTGAGATATACAGAACAGACAGACTCAGAGTTTGTTACACTCAGTACAGAATATCTGGCCAAATTACAGAAAAACATCAAACTAAGATTCTGCACAGTGGACAGTGAAATGTTTATGGATTTGAGGGAACCTTTAGTAAAGACAGAATCACAGAATGCTCTGCAAAAGGTTGGATGTCTGTATAGGGAAGCCAAACAGATGAAGATTGTTCATGGTGATCTTCAAGGGACAGGCAAACCAAAGTGGTACAGAAGTTGTTAGACAAGAACAAGCTTCCAGAGCTGTGGCCAAGATTGTGAGGTATGATCTGGGACTCATACGAAAACCTAACACTGTCATTAGAATGCATAAAGATATCTCACAGAGTTTGTAAAGTAATGTAGGGTAGCCCTTTGTTTATCAATAGGGGTCATCCATACGTGAGGATCAACCTCCAAACCAAGTCTAAAGACCTAAGACCAAATCACTCTCTTAGTAATTGGCCGTACAAAGTTTGATTACCAATAAACTAAAAGACCGACACATGAGCCAACCAATATACACAAATTTCTTCAAAGGGAAGGGAAGGGAAGGGGGGGGGGGGGGGTAGGGGGCATAACTAGAACTTTACAAAATAACCCTACAATCACAAAAATATAAATCAAGTCAATTCAAGACATTTACCTAATGGTATTAACTGTTGGGATAAGAATAATGTTTTGTAAAAAATACTGGTAAACAATAGTTCACCTTGAGCACTTTGTACTCTGGTGAGCTAAAAATAAAGCAGAGGAAAAGTAAACTACCTAAGTTTTAAAGTCATTTCATATATCTTAAGTTAAAACATGAGTACTTCAACGCTCTTTTAATGAGGTGTTGGTGAGACACCCACATGCCCCCTAAAGGGCAAATGGATAGTTGACCTTTGACCTATTGATAGACCTTATCAACAGGGGTCATCTATCTATGTGACCAACCATCAAACTAAGTCAAGACCTAAGGCCAAAACAGTCGATTTGGCCGGACAAGGTTTGATTACCAACGAGCAAAAAAGACGGACATTAGCAATCCAATATACCCCCGTTTCTTCCAAGAGGGGGCATAACTTGAACTTTAATAAAAAAAATACTAATATTACAAAAAATATAAGAAAAATATATAAACAAAGCATGTCAATTTAAGACATTTTACCTAATAGAAATAACTTCTGGAATAAATATAGTTTTCTAAAAATACTTGTTACAAATAAAACTGAGGAAAAATCAACCACCTATATAAGGTTTTAAGTTATTTCATGAATCTTAAGTTAAAATAAGGGTACTATAACAGTATTTCAACAAGGTTACAGGTTTCCAGTGAGAAACAACCACTTTTTGATGCCATACTAGGCCAGCTAGTATACTTAGAGACAAATGATTGCAAATATTAGTCAGCTATGAGAAAGGACATTGAAATCAAGCAGGAGGGTTCTAGCAAGGTACAGTGGAACATGTCTTAGTGGCCACCTCCAAATAAAGCCACCCTGTCACAAAAGGCCATTCTTTACAAAACTGTCATTGATTATTTAGAACAAAATGACCACTGAAAAAAGGCCACCTGTCATAAAAAGCCATATTTTGTCCTTCCTGATGGTGGCGTTTGTTCAAAGGTTTGACAATAGCTCATCTAGATGAAAAGACACTGCTGAGATATACAGAACAGACAGACTCAGAGTTTGTTACACTCAGTACAGAATATCTGGCCAAATTACAGAAAAACATCAAACTAAGATTCTGCACAGTGGACAGTGAAATGTTTATGGGTTTGAGGGAACCTTTAGTAAAGACAGAATCACAGAATGCTCTGCAAAAGGTTGGATGTCTGTATAGGGAAGCCAAACAGATGAAGATTGTTCATGGTGATCTTCAAGGGACAGGCAAACCAAAGTGGTACAGAAGTTGTTAGACAAGAACAAGCTTCCAGAGCTGTGGCCAAGATTGAGAGGTATGATCTGGGACTCATACGAAAACCTAACACTGCAGAACCGCTGTATAAGTGTCATTAGAATGCATAAAGATATCTCACAGAGTTTGTAAAGTAATGTAGGGTAGCCCTTTGTTTATCAATAGGGGTCATCCATACGTGAAGATCAACCTCCAAACCAAGTCTAAAGACCTAAGGCCAAATCACTCTCTTAGTAATTGGCCGTACAAAGTTTGATTACCAATAAACTAAAAGACCGACACATGAGCCAACCAATATACACAAATTTCTTCAAAGGGAGGGGAAGGGGGAGGGGGGTAGGGGGCATAACTAGAACTTTACAAAATAACCCTACAATCACAAAAATATGACAAAAATATAAATCAAGTCAATTCAAGACATTTACCTAATGGTAATAACTGTTGGGATAAGAATAATGTTTTGTGAAAAATACTGGTAACAATAGTTCACCTTGAGCACTTTGTACTCTGGTGAGCTAAAAATAAAGCAGAGGAAAAGTAAACTACCTAAGTTTTTAAAGTCATTTCATATATCTTAAGTTAAAACATGAGTACTTCAACGCTCTTTTAATGAGGTGTTGGTGAGACACCCACATGCCCCCTAAAGGGCAAATGGATAGTTGACCTTTGACCTATTGATAGACCTTATCAACAGGGGTCATCTATCTATGTGACCAACCATCAAACTAAGTCAAGACCTAAGGCCAAAACAGTCGATTTGGCCGGACAAGGTTTGATTACCAACGAGCAAAAAAGACAGACATGAGCAATCCAATATACCCCCGTTTCTTAGAAGAGGGGGCATTACTTGAACTTTAAAAAAGAATACTAATATTACAAAAATTTGAGAAAAATATATAAACAAAGCATGTCAATTTAAGACATTTTACCTAATAGAAAGAACTTCTGGAATAAATATAGTTTTCTAAAAATACTTGTTACAAATAAAACTGAGGAAAAATCAACCACCTATATAAGGTTTTAAGTTATTTCATGAATCTTAAGTTACAATAAGGGTACTATAACAGTATTTCAACAAGGTTATAGGTTTCCAGTGAGAAACAACCACTTTTTGATGCCATACTAGGCCAGCTAGTATACTTAGAGACAAATGATTGCAAATATTAGTCAGCTATGAGAAAGGACATTGAAATCAAGCAGGAGGGTTCTAGCAAGGTACAGTGGAACATGTCTTAGTGGCCACCTCCAAATAAAGCCACCCTGTCACAAAAGGCCATTCTTTACAAAACTGACATTGATTATTTAGAACAAAATGACCACTGAAAAAAGGCCACCTGTCATTAAAGGCCACATTTTGTCCTTCCTGATGGTGGCTTTTGTTCAAAGGTTTGACAATAGCTCATCTAGATGAAAAGACACTGCTGAGATATACAGAACAGACAGACTCAGAGTTTGTTACACTCAGTACAGAATATCTGGCCAAATTACAGAAAAACATCAAACTAAGATTCTGCACAGTGGACAGTGAAATGTTTATGGATTTGAGGGAACCTTTAGTAAAGACAGAATCACAGAATGCTCTGCAAAAGGTTGGATGTCTGTATAGGGAAGCCAAACAGATGAAGATTGTTCATGGTGATCTTCAAGGGACAGGCAAACCAAAGTGGTACAGAAGTTGTTAGACAAGAACAAGCTTCCAGAGCTGTGGCCAAGATTGAGAGGTATGATCTGGGACTCATACGAAAACCTAACACTGCAGAACCGCTGTATAAGTGTCATTAGAATGCATAAAGATATCTCACAGAGTTTGTAAAGTAATGTAGGGTAGCCCTTTGTTTATCAATAGGGGTCATCCATACGTGAGGATCAACCTCCAAACCAAGTCTAAAGACCTAAGGCCAAATCACTCTCTTAGTAATTGGCCGTACAAAGTTTGATTACCAATAAACTAAAAGACCGACACATGAGCCAACCAATATACACAAATTTCTTCAATGGCAAAGGGAGGGGAAAGGGGGGGGGGCATAACTAGAACTTTACAAAATAACCCTACAATCACAAAAATATGACAAAAATATAAATCAAGTCAATTCAAGACATTTACCTAATGGTATTAACTGTTGGGATAAGAATAATGTTTTGTAAAAAATACTGGTAAACAATAGTTCACCTTGAGCACTTTGTACTCTGGTGAGCTAAAAATAAAGCAGAGGAAAAGTAAACTACCTAAGTTTTAAAGTCATTTCATATATCTTAAGTTAAAACATGAGTACTTCAACGCTCTTTTAATGAGGTGTTGGTGAGACACCCACATGCCCCCTAAAGGGCAAATGGATAGTTGACCTTTGACCTATTGATAGACCTTATCAACAGGGGTCATCTATCTATGTGACCAACCATCAAACTAAGTCAAGACCTAAGGCCAAAACAGTCGATTTGGCCGGACAAGGTTTGATTACCAACGAGCAAAAGAGACGGACATTAGCAATCCAATATACCCCCGTTTCTTCGAAGAGGGGGCATAACTTGAACTTTAATAAAAAAAATACTAATATTACAAAAAATATGAGAAAAATATATAAACAAAGCATGTCAATTTAAGACATTTTACCTAATAGAAATAACTTCTGGAATAAATATAGTTTTCTAAAAATACTTGTTACAAATAAAACTGAGGAAAAATCAACCACCTATATAAGGTTTTAAGTTATTTCATGAATCTTAAGTTAAAATAAGGGTAATATAACAGTATTTCAACAAGGTTATAGGTTTCCAGTGAGAAACAACCACTTTTTGATGCCATACTAGGCCAGCTAGTATACTTAGAGACAAATGATTGCAAATATTAGTCAGCTATGAGAAAGGACATTGAAATCAAGCAGGAGGGTTCTAGCAAGGTACAGTGGAACATGTCTTAGTGGCCACCTCCAAATAAAGCCACCCTGTCACAAAAGGCCATTCTTTACAAAACTGTCATTAATTATTTAGAACAAAATGACCACTGAAAAAAGGCCACCTGTCATTAAAGTCCACATTTTGTCCTTGATGGTGGCTTTTGTTCAAAGGTTTGACAATAGCTCATCTAGATGAAAAGACACTGCTGAGATATACAGAACAGACAGACTCAGAGTTTGTTACACTCAGTACAGAATATCTGGCCAAATTACAGAAAAACATCAAACTAAGATTCTGCACAGTGGACAGTGAAATGTTTATGGATTTGAGGGAACCTTTAGTAAAGACAGAATCACAGAATGCTCTGCAAAAGGTTGGATGTCTGTATAGGGAAGCCAAACAGATGAAGATTGTTCATGGTGATCTTCAAGGGACAGGCAAACCAAAGTGGTACAGAAGTTGTTAGACAAGAACAAGCTTCCAGAGCTGTGGCCAAGATTGAGAGGTATGATCTGGGACTCATACGAAAACCTAACACTGCAGAACCGCTGTATAAGTGTCATTAGAATGCATAAAGATATCTCACAGAGTTTGTAAAGTAATGTAGGGTAGCCCTTTGTTTATCAATAGGGGTCATCCATACGTGAGGATCAACCTCCAAACCAAGTCTAAAGACCTAAGGCCAAATCACTCTCTTAGTAATTGGCCGTACAAAGTTTGATTACCAATAAACTAAAAGACCGACACATGAGCCAACCAATATACACAAATTTCTTCAAAGGGAGGGGAAGGGGGAGGGGGGTAGGGGGAATAACTAGAACTTTACAAAATAACCCTACAATCACAAAAATATGACAAAAATATAAATCAAGTCAATTCAAGACATTTACCTAATGGTAATAACTGTTGGGATAAGAATAATGTTTTGTGAAAAATACTGGTAACAATAGTTCACCTTGAGCACTTTGTACTCTGGTGAGCTAAAAATAAAGCAGAGGAAAAGTAAACTACCTAAGTTTTTAAAGTCATTTCATATATCTTAAGTTAAAACATGAGTACTTCAACGCTCTTTTAATGAGGTGTTGGTGAGACACCCACATGCCCCCTAAAGGGCAAATGGATAGTTGACCTTTGACCTATTGATAGACCTTATCAACAGGGGTCATCTATCTATGTGACCAACCATCAAACTAAGTCAAGACCTAAGGCCAAAACAGTCGATTTGGCCGGACAAGGTTTGATTACCAACGAGCAAAAAAGACAGACATGAGCAATCCAATATACCCCCGTTTCTTAGAAGAGGGGGCATTACTTGAACTTTAAAAAAGAATACTAATATTACAAAAATTTGAGAAAAATATATAAACAAAGCATGTCAATTTAAGACATTTTACCTAATAGAAAGAACTTCTGGAATAAATATAGTTTTCTAAAAATACTTGTTACAAATAAAACTGAGGAAAAATCAACCACCTATATAAGGTTTTAAGTTATTTCATGAATCTTAAGTTACAATAAGGGTACTATAACAGTATTTCAACAAGGTTATAGGTTTCCAGTGAGAAACAACCACTTTTTGATGCCATACTAGGCCAGCTAGTATACTTAGAGACAAATGATTGCAAATATTAGTCAGCTATGAGAAAGGACATTGAAATCAAGCAGGAGGGTTCTAGCAAGGTACAGTGGAACATGTCTTAGTGGCCACCTCCAAATAAAGCCACCCTGTCACAAAAGGCCATTCTTTACAAAACTGACATTGATTATTTAGAACAAAATGACCACTGAAAAAAGGCCACCTGTCATTAAAGGCCACATTTTGTCCTTCCTGATGGTGGCTTTTGTTCAAAGGTTTGACAATAGCTCATCTAGATGAAAAGACACTGCTGAGATATACAGAACAGACAGACTCAGAGTTTGTTACACTCAGTACAGAATATCTGGCCAAATTACAGAAAAACATCAAACTAAGATTCTGCACAGTGGACAGTGAAATGTTTATGGATTTGAGGGAACCTTTAGTAAAGACAGAATCACAGAATGCTCTGCAAAAGGTTGGATGTCTGTATAGGGAAGCCAAACAGATGAAGATTGTTCATGGTGATCTTCAAGGGACAGGCAAACCAAAGTGGTACAGAAGTTGTTAGACAAGAACAAGCTTCCAGAGCTGTGGCCAAGATTGAGAGGTATGATCTGGGACTCATACGAAAACCTAACACTGCAGAACCGCTGTATAAGTGTCATTAGAATGCATAAAGATATCTCACAGAGTTTGTAAAGTAATGTAGGGTAGCCCTTTGTTTATCAATAGGGGTCATCCATACGTGAGGATCAACCTCCAAACCAAGTCTAAAGACCTAAGGCCAAATCACTCTCTTAGTAATTGGCCGTACAAAGTTTGATTACCAATAAACTAAAAGACCGACACATGAGCCAACCAATATACACAAATTTCTTCAATGGCAAAGGGAGGGGAAAGGGGGGGGGGGCATAACTAGAACTTTACAAAATAACCCTACAATCACAAAAATATGACAAAAATATAAATCAAGTCAATTCAAGACATTTACCTAATGGTATTAACTGTTGGGATAAGAATAATGTTTTGTAAAAAATACTGGTAAACAATAGTTCACCTTGAGCACTTTGTACTCTGGTGAGCTAAAAATAAAGCAGAGGAAAAGTAAACTACCTAAGTTTTAAAGTCATTTCATATATCTTAAGTTAAAACATGAGTACTTCAACGCTCTTTTAATGAGGTGTTGGTGAGACACCCACATGCCCCCTAAAGGGCAAATGGATAGTTGACCTTTGACCTATTGATAGACCTTATCAACAGGGGTCATCTATCTATGTGACCAACCATCAAACTAAGTCAAGACCTAAGGCCAAAACAGTCGATTTGGCCGGACAAGGTTTGATTACCAACGAGCAAAAGAGACGGACATTAGCAATCCAATATACCCCCGTTTCTTCGAAGAGGGGGCATAACTTGAACTTTAATAAAAAAAATACTAATATTACAAAAAATATGAGAAAAATATATAAACAAAGCATGTCAATTTAAGACATTTTACCTAATAGAAATAACTTCTGGAATAAATATAGTTTTCTAAAAATACTTGTTACAAATAAAACTGAGGAAAAATCAACCACCTATATAAGGTTTTAAGTTATTTCATGAATCTTAAGTTAAAATAAGGGTAATATAACAGTATTTCAACAAGGTTACAGGTTTCCAGTGAGAAACAACCACTTTTTGATGCCATACTAGGCCAGCTAGTATACTTAGAGACAAATGATTGCAAATATTAGTCAGCTATGAGAAAGGACATTGAAATCAAGCAGGAGGGTTCTAGCAAGGTACAGTGGAACATGTCTTAGTGGCCACCTCCAAATAAAGCCACCCTGTCACAAAAGGCCATTCTTTACAAAACTGTCATTAATTATTTAGAACAAAATGACCACTGAAAAAAGGCCACCTGTCATTAAAGTCCACATTTTGTCCTTGATGGTGGCTTTTGTTCAAAGGTTTGACAATAGCTCATCTAGATGAAAAGACACTGCTGAGATATACAGAACAGACAGACTCAGAGTTTGTTACACTCAGTACAGAATATCTGGCCAAATTACAGAAAAACATCAAACTAAGATTCTGCACAGTGGACAGTGAAATGTTTATGGATTTGAGGGAACCTTTAGTAAAGACAGAATCACAGAATGCTCTGCAAAAGGTTGGATGTCTGTATAGGGAAGCCAAACAGATGAAGATTGTTCATGGTGATCTTCAAGGGACAGGCAAACCAAAGTGGTACAGAAGTTGTTAGACAAGAACAAGCTTCCAGAGCTGTGGCCAAGATTGAGAGGTATGATCTGGGACTCATACGAAAACCTAACACTGCAGAACCGCTGTATAAGTGTCATTAGAATGCATAAAGATATCTCACAGAGTTTGTAAAGTAATGTAGGGTAGCCCTTTGTTTATCAATAGGGGTCATCCATACGTGAGGATCAACCTCCAAACCAAGTCTAAAGACCTAAGGCCAAATCACTCTCTTAGTAATTGGCCGTACAAAGTTTGATTACCAATAAACTAAAAGACCGACACATGAGCCAACCAATATACACAAATTTCTTCAAAGGGAGGGGAAGGGGGAGGGGGGTAGGGGGAATAACTAGAACTTTACAAAATAACCCTACAATCACAAAAATATGACAAAAATATAAATCAAGTCAATTCAAGACATTTACCTAATGGTAATAACTGTTGGGATAAGAATAATGTTTTGTGAAAAATACTGGTAACAATAGTTCACCTTGAGCACTTTGTACTCTGGTGAGCTAAAAATAAAGCAGAGGAAAAGTAAACTACCTAAGTTTTTAAAGTCATTTCATATATCTTAAGTTAAAACATGAGTACTTCAACGCTCTTTTAATGAGGTGTTGGTGAGACACCCACATGCCCCCTAAAGGGCAAATGGATAGTTGACCTTTGACCTATTGATAGACCTTATCAACAGGGGTCATCTATCTATGTGACCAACCATCAAACTAAGTCAAGACCTAAGGCCAAAACAGTCGATTTGGCCGGACAAGGTTTGATTACCAACGAGCAAAAAAGACAGACATGAGCAATCCAATATACCCCCGTTTCTTAGAAGAGGGGGCATTACTTGAACTTTAAAAAAGAATACTAATATTACAAAAATTTGAGAAAAATATATAAACAAAGCATGTCAATTTAAGACATTTTACCTAATAGAAAGAACTTCTGGAATAAATATAGTTTTCTAAAAATACTTGTTACAAATAAAACTGAGGAAAAATCAACCACCTATATAAGGTTTTAAGTTATTTCATGAATCTTAAGTTACAATAAGGGTACTATAACAGTATTTCAACAAGGTTATAGGTTTCCAGTGAGAAACAACCACTTTTTGATGCCATACTAGGCCAGCTAGTATACTTAGAGACAAATGATTGCAAATATTAGTCAGCTATGAGAAAGGACATTGAAATCAAGCAGGAGGGTTCTAGCAAGGTACAGTGGAACATGTCTTAGTGGCCACCTCCAAATAAAGCCACCCTGTCACAAAAGGCCATTCTTTACAAAACTGACATTGATTATTTAGAACAAAATGACCACTGAAAAAAGGCCACCTGTCATTAAAGGCCACATTTTGTCCTTCCTGATGGTGGCTTTTGTTCAAAGGTTTGACAATAGCTCATCTAGATGAAAAGACACTGCTGAGATATACAGAACAGACAGACTCAGAGTTTGTTACACTCAGTACAGAATATCTGGCCAAATTACAGAAAAACATCAAACTAAGATTCTGCACAGTGGACAGTGAAATGTTTATGGATTTGAGGGAACCTTTAGTAAAGACAGAATCACAGAATGCTCTGCAAAAGGTTGGATGTCTGTATAGGGAAGCCAAACAGATGAAGATTGTTCATGGTGATCTTCAAGGGACAGGCAAACCAAAGTGGTACAGAAGTTGTTAGACAAGAACAAGCTTCCAGAGCTGTGGCCAAGATTGAGAGGTATGATCTGGGACTCATACGAAAACCTAACACTGCAGAACCGCTGTATAAGTGTCATTAGAATGCATAAAGATATCTCACAGAGTTTGTAAAGTAATGTAGGGTAGCCCTTTGTTTATCAATAGGGGTCATCCATACGTGAGGATCAACCTCCAAACCAAGTCTAAAGACCTAAGGCCAAATCACTCTCTTAGTAATTGGCCGTACAAAGTTTGATTACCAATAAACTAAAAGACCGACACATGAGCCAACCAATATACACAAATTTCTTCAATGGCAAAGGGAGGGGAAAGGGGGGGGGGGGGGGCATAACTAGAACTTTACAAAATAACCCTACAATCACAAAAATATGACAAAAATATAAATCAAGTCAATTCAAGACATTTACCTAATGGTATTAACTGTTGGGATAAGAATAATGTTTTGTAAAAAATACTGGTAAACAATAGTTCACCTTGAGCACTTTGTACTCTGGTGAGCTAAAAATAAAGCAGAGGAAAAGTAAACTACCTAAGTTTTAAAGTCATTTCATATATCTTAAGTTAAAACATGAGTACTTCAACGCTCTTTTAATGAGGTGTTGGTGAGACACCCACATGCCCCCTAAAGGGCAAATGGATAGTTGACCTTTGACCTATTGATAGACCTTATCAACAGGGGTCATCTATCTATGTGACCAACCATCAAACTAAGTCAAGACCTAAGGCCAAAACAGTCGATTTGGCCGGACAAGGTTTGATTACCAACGAGCAAAAGAGACGGACATTAGCAATCCAATATACCCCCGTTTCTTCGAAGAGGGGGCATAACTTGAACTTTAATAAAAAAAATACTAATATTACAAAAAATATGAGAAAAATATATAAACAAAGCATGTCAATTTAAGACATTTTACCTAATAGAAATAACTTCTGGAATAAATATAGTTTTCTAAAAATACTTGTTACAAATAAAACTGAGGAAAAATCAACCACCTATATAAGGTTTTAAGTTATTTCATGAATCTTAAGTTAAAATAAGGGTAATATAACAGTATTTCAACAAGGTTACAGGTTTCCAGTGAGAAACAACCACTTTTTGATGCCATACTAGGCCAGCTAGTATACTTAGAGACAAATGATTGCAAATATTAGTCAGCTATGAGAAAGGACATTGAAATCAAGCAGGAGGGTTCTAGCAAGGTACAGTGGAACATGTCTTAGTGGCCACCTCCAAATAAAGCCACCCTGTCACAAAAGGCCATTCTTTACAAAACTGTCATTAATTATTTAGAACAAAATGACCACTGAAAAAAGGCCACCTGTCATTAAAGTCCACATTTTGTCCTTGATGGTGGCTTTTGTTCAAAGGTTTGACAATAGCTCATCTAGATGAAAAGACACTGCTGAGATATACAGAACAGACAGACTCAGAGTTTGTTACACTCAGTACAGAATATCTGGCCAAATTACAGAAAAACATCAAACTAAGATTCTGCACAGTGGACAGTGAAATGTTTATGGATTTGAGGGAACCTTTAGTAAAGACAGAATCACAGAATGCTCTGCAAAAGGTTGGATGTCTGTATAGGGAAGCCAAACAGATGAAGATTGTTCATGGTGATCTTCAAGGGACAGGCAAACCAAAGTGGTACAGAAGTTGTTAGACAAGAACAAGCTTCCAGAGCTGTGGCCAAGATTGAGAGGTATGATCTGGGACTCATACGAAAACCTAACACTGCAGAACCGCTGTATAAGTGTCATTAGAATGCATAAAGATATCTCACAGAGTTTGTAAAGTAATGTAGGGTAGCCCTTTGTTTATCAATAGGGGTCATCCATACGTGAGGATCAACCTCCAAACCAAGTCTAAAGACCTAAGGCCAAATCACTCTCTTAGTAATTGGCCGTACAAAGTTTGATTACCAATAAACTAAAAGACCGACACATGAGCCAACCAATATACACAATTTTCTTCAATGGCAAAGGGAGGGGAAAGGGGGGGGGGGCATAACTAGAACTTTACAAAATAACCCTACAATCACAAAAATATGACAAAAATATAAATCAAGTCAATTCAAGACATTTACCTAATGGTATTAACTGTTGGGATAAGAATAATGTTTTGTAAAAAATACTGGTAAACAATAGTTCACCTTGAGCACTTTGTACTCTGGTGAGCTAAAAATAAAGCAGAGGAAAAGTAAACTACCTAAGTTTTAAAGTCATTTCATATATCTTAAGTTAAAACATGAGTACTTCAACGCTCTTTTAATGAGGTGTTGGTGAGACACCCACATGCCCCCTAAAGGGCAAATGGATAGTTGACCTTTGACCTATTGATAGACCTTATCAACAGGGGTCATCTATCTATGTGACCAACCATCAAACTAAGTCAAGACCTAAGGCCAAAACAGTCGATTTGGCCGGACAAGGTTTGATTACCAACGAGCAAAAAAGACGGACATTAGCAATCCAATATACCCCCGTTTCTTCGAAGAGGGGGCATAACTTGAACTTTAATAAAAAAAATACTAATATTACAAAAAATATGAGAAAAATATATAAACAAAGCATGTCAATTTAAGACATTTTACCTAATAGAAATAACTTCTGGAATAAATATAGTTTTCTAAAAATACTTGTTACAAATAAAACTGAGGAAAAATCAACCACCTATATAAGGTTTTAAGTTATTTCATGAATCTTAAGTTAAAATAAGGGTACTATAACAGTATTTCAACAAGGTTACAGGTTTCCAGTGAGAAACAACCACTTTTTGATGCCATACTAGGCCAGCTAGTATACTTAGAGACAAATGATTGCAAATATTAGTCAGCTATGAGAAAGGACATTGAAATCAAGCAGGAGGGTTCTAGCAAGGTACAGTGGAACATGTCTTAGTGGCCACCTCCAAATAAAGCCACCCTGTCACAAAAGGCCATTCTTTACAAAACTGTCATTGATTATTTAGAACAAAATGACCACTGAAAAAAGGCCACCTGTCATAAAAAGCCATATTTTGTCCTTCCTGATGGTGGCGTTTGTTCAAAGGTTTGACAATAGCTCATCTAGATGAAAAGACACTGCTGAGATATACAGAACAGACAGACTCAGAGTTTGTTACACTCAGTACAGAATATCTGGCCAAATTACAGAAAAACATCAAACTAAGATTCTGCACAGTGGACAGTGAAATGTTTATGGGTTTGAGGGAACCTTTAGTAAAGACAGAATCACAGAATGCTCTGCAAAAGGTTGGATGTCTGTATAGGGAAGCCAAACAGATGAAGATTGTTCATGGTGATCTTCAAGGGACAGGCAAACCAAAGTGGTACAGAAGTTGTTAGACAAGAACAAGCTTCCAGAGCTGTGGCCAAGATTGAGAGGTATGATCTGGGACTCATACGAAAACCTAACACTGCAGAACCGCTGTATAAGTGTCATTAGAATGCATAAAGATATCTCACAGAGTTTGTAAAGTAATGTAGGGTAGCCCTTTGTTTATCAATAGGGGTCATCCATACGTGAGGATCAACCTCCAAACCAAGTCTAAAGACCTAAGGCCAAATCACTCTCTTAGTAATTGGCCGTACAAAGTTTGATTACCAATAAACTAAAAGACCGACACATGAGCCAACCAATATACACAAATTTCTTCAAAGGGAGGGGAAGGGGGAGGGGGGTAGGGGGCATAACTAGAACTTTACAAAATAACCCTACAATCACAAAAATATGACAAAAATATAAATCAAGTCAATTCAAGACATTTACCTAATGGTAATAACTGTTGGGATAAGAATAATGTTTTGTGAAAAATACTGGTAACAATAGTTCACCTTGAGCACTTTGTACTCTGGTGAGCTAAAAATAAAGCAGAGGAAAAGTAAACTACCTAAGTTTTTAAAGTCATTTCATATATCTTAAGTTAAAACATGAGTACTTCAACGCTCTTTTAATGAGGTGTTGGTGAGACACCCACATGCCCCCTAAAGGGCAAATGGATAGTTGACCTTTGACCTATTGATAGACCTTATCAACAGGGGTCATCTATCTATGTGACCAACCATCAAACTAAGTCAAGACCTAAGGCCAAAACAGTCGATTTGGCCGGACAAGGTTTGATTACCAACGAGCAAAAAAGACAGACATGAGCAATCCAATATACCCCCGTTTCTTAGAAGAGGGGGCATTACTTGAACTTTAAAAAAGAATACTAATATTACAAAAATTTGAGAAAAATATATAAACAAAGCATGTCAATTTAAGACATTTTACCTAATAGAAAGAACTTCTGGAATAAATATAGTTTTCTAAAAATACTTGTTACAAATAAAACTGAGGAAAAATCAACCACCTATATAAGGTTTTAAGTTATTTCATGAATCTTAAGTTACAATAAGGGTACTATAACAGTATTTCAACAAGGTTATAGGTTTCCAGTGAGAAACAACCACTTTTTGATGCCATACTAGGCCAGCTAGTATACTTAGAGACAAATGATTGCAAATATTAGTCAGCTATGAGAAAGGACATTGAAATCAAGCAGGAGGGTTCTAGCAAGGTACAGTGGAACATGTCTTAGTGGCCACCTCCAAATAAAGCCACCCTGTCACAAAAGGCCATTCTTTACAAAACTGACATTGATTATTTAGAACAAAATGACCACTGAAAAAAGGCCACCTGTCATTAAAGGCCACATTTTGTCCTTCCTGATGGTGGCTTTTGTTCAAAGGTTTGACAATAGCTCATCTAGATGAAAAGACACTGCTGAGATATACAGAACAGACAGACTCAGAGTTTGTTACACTCAGTACAGAATATCTGGCCAAATTACAGAAAAACATCAAACTAAGATTCTGCACAGTGGACAGTGAAATGTTTATGGGTTTGAGGGAACCTTTAGTAAAGACAGAATCACAGAATGCTCTGCAAAAGGTTGGATGTCTGTATAGGGAAGCCAAACAGATGAAGATTGTTCATGGTGATCTTCAAGGGACAGGCAAACCAAAGTGGTACAGAAGTTGTTAGACAAGAACAAGCTTCCAGAGCTGTGGCCAAGATTGAGAGGTATGATCTGGGACTCATACGAAAACCTAACACTGCAGAACCGCTGTATAAGTGTCATTAGAATGCATAAAGATATCTCACAGAGTTTGTAAAGTAATGTAGGGTAGCCCTTTGTTTATCAATAGGGGTCATCTATACGTGAGGATCAACCTCCAAACCAAGTCTAAAGACCTTAGGCCAAATCACTCTCTTAGTAATTGGCCGTACAAAGTTTGATTACCAATAAACTAAAAGACCGACACATGAGCCAACCAATATACACAAATTTCTTCAAAGGGAGGGGAAGGGGGAGGGGGGTAGGGGGCATAACTAGAACTTTACAAAATAACCCTACAATCACAAAAATATGACAAAAATATAAATCAAGTCAATTCAAGACATTTACCTAATGGTAATAACTGTTGGGATAAGAATAATGTTTTGTGAAAAATACTGGTAACAATAGTTCACCTTGAGCACTTTGTACTCTGGTGAGCTAAAAATAAAGCAGAGGAAAAGTAAACTACCTAAGTTTTTAAAGTCATTTCATATATCTTAAGTTAAAACATGAGTACTTCAACGCTCTTTTAATGAGGTGTTGGTGAGACACCCACATGCCCCCTAAAGGGCAAATGGATAGTTGACCTTTGACCTATTGATAGACCTTATCAACAGGGGTCATCTATCTATGTGACCAACCATCAAACTAAGTCAAGACCTAAGGCCAAAACAGTCGATTTGGCCGGACAAGGTTTGATTACCAACGAGCAAAAAAGACAGACATGAGCAATCCAATATACCCCCGTTTCTTAGAAGAGGGGGCATAACTTGAACTTTAAAAAAGAATACTAATATTACAAAAATTTGAGAAAAATATATAAACAAAGCATGTCAATTTAAGACATTTTACCTAATAGAAATAACTTCTGGAATAAATATAGTTTTCTAAAAATACTTGTTACAAATAAAACTGAGGAAAAATTAACCACCTATATAAGGTTTTAAGTTATTTCATGAATCTTAAGTTACAATAAGGGTACTATAACAGTATTTCAACAAGGTTACAGGTTTCCAGTGAGAAACAACCACTTTTTGATGCCATACTAGGCCAGCTAGTATACTTAGAGACAAATGATTGCAAATATTAGTCAGCTATGAGAAAGGACATTGAAATCAAGCAGGAGGGTTCTAGCAAGGTACAGTGGAACATGTCTTAGTGGCCACCTCCAAATAAAGCCACCCTGTCACAAAAGGCCATTCTTTACAAAACTGACATTGATTATTTAGAACAAAATGACCACTGAAAAAAGGCCACCTGTCATTAAAGGCCACATTTTGTCCTTCTTGATGGTGGCTTTTGTTCAAAGGTTTGACAATAGCTCATCTAGATGAAAAGACACTGCTGAGATATACAGAACAGACAGACTCAGAGTTTGTTACACTCAGTACAGAATATCTGGCCAAATTACAGAAAAACATCAAACTAAGATTCTGCACAGTGGACAGTGAAATGTTTATGGATTTGAGGGAACCTTTAGTAAAGACAGAATCACAGAATGCTCTGCAAAAGGTTGGATGTCTGTATAGGGAAGCCAAACAGATGAAGATTGTTCATGGTGATCTTCAAGGGACAGGCAAACCAAAGTGGTACAGAAGTTGTTAGACAAGAACAAGCTTCCAGAGCTGTGGCCAAGATTGAGAGGTATGATCTGGGACTCATACGAAAACCTAACACTGTGATTAGAATGCATAAAGATATCTCACAGAGTTTGTAAAGTAATGTAGGGTAGCCCATTGTTTGTCAATAGGGGTCATCGATACGTGAGGATCAACCTCCAAACCAAGTCTAAAGACCTAAGGCCAAATCACTCTCTTAGTAATTGGCCGTACAAAGTTTGATTACCAATAAACTAAAAGACCGACACATGAGCCAACCAATATATACAAATTTCTTCAATGGCAAAGGGAGGGGAAAGGGGGGGGGGGGGTAGGGGGCATAACTAGAACTTTACAAAATAACCCTACAATCACAAAAATATGACAAAAATATAAATCAAGTCAATTCATGACATTTACCTAATGGTAATAACTGTTGGGATAAGAATAATGTTTTGTAAAAAATACTGGTAAACAATAGTTCACCTTGAGCACTTTGTACTCTGGTGAGCTAAAAATAAAGCAGAGGAAAAGTAAACTACCTAAGTTTTTAAAGTCATTTCATATATCTTAAGTTAAAACATGAGTACTTCAACGCTCTTTTAATGAGGTGTTGGTGAGACACCCACATGCCCCCTAAAGGGCAAATGGATAGTTGACCTTTGACCTATTGATAGACCTTATCAACAGGGGTCATCTATCTATGTGACCAACCATCAAACTAAGTCAAGACCTAAGGCCAAAACAGTCGATTTGGCCGGACAAGGTTTGATTACCAACGAGCAAAAAAGACAGACATGAGCAATCCAATATACCCCCGTTTCTTAGAAGAGGGGGCATAACTTGAACTTTAAAAAAGAATACTAATATTACAAAAATTTGAGAAAAATATATAAACAAAGCATGTCAATTTAAGACATTTTACCTAATAGAAATAACTTCTGGAATAAATATAGTTTTCTAAAAATACTTGTTACAAATAAAACTGAGGAAAAATCAACCACCTATATAAGGTTTTAAGTTATTTCATGAATCTTAAGTTACAATAAGGGTACTATAACAGTATTTCAACAAGGTTACAGGTTTCCAGTGAGAAACAACCACTTTTTGATGCCATATTAGGCCAGCTAGTATACTTAGAGACAAATGATTGCAAATATTAGTCAGCTATGAGAAAGGACATTGAAATCAAGCAGGAGGGTTCTAGCAAGGTACAGTGGAACATGTCTTAGTGGCCACCTCCAAATAAAGCCACCCTGTCACAAAAGGCCATTCTTTACAAAACTGTCATTGATTATTTAGAACAAAATGACCACTGAAAAAAGGCCACCTGTCATTAAAGGCCACATTTTGTCCTTCTTGATGGTGGCTTTTGTTCAAAGGTTTGACAATAGCTCATCTAGATGAAAAGACACTGCTGAGATATACAGAACAGACAGACTCAGAGTTTGTTACACTCAGTACAGAATATCTGGCCAAATTACAGAAAAACATCAAACTAAGATTCTGCACAGTGGACAGTGAAATGTTTATGGATTTGAGGGAACCTTTAGTAAAGACAGAATCACAGAATGCTCTGCAAAAGGTTGGGTGTCTGTATAGGGAAGCCAAACAGATGAAGATTGTTGTTGGATGTCTGTATAGGGAAGCCAAACAGATGAAGATTGTTCATGGTGATCTTCAAGGGACAGGCAAACCAAAGTGGTACAGAAGTTGTTAGACAAGAACAAGCTTCCAGAGCTGTGGCCAAGATTGAGAGGTATGATCTGGGACTCATACGAAAACCTAACACTGTCATTAGAATGCATAAAGATATCTCAGAGTTTGTAAAGTAATGTAGGGTAGCCCATTGTTTGTCAATAGGGGTCATCGATACGTGAGGATCAACCTCCAAACCAAATCTAAAGACCTAAGGCCAAATCACTCTCTTAGTAATTGGCCGTACAAAGTTTGATTACCAATAAACTAAAAGACCGACACATGAGCCAACCAATATATACAAATTTCTTCAATGGCAAAGGGAGGGGAAAGGGGGGGGGGGGGGGGTAGGGGGCATAACTAGAACTTTACAAAATAACCCTACAATCACAAAAATATGACAAAAATATAAATCAACTCAATTCATGACATTTACCTAATGGTAATAACTGTTGGGATAAGAATAATGTTTTGTAAAAAATACTGGTAAACAATAGTTCACCTTGAGCACTTTGTACTCTGGTGAGCTAAAAATAAAGCAGAGGAAAAGTAAACTACCTAAGTTTTAAAGTCATTTCATATATCTTAAGTTAAAACATGAGTACTTCAACGCTCTTTTAATGAGGTGTTGGTGAGACACCCACATGCCCCCTAAAGGGCAAATAGATAGTTGACCTTTGACCTATTGATAGACCTTATCAACAGGGGTCATCTATCTATGTGACCAACCATCAAACTAAGTCAAGACCTAAGGCCAAAACAGTCGATTTGGCCGGACAAGGTTTGATTACCAACGAGCAAAAAAGACAGACATGAGCAATCCAATATACCCCCGTTTCTTAGAAGAGGGGGCATAACTTGAACTTTAAAAAAGAATACTAATATTACAAAAATATGAGAAAAATATATAAACAAAGCATGTCAATTTAAGACATTTTACCTAAGAGAAATAACTTCTGGAATAAATATAGTTTTCTAAAAATACTTGTTACAAATAAAACTGAGGAAAAATCAACCACCTATATAAGGTTTTAAGTTATTTCATGAATCTTAAGTTAAAATAAGGGTAATATAACAGTATTTCAACAAGGTTACAGGTTTCCAGTGAGAAACAACCACTTTTTGATGCCATACTAGGCCAGCTAGTATACTTAGAGACAAATGATTGCAAATATTAGTCAGCTATGAGAAAGGACATTGAAATCAAGCAGGAGGGTTCTAGCAAGGTACAGTGGAACATGTCTTAGTGGCCACCTCCAAATAAAGCCACCCTGTCACAAAAGGCCATTCTTTACAAAACTGTCATTAATTATTTAGAACAAAATGACCACTGAAAAAAGGCCACCTGTCATTAAAGTCCACATTTTGTCCTTGATGGTGGCTTTTGTTCAAAGGTTTGACAATAGCTCATCTAGATGAAAAGACACTGCTGAGATATACAGAACAGACAGACTCAGAGTTTGTTACACTCAGTACAGAATATCTGGCCAAATTACAGAAAAACATCAAACTAAGATTCTGCACAGTGGACAGTGAAATGTTTATGGATTTGAGGGAACCTTTAGTAAAGACAGAATCACAGAATGCTCTGCAAAAGGTTGGATGTCTGTATAGGGAAGCCAAACAGATGAAGATTGTTCATGGTGATCTTCAAGGGACAGGCAAACCAAAGTGGTACAGAAGTTGTTAGACAAGAACAAGCTTCCAGAGCTGTGGCCAAGATTGAGAGGTATGATCTGGGACTCATACGAAAACCTAACACTGTCATTAGAATGCATAAAGATATCTCACAGAGTTTGTAAAGTAATGTAGGGTAGCCCATTGTTTGTCAATAGGGGTCATCGATACGTGAGGATCAACCTCCAAACCAAGTCTAAAGACCTAAGGCCAAATCACTCTCTTAGTAATTGGCCGTACAAAGTTTGATTACCAATAAACTAAAAGACCGACACATGAGCCAACCAATATATACAAATTTCTTCAATGGCAAAGGGAGGGGAAAGGGGGGGGGGTAGGGGGCATAACTAGAACTTTACAAAATAACCCTACAATCACAAAAATATGACAAAAATATAAATCAACTCAATTCATGACATTTACCTAATGGTAATAACTGTTGGGATAAGAATAATGTTTTGTAAAAAATACTGGTAAACAATAGTTCACCTTGAGCACTTTGTACTCTGGTGAGCTAAAAATAAAGCAGAGGAAAAGTAAACTACCTAAGTTTTAAAGTCATTTCATATATCTTAAGTTAAAACATGAGTACTTCAACGCTCTTTTAATGAGGTGTTGGTGAGACACCCACATGCCCCCTAAAGGGCAAATGGATAGTTGACCTTTGACCTATTGATAGACCTTATCAACAGGGGTCATCTATCTATGTGACCAACCATCAAACTAAGTCAAGACCTAAGGCCAAAACAGTCGATTTGGCCGGACAAGGTTTGATTACCAACGAGCAAAAAAGACAGACATGAGCAATCCAATATACCCCCGTTTCTTAGAAGAGGGGGCATAACTTGAACTTTAAAAAAGAATACTAATATTACAAAAATATGAGAAAAATATATAAACAAAGCATGTCAATTTAAGACATTTTACCTAAGAGAAATAACTTCTGGAATAAATATAGTTTTCTAAAAATACTTGTTACAAATAAAACTGAGGAAAAATCAACCACCTATATAAGGTTTTAAGTTATTTCATGAATCTTAAGTTAAAATAAGGGTAATATAACAGTATTTCAACAAGGTTACAGGTTTCCAGTGAGAAACAACCACTTTTTGATGCCATACTAGGCCAGCTAGTATACTTAGAGACAAATGATTGCAAATATTAGTCAGCTATGAGAAAGGACATTGAAATCAAGCAGGAGGGTTCTAGCAAGGTACAGTGGAACATGTCTTAGTGGCCACCTCCAAATAAAGCCACCCTGTCACAAAAGGCCATTCTTTACAAAACTGTCATTAATTATTTAGAACAAAATGACCACTGAAAAAAGGCCACCTGTCATTAAAGTCCACATTTTGTCCTTGATGGTGGCTTTTGTTCAAAGGTTTGACAATAGCTCATCTAGATGAAAAGACACTGCTGAGATATACAGAACAGACAGACTCAGAGTTTGTTACACTCAGTACAGAATATCTGGCCAAATTACAGAAAAACATCAAACTAAGATTCTGCACAGTGGACAGTGAAATGTTTATGGATTTGAGGGAACCTTTAGTAAAGACAGAATCACAGAATGCTCTGCAAAAGGTTGGATGTCTGTATAGGGAAGCCAAACAGATGAAGATTGTTCATGGTGATCTTCAAGGGACAGGCAAACCAAAGTGGTACAGAAGTTGTTAGACAAGAACAAGCTTCCAGAGCTGTGGCCAAGATTGAGAGGTATGATCTGGGACTCATACGAAAACCTAACACTGCCGAACCGCTGTATAAGTGTCATTAGAATGCATAAAGATATCTCACAGAGTTTGTAAAGTAATGTAGGGTAGCCCTTTGTTTATCAATAGGGGTCATCCATACGTGAGGATCAACCTCCAAACCAAGTCTAAAGACCTAAGGCCAAATCACTCTCTTAGTAATTGGCCGTACAAAGTTTGATTACCAATAAACTAAAAGACCGACACATGAGCCAACCAATATACACAAATTTCTTCAAAGGTAGGGGAAGGGGGAGGGGGGAGGGGGGGAGGGGGGTAGGGGGCATAACTAGAACTTTACAAAATAACCCTACAATCACAAAAATATGACAAAAATATAAATCAAGTCAATTCAAGACATTTACCTAATGGTAATAACTGTTGGGATAAGAATAATGTTTTGTGAAAAATACTGGTAACAATAGTTCACCTTGAGCACTTTGTACTCTGGTGAGCTAAAAATAAAGCAGAGGAAAAGTAAACTACCTAAGTTTTTAAAGTCATTTCATATATCTTAAGTTAAAACATGAGTACTTCAACGCTCTTTTAATGAGGTGTTGGTGAGACACCCACATGCCCCCTAAAGGGCAAATGGATAGTTGACCTTTGACCTATTGATAGACCTTATCAACAGGGGTCATCTATCTATGTGACCAACCATCAAACTAAGTCAAGACCTAAGGCCAAAACAGTCGATTTGGCCGGACAAGGTTTGATTACCAACGAGCAAAAAAGACAGACATGAGCAATCCAATATACCCCCGTTTCTTAGAAGAGGGGGCATAACTTGAACTTTAAAAAAGAATACTAATATTACAAAAATATGAGAAAAATATATAAACAAAGCATGTCAATTTAAGACATTTTACCTAAGAGAAATAACTTCTGGAATAAATATAGTTTTCTAAAAATACTTGTTACAAATAAAACTGAGGAAAAATCAACCACCTATATAAGGTTTTAAGTTATTTCATGAATCTTAAGTTAAAATAAGGGTAATATAACAGTATTTCAACAAGGTTACAGGTTTCCAGTGAGAAACAACCACTTTTTGATGCCATACTAGGCCAGCTAGTATACTTAGAGACAAATGATTGCAAATATTAGTCAGCTATGAGAAAGGACATTGAAATCAAGCAGGAGGGTTCTAGCAAGGTACAGTGGAACATGTCTTAGTGGCCACCTCCAAATAAAGCCACCCTGTCACAAAAGGCCATTCTTTACAAAACTGTCATTAATTATTTAGAACAAAATGACCACTGAAAAAAGGCCACCTGTCATTAAAGTCCACATTTTGTCCTTGATGGTGGCTTTTGTTCAAAGGTTTGACAATAGCTCATCTAGATGAAAAGACACTGCTGAGATATACAGAACAGACAGACTCAGAGTTTGTTACACTCAGTACAGAATATCTGGCCAAATTACAGAAAAACATCAAACTAAGATTCTGCACAGTGGACAGTGAAATGTTTATGGATTTGAGGGAACCTTTAGTAAAGACAGAATCACAGAATGCTCTGCAAAAGGTTGGATGTCTGTATAGGGAAGCCAAACAGATGAAGATTGTTCATGGTGATCTTCAAGGGACAGGCAAACCAAAGTGGTACAGAAGTTGTTAGACAAGAACAAGCTTCCAGAGCTGTGGCCAAGATTGAGAGGTATGATCTGGGACTCATACGAAAACCTAACACTGCAGAACCGCTGTATAAGTGTCATTAGAATGCATAAAGATATCTCACAGAGTTTGTAAAGTAATGTAGGGTAGCCCTTTGTTTATCAATAGGGGTCATCCATACGTGAGGATCAACCACCAAACCAAGTCTAAAGACCTAAGGCCAAATCACTCTCTTAGTAATTGGCCGTACAAAGTTTGATTACCAATAAACTAAAAGACCGACACATGAGCCAACCAATATACACAAATTTCTTCAAAGGGAGGGGAAGGGGGAGGGGGGTAGGGGGCATAACTAGAACTTTACAAAATAACCCTACAATCACAAAAATATGACAAAAATATAAATCAAGTCAATTCAAGACATTTACCTAATGGTAATAACTGTTGGGATAAGAATAATGTTTTGTGAAAAATACTGGTAACAATAGTTCACCTTGAGCACTTTGTACTCTGGTGAGCTAAAAATAAAGCAGAGGAAAAGTAAACTACCTAAGTTTTTAAAGTCATTTCATATATCTTAAGTTAAAACATGAGTACTTCAACGCTCTTTTAATGAGGTGTTGGTGAGACACCCACATGCCCCCTAAAGGGCAAATGGATAGTTGACCTTTGACCTATTGATAGACCTTATCAACAGGGGTCATCTATCTATGTGACCAACCATCAAACTAAGTCAAGACCTAAGGCCAAAACAGTCGATTTGGCCGGACAAGGTTTGATTACCAACGAGCAAAAAAGACAGACATGAGCAATCCAATATACCCCCGTTTCTTAGAAGAGGGGGCATAACTTGAACTTTAAAAAAGAATACTAATATTACAAAAATTTGAGAAAAATATATAAACAAAGCATGTCAATTTAAGACATTTTACCTAATAGAAATAACTTCTGGAATAAATATAGTTTTCTAAAAATACTTGTTACAAATAAAACTGAGGATAAATCAACCACCTATATCAGGTTTTAAGTTATTTCATGAATCTTAAGTTACAATAAGGGTACTATAACAGTATTTCAACAAGGTTACAGGTTTCCAGTGAGAAACAACCACTTTTTGATGCCATACTAGGCCAGCTAGTATACTTAGAGACAAATGATTGCAAATATTAGTCAGCTATGAGAAAGGACATTGAAATCAAGCAGGAGGGTTCTAGCAAGGTACAGTGGAACATGTCTTAGTGGCCACCTCCAAATAAAGCCACCCTGTCACAAAAGGCCATTCTTTACAAAACTGACATTGATTATTTAGAACAAAATGACCACTGAAAAAAGGCCACCTGTCATTAAAGGCCACATTTTGTCCTTCCTGATGGTGGCTTTTGTTCAAAGGTTTGACAATAGCTCATCTAGATGAAAAGACACTGCTGAGATATACAGAACAGACAGACTCAGAGTTTGTTACACTCAGTACAGAATATCTGGCCAAATTACAGAAAAACATCAAACTAATGACAGTGAAATGTTTATGGATTTGAGGGAACCTTTAGTAAAGACAGAATCACAGAATGCTCTGCAATAGGTTGGATGTCTGTATAGGGAAGCCAAACAGATGAAGATTGTTCATGGTGATCTTCAAGGGACAGGCAAACCAAAGTGGTACAGAAGTTGTTAGACAAGAACAAGCTTCCAGAGCTGTGGCCAAGATTGAGAGGTATGATCTGGGACTCATACGAAAACCTAACACTGCCGAACCGCTGTATAAGTGTCATTAGAATGCATAAAGATATCTCACAGAGTTTGTAAAGTAATGTAGGGTAGCCCTTTGTTTATCAATAGGGGTCATCCATACGTGAGGATCAACCTCCAAACCAAGTCTAAAGACCTAAGACCATATCACTCTCTTAGTAATTGGCCGTACAAAGTTTGATTACCAATAAACTAAAAGACCGACACATGAGCCAACCAATAAACACAAATTTCTTCAAAGGGAGGGAAGGGGGGGGGGGGGGGGTTAGGGGGCATAACTAGAACTTTACAAAATAACCCTACAATCACAAAAATATAAATCAAGTCAATTCAAGACATTTACCTAATGGTAATAACTGTTGGGATAAGAATAATGTTTTGTGAAAAATACTGGTAACAATAGTTCACCTTGAGCACTTTGTACTCTGGTGAGCTAAAAATAAAGCAGAGGAAAAGTAAACTACCTAAGTTTTTAAAGTCATTTCATATATCTTAAGTTAAAACATGAGTACTTCAACGCTCTTTTAATGAGGTGTTGGTGAGACACCCACATGCCCCCTAAAGGGCAAATGGATAGTTGACCTTTGACCTATTGATAGACCTTATCAACAGGGGTCATCTATCTATGTGACCAACCATCAAACTAAGTCAAGACCTAAGGCCAAAACAGTCGATTTGGCCGGACAAGGTTTGATTACCAACGAGCAAAAAAGACAGACATGAGCAATCCAATATACCCCCGTTTCTTAGAAGAGGGGGCATAACTTGAACTTTAAAAAAGAATACTAATATTACAAAAATTTGAGAAAAATATATAAACAAAGCATGTCAATTTAAGACATTTTACCTAATAGAAATAACTTCTGGAATAAATATAGTTTTCTAAAAATACTTGTTACAAATAAAACTGAGGAAAAATCAACCACCTATATAAGGTTTTAAGTTATTTCATGAATCTTAAGTTACAATAAGGGTACTATAACAGTATTTCAACAAGGTTACAGGTTTCCAGTGAGAAACAACCACTTTTTGATGCCATACTAGGCCAGCTAGTATACTTAGAGACAAATGATTGCAAATATTAGTCAGCTATGAGAAAGGACATTGAAATCAAGCAGGAGGGTTCTAGCAAGGTACAGTGGAACATGTCTTAGTGGCCACCTCCAAATAAAGCCACCCTGTCACAAAAGGCCATTCTTTACAAAACTGTCATTAATTATTTAGAACAAAATGACCACTGAAAAAAGGCCACCTGTCATTAAAGTCCACATTTTGTCCTTGATGGTGGCTTTTGTTCAAAGGTTTGACAATAGCTCATCTAGATGAAAAGACACTGCTGAGATATACAGAACAGACAGACTCAGAGTTTGTTACACTCAGTACAGAATATCTGGCCAAATTACAGAAAAACATCAAACTAAGATTCTGCACAGTGGACAGTGAAATGTTTATGGATTTGAGGGAACCTTTAGTAAAGACAGAATCACAGAATGCTCTGCAAAAGGTTGGATGTCTGTATAGGGAAGCCAAACAGATGAAGATTGTTCATGGTGATCTTCAAGGGACAGGCAAACCAAAGTGGTACAGAAGTTGTTAGACAAGAACAAGCTTCCAGAGCTGTGGCCAAGATTGAGAGGTATGATCTGGGACTCATACGAAAACCTAACACTGCCGAACCGCTGTATAAGTGTCATTAGAATGCATAAAGATATCTCACAGAGTTTGTAAAGTAATGTAGGGTAGCCCTTTGTTTATCAATAGGGGTCATCCATACGTGAGGATCAACCTCCAAACCAAGTCTAAAGACCTAAGGCCAAATCACTCTCTTAGTAATTGGCCGTACAAAGTTTGATTACCAATAAACTAAAAGACCGACACATGAGCCAACCAATATACACAAATTTCTTCAAAGGGAGGGGAAAAGGGGGGGGGGGGGGGTAGGGGGCATAACTAGAACTTTACAAAATAACCCTACAATCACAAAAATATGACAAAAATATAAATCAAGTCAATTCAAGACATTTACCTAATGGTAATAACTGTTGGGATAAGAATAATGTTTTGTAAAAAATACTGGTAAACAATAGTTCACCTTGAGCACTTTGTACTCTGGTGAGCTAAAAATAAAGCAGAGGAAAAGTAAACTACCTAAGTTTTAAAGTCATTTCATATATCTTAAGTTAAAACATGAGTACTTCAACGCTCTTTTAATGAGGTGTTGGTGAGACACCCACATGCCCCTAAAGGGCAAATGGATAGTTGACCTTTGACCTATTGATAGACCTTATCAACAGGGGTCATCTATCTATGTGACCAACCATCAAACTAAGTCAAGACCTAAGGCCAAAACAGTCGATTTGGCCGGACAAGGTTTGATTACCAACGAGCAAAAAAGACAGACATGAGCAATCCAATATACCCCCGTTTCTTAGAAGAGGGAGCATAACTTGAACTTTAAAAAAGAATACTAATATTACAAAAATATGAGAAAAATATATAAACAAAGCATGTCAATTTAAGACATTTTACCTAATAGAAATAACTTCTGGAATAAATATAGTTTTCTAAAAATACTTGTTACAAATAAAACTGAGGAAAAATCAACCACCTATATAAGGTTTTAAGTTATTTCATGAATCTTAAGTTAAAATAAGGGTACTATAACAGTATTTCAACAAGGTTACAGGTTTCCAGTGAGAAACAACCACTTTTTGATGCCATACTAGGCCAGCTAGTATACTTAGAGACAAATGATTGCAAATATTAGTCAGCTATGAGAAAGGACATTGAAATCAAGCAGGAGGGTTCTAGCAAGGTACAGTGGAACATGTCTTAGTGGCCACCTCCAAATAAAGCCACCCTGTCACAAAAGGCCATTCTTTACAAAACTGTCATTGATTATTTAGAACAAAATGACCACTGAAAAAAGGCCACCTGTCATTAAAGGCCACATTTTGTCCTTCTTGATGGTGGCTTTTGATCAAAGCTTCAGAAGATTCTCATGAAGAAACCAAGGTGGTAAAGAAGTTGTACCAAGATGGAGAGATATGATCTGTGGGTCATAAAACAAGAGGGTCAAGATGGCCCTATATCACTCCTTCTGAGAAAAATTAACACTATAATTAGCTACCAGGTTATATAGTTTTCATCATGTATATCCGTTCTACATAGATTTTGATCAAAACAAACTATAAATTCCATAAATACTGGATGCAGGTCAATGTGCATTCTGTGTAAATATGATTATCATTTGTGAAGAAATGAAGGTGTTATACCGTAAACAAGCTGAAATATAGCAATTTTTCTAAGTCAAGGGCCCATATTAGTGCAAGACTTTTAGGTTATACACATTCACAGAAAATATTATTAGGATTGGTGAAGAAATGAAGACACTAGGGTGTATAAACAAGCTAAAACTATAGCAAATTTTGAATAGAAATGGTAATACTACACACAATAAATTGAGGTATTAAATCTAGGCATTGAGTATAACGATCGCAAATTTTCTATGCCAAAGTCCCATAACGCTTAAAGTCCTTTTCAGGTAAATGTGTATTCTGTGTAAATATGATTTGAGAAGAAAATTTACTGAAGGTGCTATAATACTGTAAAAAAGCTGAAATAGAGCAATTTTTCTAAGTCAAGGGCCCATAACTCTGCAACTACTAGTTCCATTTCACCTATATTCAAGCTATTCAAGCTCGTCAAAGACTTGTAATTATGTTTAGGATTGGTGAAGAAATTAAGGCGCTAGGATGTAAACAAGCTAAAAATATAGCAAATTTTGAACAAACTTGGTAGTACTTAACAGACTTAATATCTAAGCTCTAAGCATTGTAGTTTTTGGACAAGAAAATTTTTCAACAATTTCCTAAACAAGTCTGTGCAAAATCAACTTATCCCTGAGACTTGGCCTATATCGACCTTGAATAATCTTTGTAGAGGCTGCAGACAATATACCGGGTAAGTAAGATCTTGGTGATCTGGTCTTTGAGAAGATTTTTGAAAATTTTCCTATATAGAAATCTACATAAAATCAGGGCGGGGTGAATTCTGACCCTAGGGTTATGACTTTAACAGACTTGGAAAAGGTCCACTAGGCAATGCTACACACCAAACTTGTAGTTTTCGGAGGCTATAGCCGAAAACATTATACAAAGTTTTCTAGTGACAATTTTCAGTTAACAGCCAATCTCGACACCTTGCCTTATAACACTGCCGAGCTTGACACCTGAATTGTTCAAGCATGTTGAGAAAAAGAGTTTTAAAGATTTTCTATTGACTGCCATGGCCACCAAAGTTCTACATGGATTTTTTTAACAACTTTGGTAGAGCTTTATACAAGGAACATCCCTATGAAGTTTTGTTGAAATTGGCCTACTGCTTAAGAGGATGTTGTTTAAAGTTTTTATATGCCATGCAAAATAAAATGCAAAACAAATCACTTTTATTCTTAGTCACAGACAAGGTACAGAAGAAAAATTCTCACCAAATATTAGAAGGCACTGTAAAGTTACACAAAATATTGAAAGAAATACCTAAGAAAATTTACAATAAACTTGATTAACAAAAAAAAAAAGTTAATCAAGAAAAGTTTATAATGCTGTGCAAAAATAAGAGAAACATTAATACTTAACACAAGGGTAGCTGGTATACACAGTAATCTAGTGGGCTCATCCAGACCAGAACCCACTCTGTGATCCCCTGTATCATAATTATGTCCTGTAGGGAATTGCCATCTTGAGTGAAGTTAAGACAATTAGTCGCCTTTTTGGACTCAGAAGACAACAAAGTATTACTTTAACAGTACAGTAGCCCATTCTTAATATCAGCCACGTGAAAAATTAATAAGGTAATCCAGAAGAATGCATAATCTATCAATTAATTAATACAAAAATGGCAATAATAAAGATTTTCCAATAACTTCATGAATATTTTCAAAGTTAAAAGTGCAAAACCTGCAATCACTCAAAGTGCTGTTTTCATAAACCAATGGTCAGGTGATACTTTAGTGTTATTTACACCACATGATGTGTAATGCTTTAGGGTATGATAAAGGCTAAGGGATTAAGTCTATTTGAAAGGTGTGTGGATGAGTTAATGATATATATAACATAAAGAATGTGTTAAAAAATAATCAAGTAGTCACAACTCTTGACATCATTTTATGAAAATTGTGTGGAACATTCGACAGCCTGTACACATGCAAAAAAAGTGTGTGTTTTTTTTATTAATTGTCATATCACAAACTCATACAAGAGGGCCAAGATGGCCCTATATCGCTCACATGACAATCACTGTTCACTCATTAAAACATTGTTTTGAACTGGTGACCTAGTTTTTGACCCAAGATGACCCATGTTAGAACTTGTCCTACATATAAATAAGACAAACATTCTGACAAAATTTGGTGAAGATCCAATCAAAACCATGAAAACTACAGCATAGACAAGGTTTTCCTAAGATTTGACCTTGTGACCTGGTTTTTGACCCTAGGTGACCCATATTTGAACTTGTCCTTAATATCATTAAGACAAACAATCTGACAAGGTTTGGCCAAGATCCAATTAAAACCATGACATTTAGAGCTTTTACAATATTTTTACCTAAGATTTGACCTGGTGACCCAGTTTTTACCCCGGCTGACCCATGTTCAACCTTGGCCAGTGTTCTGCCAAGGACGCGATTCCGCGATATTCTCGCTAAAAAATCGTAAATGTCGCATAAAATATTGCTTGGGTGCGATTAATGTCGCGTACGAAATTTCTCGGGTACGAATCCGAAAACAAACGTGCAATCGTCACAGTAGTAAAAATATTACAGGAACTGGTGCAAAGTGCGCGAAAGCCGTTTCTTACAGCACTTCTGATTGGTGCATATTTCTGCACCGACCAATGAAATTAATTGTTTTTTTGAGACATGTCGTCTTTACAAAATGACGACGCCGGCAAACAAGTTGCAGACAAGTCTAAGCTTTTTCCAAAAGAAAAGTCCGCAATCGCATCAAATCAACAATATAACGGTCAATCCTCCACCCGCCAACCCTCCTTTTACTGCAGTTTCATCCCTATCTGTCTCTTCATGTTAAAAGTCAGACGAAACTACTGTAAACAGGCATGTTACCATGCCATTTTGCAAAGAAATGGATGAATGATCGCTCTTGTTTGAGTTTAGTCTTATTTCTCTATGATACGTAAGGTCAATCCGTTCCTGATTTTGTTATTTCATGTATTACTCGGAAGATATATATTGCCACGTCCAAAACTGGCTTGATATTCATCAGTGGAGAGCAATTTTTTGGACATGGTCATTTTTGTGTTAATACAGGGAAGTCAAAGACCGGGGCCCGCAAAGCGGGTCCCGGGCTTTGGCCTTGCCCGGCTATAGACAATGCATACGTTAGAAAAGGTTCAATGTGAATTAAAACAATTTCAAATGTATTACCTATCGCCGAAAATCTCATTTCCAAATCATGGAGGCCTCCATTTTGGCCGCCATTTTGTTTGTAACAACTAAATTCTCGTTCTCGTGTTGGTATATTTTTTTACATCATAATTTAATTACTCACTTATATTTATATTTTCCTATCTGTTTACAAGAAATAGAAAGCAAAATATTCGAAGTTTTTAAAAAAAGAAGCTTTATTTAAAAAACACAAACGCTTTTGGTAAACTTTGTGAAAAGCGTCTGCATAAAGTTTTGCGCACAAACGCTTGACAGGAAATAGAATGACGTCACTTTTTGTTTACGCAAGGTGCTCGACCAATCTCTACCTAGAGTTGTCGTTCCTTTCAAATAGACTCGACTTCCCCGTTCCATAGGCTTAGCCTATTTTCATATTAACTATATATATACCAAGGACTTATATACAAAAGTCATGGATTCGCAACAGTTTAAAGTTATCAAATCCCGCGATAATAAGACGCAAATCAACGGGAATACATGCTATTGTTTACAAAAGCGAAACTACAAAAATATCCGTGGTAATCCGAATGTTAATAACAGCGAAAATATCTGTGGTATTCCGAATGTTTAATCTCGGAGACGAAAGGATTATGATAGATGTCCGCCATCTTGGAATTTAAAATGTTCGACTGCCGTTTTCAATGCTTATACTTAGACTTTGTGGATTATAAATGGTATGTATCTCAATATCTTCCAAGGATTTTGTTGCATCCTTTACCAATTTTCTGTTCCCAATTGCCGTAGTTTTTGTAGTATAATAAAATTAGTAAACATGCACCCAATTACAGCTGTCGGACATTGCCGAGTATATAGCAATGCATTGTGGGATCGTCGAACGATATCGTTTGAGCTATTTTTAGCAGTTGCGAATCCATGTATGTATATAAGTCCTTGTATATACGTACCTGGTTATATTATGTAAGCCAGGTACTTATAAATACACCTGGTTAACCAAGATTAATTGAAAATGTACATCAAAATAAAATGGGGTAATTTTCTTCATACATAAAGTAACAGTTTATTTGGAAAATGTTTTGTCTCGGCCATTTTCAAAATGTCCCCAATATTTTTTATTGAAGGGGACATTTGTCCCCACCTTTTTAAAACCTTGGCAGAACACTGCTTGGCCCACATATCATTGAGGCAAACATTCTGACAAGGTTTGGTGAAGATCCAATTAAAACTGTGACATCTACAGTGTTAACAAAGTTTTCCTAAGATTTGACCTGGTGACCTAGTTATTGACCCCAGATGACCCATATGTATACTTGGCCGTTATATCATTAAAACAAACGATTTGACAAAGTTTGGTGAAGATCCAATAATAACTGTGAAATCTACAGTGTTACAACATGTTTTTTCATAAGATTTGACCTAGCGACCTCGTTTTTGACCCCAGATGATTCATTTTCGAACTCGTTCAAGATATTATGAAGACATACATTCTGACAATCAAAAAAGTGTTTTCTAGAGTGTTCACAAGGTTTTCCCTTACTTGGACTGGTGACCTAGTTTTTTACCCCAAATGGCCCATTATTGAACTCGACTGAGACTTTTGTTTACATCAGTCATGGCTACAATTAATTGTCCAAATTACCAATGTTTACATTATAGATACAAAAAAGACATACGCACCCTTACAGCCGAATATGCAACAGCGACAAAAATCTGTGAACCGAACCGAGGATGGTATTTAGTGCGAATCTGATAGCACGCTGTTTTGCACGCTTTTTTAGAAAATAGCGCGAGATTGCTAGTTTCCGGTCATAGTAAAATCTGCAAAAGATACGCGAAGACTTGCAAAGACAGTATAAAAAATATGACAAAGACACGCAAAGGCAATTTTTCTCACGACAAACACATTTTTAAACATTTATATGAGGTCTAATCTCTTAATTGTTTTATTGCCCCTATAATTGGATTAATCCTGGCTGGTCATGGTCTGTAGACTTGACACCTAGTAAAAAAGTAGGGTAATAATTTTATTGATTTATGGTGATAATAAGTTTATGACTAAATTCCTGTTGTTTTTATAAGCATATAGAGTAACTGATTATGTAAAGAGAAGCTAGTCTATCAATGACCCTGTCTGTTTTATTACCCCCTACTGTGGAAACAGGGGTCTTGCTGGTCCATAAGGCACTTGCCTCGCATTCCTGGTTCAATGTCTTTAAGTGTCGGTGCTTCTTTTTGAAGTCAGCTGTCAATTTCCTGTTTTCCTGTCTCGGTATCATAAAACTTGCTGAGACAGTATATACGTGTGACATCTTATCTGATGTTTTAATGATGTGGAATTGGATTAATAGTAGCATATTGGGACCTTGGTGATTGTTTTAGGTACACGTACAACATAGACTAAATAAACAAAGTGTGTCACTTGTCTATAATTTGAAAATAAAATGTAAAATCATTATCAGCTAGATATTATATCAGTAAAAAGCTATAAGAACTGTGATATAAAATTACTTTTTTTTTTTCATGAACTGTTGCTGTTTATTATTGATTAACTATTGTTGATCGAGTCACACATGTCACAGATCGAATATGTAACACGAGTGAAAAATTCGACCGAATATATCACACGTGTCAGATGTGACATATTCCAAAAAGTGGACACAGGAATATGAAATTGACAACGAATACATCACATTAAATTTGTCATCATGCAGTTCTGAAAGGAAAACGTGGTTTTAAACAAACACATTCATGCAACAAAGTGTTTATCACAACCAGCACACGATCACCGCCACCATCATTATCATCATCATTACGAAGAAAACAAAGAAATTACGACGAGCACCATCATCATCACACGCTAATGCATGTCTGTTCAAAAGCCAAGGATCTATATATAGCACCAGATATTCAATTGAATAATTAAAATCTGATCAAGCATTCGTTTTCTGCTTATGAAGGCAGGTAGAAACAGTCTGAGGTCTCATATCAGCAATTAAACAAATAATAAAAGACACAAGATAGGCAAATCATTTATTTACAGGTATATTCATTATTATACACTACTCCGCTAGCAAATACTAACGAAATTGCTCCTTCTGTGTCATTTTTACAGACAAAAACTTGCGGTTATAGATTTTTATCGGTAATCAACTCGCATACTTCTTAGGAACTTTCACTCCTGTAATGGCGGACGGTCACGTGATAAAACAATGGCGGCGGTCTAATTGATGGAAATAGAATCGTCTATATATTGTAATATTTTAATGCATTTGATAATAAAAAAGTTTAATTCGTGATGTATTTGTGTCATAGACTAGCTGACATTTAGTCTAGTGATTATTATATGAATCTGACGTATGTAGAGCTTGGACGTATCAGGGATGCTATATTACATGCTATATGTAATATAGCATCCCTGGACGTATACATAGCCATGCAAAAACGTGAATTTATAATCTACTATGACAATTAAAGTACGTATATGACTACTGAATTGTATTAACTTTATGATGTACTAATACGTCATTAAAGAAAATTTCTATAATTGATCTGGAGCATTTGATTTCATTCAAGTATTTTACTCACGTCAAAATGATTGTTTTGTACATTTTTTTCATAAATATCACCAAAGACCTATATATACGAGTACAAATGATATGTGCAATAATTATGAAATGTACTTAAATATTACAAGATAAATTACCTTGTAAAATTATGTCAAGGATAAGTCCTTGTCATAGAAAACCAGTCTTTGTCAATCTTTACATGTACCGTCTTTGCATGTCTATATCCGTATATAGCACTTACAAGGATTCCAGTAATATTTAATTATGTATGTTTTGGAAGTTGTGGATCGTCAATAAAATTGTGTGAACATTATACCGAATAGTATTGAACAAAAGCAATAGATCGATGCTGCACAGTAATTTGTCAGTTGCAAATGCGCATTGCTATCATGGGCATCGTTTAAGTTAACGTTATTCATGCTACATTGACTGTGTTTCGGTTATCTTACTTTACAGTTTGCTAAGATAATAATTATAAAGAGTTCACTTGATATGACATAAATGTGGTTATAATATTGTGTGATATGCATGAATATTTCATGAATTGCATATTTTATTTTTAAATGCATAATAAGTATGATACAAAATTATTGTATTTGTATGTCTTTATATGGTTTGTTTCTTCGTTAGCTCTATGCACAAAATATTTTTTATAGGAAATGAATTGTTTTACGTACGTAACAATTTTTATTTTTGAAATGTATTGTGTTATTTTGTCATTATAATTACTAGTTGTTTCTGTATACATATGTTCACTTTAGCGCTTTTATAGTCCACTTAATATTACTGAATTAAAGGTTGTTATATGTTACAAATATTTCATACATTTCATATTTAATAATTAGATCGAGGCCTTATATATACATATATATGATCTACATTATATATAAGTCCTTGATTAAATATATAAATTAAGGTGAATCATTGCAGCACAAATTTGTGACAAAATGGCCGCCTGATATTTTTGCTATGCATCCTAAAAAAGTGGCGTTGTTCCATAATCACTACAAGTACGTAACTGAATTGAGTTTTTATCAAAAGCTTATGATTGAATGTACATTTCTGCATCAGTAAAATAAAGATTCAATAATAATGGATGGCTTAAACGGGTTAGGGTCGAGAAAATTGGCAACATTTATAGATATTATATTATACAAGTTTGAAGATAACAATGTATTTATTCTAGCAAGGACTTATATACATACATGGATTCGCAACTTCCGTATTAACAGTTTAAAGTAATCAAATCCCGTGATGATAAGACGTGAATCAACGGGAATACAAGCTATTGTTTACAAAAGCGAAAATACGAAAATATCCGTGATAATCCGAATGATAATAACAGCGAAAATATCCGTGGTATTCCGAATGTTTAATCTCGGAGACGAAAGGATTATAATAGATGTCCGCCATCTTGGAATTTAAAATGTTCGACTGATGCCTTTTTCAATGCTTATACTTAGACTTTGTGGATTATAAATGTATCTCAATATCTTTAAGGAATTTGTTGCATCCTTTACCAATTTCCCGTGCCCAATTGCCAGAGTTTTTTTTAGTATAATCAAATTCGTAAACACCCAATTACAGCTGTCGGACATTGCCGAGTATATAGCAATGCATTGTGGGATCGCCGAACGATATCGTTTGAGCTATTTTTAGCAGTTGCGAATCCATGTATGTATATAAGTCCTTGATTCTAGAAAGTAAGAATTCAATATTTATTCTTCATTAATTTGTCTTAAATTGCTTTATTACTCCCCTTTGTTCGTCGTCTGGAACTAGTTTGTAATTGGGCATCTGCTACATTATAAGGAATTATACGGGTTATACGGGTAGCGACTGTCCAAAAATCGCATACATTTCTTTTCGCATACATTATTCATGGAAATATGGCTTTAAGGAGGTACCAACGATTTTGGGCGCATGCGCAACATAAAAACATGAAAACAATGTCAAAATAAAAAAGAAACAACACATTAATGTTCAGTCTTCAAAATATATATACCCAAAAATGGGAATGGGTCAATGGTCATATACATATAGTATTAATACATTAATTAATTTGTATCTATATTTTTCATAATTTTATAATACATAGAGCTATATTATTTTTCATTATCAAGTTCATATTATGAAATAAGTCCATGGTATAGATAAATCGATGTTGAATAAAAATCATTGTGTGTTAGAGACACACAAAAATACTGTACGTATGAATGAATGAATGAATGTATGTATGTATGTATGTATGAACAATCAGTTGCACATATCAGTTATTATGAACGGTTGATTACATGTTGAACTGATGAACTACTCATATCTTGGAGTGAAGAACTGTCATCAAATGTTGGCTTAATGCACAGTCCTAAAATATGGACAAATACCGGGGATGCTACAGATTAGCATCCCTGCAAATTTATAAGCACAGTCCTAAAATATTGACATTTTGCACAGTCCTAAAATAATGACATTTTCACTGTCCTAACAAATTGGCATGATGATCAGTCCTCAAATATTAACATGATAACAAAATTATGCCCAAAAACTATTATAATAACCAAGGACTTATATACATACATGGATTCGCAACTGCTAAAAATAGCTCAAACGATATCGTTCGACGATCCCACAATGCATTTATGTATATACTTCCTTGTAATAACATTGCTCTACAAATCTCCCCATCAGTACCTTCAGTGGGGAATGTGTATTCGCCGGCCCTAGTCCGATGATTATGAGAAAATGAAACGATTCCACGGCCCTAGGGTTTATTTTTTTTATTTCCTGACCGATTTTTTATTTCTATATATCAAATTGAAGATAAAGCTCTCCGCTTTCAGAAAATGTAAATATATTTCACATATCTTATAGGAAAAGATGCTTTTGATCGAGTGGAACTTCACCTATTTTTCGATAAAAATTACCGCTTATTTTTTGGTTCGAATTCCACGGCCCTAGGGTCTAACTTTTTTATTTTTCAATTTATTTCTATTATTATTGCTTCATGATAAGGCTAAAGCTCTCAGCTTTCTGAAAATGTCAACTTTATGAAAATTGATTGAGGATAAATATGTTTCAATTTCTCATAATTATCGGACTAGGGCCGGCGAATACACTTTGCCCCTTCAGTGCTTTGATTTAGAGCTCGCTGTGTGTTTTTCACATTTCGGTTCTTATTACGACACCTAAAATATGGCGAGCGAATGGCTTTTCCCGACAGACACTGAAGTTGAAGAAACTAGCGACAAAACAAGAAATGAAGAACTGTTCGTCTTTGGGTATCATTGTAAACTATTCCGAGATGATGAGCAGGCGAATATGGTGGACTCCGGAACCTACATGATCCCGTGGATGGGGGACGAAAAACTGAAGATTGACAGGTCGGTGTAAACTCCAACCTGTCATGGATTACTCTCGATTGTGAACACAAAAGGTTCAGACTCGCGATTGTCGATTGTTTAATATATATATTTAGTTTAACAGGTGGCTTGGTTGACGTTGAATCGTCCTGAAAACGTTTGTCAATGACGGAAAATTGTGGGAAGTAACGCCACTTATCTCCCTTGGATTTGGGTTGGATTACGTCCCTTGCACACACTATTTCACTACTGATTTGGGTAGGATCAGTTGTGTAGATTAATTTTACAGGTGTTTGTGTGTAAAGGGATTATTTGGTAATTGTATCGCATGTTTATACTTATTCCTGAGGTATAAGGGTTATTACATGACCATGTAAGAAATGTCATTATTAATTGAATGCATTATTATTCAAAGCTTGTCGCCTTGTGTCAAATTGAATGAATCAGTATTTTGCCATTGTACTTCACATTTTAATAATGTTGGCCGACTTAAATTACAAAAAGTTGCTAAATTTGAAATTCAGTATAAAATAAAATCTGATAGGAAACTTTGCTATTAATTCAGAATTTGTATCTAGTTTATTTTCAGGTTTCCAGAATGTGCATAATTGTTGCTGGTGGACATCGTATTGCATAATCATATCGTGTTAACATACCAACTGTATTAGAAATGTTCTTGTATAGTGTATATATGTATATATATGTTTTATGTATACATGTTGCACATATCGAGGGTTCAGCGCAACAGTGTCGTAACTCATATTGAAATAAGAACAAGTTACGACAGTGTTGCGCTGATCCCTTGATATGCCTTTGTGTAATCACAGGCAGATATTTAAGAAAAATCAATGGGAGGTTCTGTCACATTAATTTAATGTTGTACAGCCAATTTTATTATCATACATATTCTTTTTTAGTGATATACCAGTTTATGAATTATATGTTTGTAGATTGCCTTTTGTAACTGTTGATGAGTTTTTACTGAACACACTTGATGTTAAGTTTGCATGATTGATTTCATGTTAAACATCCATCTAGATGTATTATTTATAAAAAAAAACATTCTAAAGTGAAAATTTAACTTCATTGTTTCATATGTGATAAAACCTCCCATAATTTGTAGTATTGCCATTTACTATTTAATAGCATACTATAGAGAACTTTGATTGTTGTAAAGCAACGAAAGAGCATGTCTGATTAATATTTCATTGTCTGCAGGTATGATGGTAGAGGTCACTTGTATGACCTTCGACCTTACGATGCGGACAACTTAAAGGGCCAGCCTGATCCTGTTTTGAGTGAAGATGAGGAACAGATCGAGAAATTATGTGATGAGGAACGATATTTAGAACTTCACACAGATATAGCTGAGAAAAATATGTATGAAGGTAGGATATGTTTAATAGGTTCCTTAGATAGTTTAAGACTTGCTCAATAAACTGTTTCTCACAGTCCTGTTTGAATAAGAATATATTGAAATACTAACCTCCTTAAGATCTCATTATCGTTTGTTAGATTCTACTATTTAAATATGATTACCAAGTAAAGACTGTGGGAATAGATATCAGGATTCAGGAGGACTGAATAGTTATCATCTGCTACAAAGGTATATTAAATTCTGGTGTAGTAATTGAAACTTTTTGAAGTATTTGTTGTGCTGGTTGGCCTGCTTTATGATCCTTGTTTAATATAGTGAAGAATGCTTAGCATTTATCAAAGAGATGCCAGGTAAATCTCTCTTGATCTGTTATAAGGGCTCATTATTTATTTGGGTTTAACACCATTTTTCAACAATTTTTCAGTTATATACAGTGGCCAAATTACCTAATCAGTTTGCCTGAACTGTATTTTAACCAGTACTAACTTAATCTTCAGGAGGAACCTGCAACTTCCCAGGTCGCCAAGTTACAAACCAGTGGACCACTGCCTCTGTGACTTAGTATATACTGTATAAGGACTAAACTACATTCTTTTAAAACCGGGAAAATTATGGGAACACCTATGGCGGGCAGGCTGTTGGGCGGGAAGCGTCCACAGAAGTGTCCGCTCTCAAATTCAAATAGTTTTCAGGGCTAGCACTGGCAATTTTTTCTCTTGAGCCAATTCTTTTGGCGGGGGTCAGGGGGCTGCAGGCACCCACAGGGTTAAGGGGCCAATAAAACTTTTATTCAGATCCTCACCAAACTTCATGGAAATGTTTATGGTAATGTGATCTCATCAAGTTTGATAACCAGCCCAATCGATCCAGGCACTTCTGAATTATGCCCCTTGATGCATTGAAAAATTAATTTTGTTGGGCATATTTTGTGACCTGGTACTCTTGTTAGTCATGAGGTTTCCATTTATGTACCACTATTTCTAACCGATGGTTTTTACCTTGTAGAAGAGGAATGGAAACGGTATTATGAATCATTATCCGAAGGATATCAGGCTGTAGGATTCAGCTATGATTACGGACAAGCTCAAAACTATGAAACAAGTAATTATTCTATGCATCTTTCAATCTAATGTAGTTATATATTTATAGTCAGATAGATAAATAGCCAGTGTAACCCATATATTTGGTTGGTTTTATTAGGAAACATGGAAGCATTTGTGAAACAGCGTGTTAGTGGTTTTTATTTCATGTGTTAATTCAGTATGCTACTAAGTTGATGCAAAAATTATGAAAAAAAAGAACATTTCATATTAAATCTTATCACTGTAATATGTTTACTGATGTAACATAAAAAAAGCTTTAAAGAATTACTCGAATTTAATTCTTTATCTGTCCAGATTTATCCTGCCTTATTTGTCTAACTTTGTGTAGCATGTGAAGTATATTTTCATCTATTGAAAAATACTTGCCTTTGCTTGAATTTTTTATCATTCAGGCTTTGATACTGTGCTATATCATTAAACTTTAAAATAAGGCATGTGTTATCATGCAGTCTTTAATATTGATAATAATAGCAAATCAAGTTCAAGGCTCTGAATTGATCCTGTTGATGTGCATAGCATTTTGATTTAAGAGCCTTTTTATTCTCTGTCTTAGCTCCTGATGAATCCCAACCCAACCCGGATGAAGCAGTATATGTTCCACCAACAGAACTACTAGTACCTCCTGGTGTACCAATTGTAAGTATTACATTGTAATGTCAACAACTATTATGCATTTGGTCATTAAATGTTTTTGTATTTTGTTTTCCACAGTTATTGTGATTAACGTCGTCAGCAAATTTATACACATTTTGTCAGCAAAACATTTTTTTTTCCAAGGTTGTTGTGACTAACTTTAAAAGAAGTTATTTACCTACCTACTTACCACTGATTCTCTAGGTAGGTTTACTGCAAACATAAATTTTATTAAGCTTAGTCCAGGGATTTTAAGGGCTGATTTTATACCCAAAATTTGGACACATTCCCAATGGAAAATAGTGTGTTTTTTTCCAATTCACAGACAAAAATTCCCAAACCAAAAATTTCACATTAAATAAGTTTATTAACATCACTATTGGTAGTAAATATCTAACTTTGCTACTGTTCTATGGGAGAATAAGAAGAATAAGTTGAACATTGTAAAATTGTAGTTATACATTTTCGTCGAATTTTGATTAAAACACCACGAAAACTCAAAATCCCATGGGCATGGGTGATATTCCCAAAATACCAGAAAAAAGCCCTGTATCTTGTTGCATTAATTGCCTATTTCATGTAGAAATATGTAATTTTCAGCCTGACACGGTGAAGGAGAATGCTATCATTGAGAAGACGGCCAAGTTTATAGCTGAACATGGCATACAGATGGAGATAGTGATGAAAACTAAACAATCTAACAACCCCCAGTTTCAGTTCATGCACTTCGAGAATCACCTTCATCCTTATTACCAACATCTTATCAAGATGATCAAATCTAAGAAATACATTCCTAAATCACCAGTGAAAGAGGAGCCTATGGATTCACTTAATGATAGTGAGTGATTGACTGTTGTTCCAACTAATTTTTTTAAAGCAATAGCCTAAACTATAAGACAATTTACCACTAGCCCAAATACACAGTTTTAAGAAAGTTCACTAGCTCGAACAGAAATTTAGCCGTTTCTGACATTATTTCAATTTATTTGCTGTATGTTGTTCATTAAAGAACTATGCAGTCGGCGGTATTTGTGTATTTTCATACCTTAAACAGATGAAGTATAATTTATATATATGATATGTTGCTTCGTCTAGTTCTCATATAATAAAATTGATCAATTTAATAAAATTGATCAATTTATGCTCCTGTATATTGAATTGGTTCCATCCTTGGAGTCACTTGTCCTAAGTGTTGTTTTCATTTTAGTAGGCTTACCAATGTTTATTCAACAAAATTCCAGTATCAGAACTGTTTTCTAACCCAGGGTTCTCAATAAGTTTGTGGCCAACAGGTCTGAAAGCTAGACTAACAGGCATGATAGGGGGGGGGGGGGTCCAGGCATTTTCTAGCAATATTTTATAACTTTCGAGATTTCTAACTGGCTCAAACACATTTCTATGTGGCTAAATTTGCCTGCAGCCTGTTGTTATTGAGAACCCTGCTAACCAGTACTAGCTTACCCTTCCTCAAGCAGTCGATAACTTCTCCATATCAGGAGGAAAATCAACAGTATTGTCCAAATTTTAAGGAATGATATAATTATATGACCTGCCATAAGCAGGAATCAAACCCGGATAGCCGGGGTTACAATATATATCAAAGTTGTTGTGATTATGTTGTGTTTATATTTAAGGTATGGAAGGAGATGGTGGTTATCTTCACCCAACTTTAATGACTAATAACAGAGCATCTCCCACACCGCAGGAGGTAATGCATTTATCTTACGTAAATACTGACATGATGTGCTAGCCTTACTTATTGGTACTCAGGATGAGATGCTAGTATGCTTTTTTGTCTGTAGTCCGTCCGTCTGTCCGCACTTTTCAAATGACTTCTCCTCTGAAACGGCTTTATTAAGTTTGAAGAAACTCAACAGGAATGATCTCACAAAAGTTGCTAAAAGAATGTCAGTCCATGCAGAATTTGTCTGAAAGCACATGGTTTAGAGCTTAGGTATTTAGCATAGAGCACCATCTACAGACCCTCTAACAAAGTTGCTAAAATAATGTCCCTGGGATCATAATTGGCTGTGTCCAAGGGGTCACATTTTTACATAGACTTATACAGAAAATAAAACAATCTTCTTGTTGGAAAGCTCCAGGTTTTAAGCTAAAACATGGAGACATTTAACATCTCAAGACCCTCTTACAAAGTTGGTAAAATAATGTCCCTGAGGTCTTTTTGCCAATATTTTTTACATACTCCAGCACAAATTTAAATCAAATTCGTAAGTGATATTGCCATAAGTCATTTCCTGGTGAGCATCCCAGGGCCACTTGGCCCTCATGTTTTGAAATTTATAGTCCGTTTCTACTAATTTTTTAATGAGGTAAATACCTACACTACAGCTCAGATTCATTTAGAAGTCATTTAACTTAATTACTATCTTAAATATGTCTGAAATTAAGTTTTCAATACTTTGTTTATACAACACATTACTGATTTATTGCATTCTGTTTTCTTGTGTTAGGTTTACAAACCTGTACCTGTGCCCAAAGTATCCATACATGAAACATCATACGGTCAGTTACTGCAATCAATGTCTAAAGTGAATAAAGAATTAGCAGAGAAGAACAGGTTTGTGCTCTCATGTTTCATTTTATTATTCATTTACCATGATAAACCATTTGTCAAAAAGTTAGTTAACGTGATTTAAAGTAAAAAAAACTTATTGGCTATATAGTCGATGGCAGTTATTCAATGTTTTTGGCAAATACTGAAAAAATATTTTTGAAAACTTTTACGCTCTGGATGGTCAAGTAAAATCAGCCAGAAAAAAATCACATGTCTTGATTTATCAGTGATTATTGCAATACTTGTAGAATTAAATTGGTTTATGCTTTCTGTCTGAATGGTTTATAATGACTAAAAATTATGGTTTTTATGCTTAACTTTAACACACTTTAATGCTAAATTTTGTGTATCAAGAAATTGTTCATTTTTGTGTTGTGTAATGTTAAACCTGTGTAGAGAGGTGACGGGAAAAGAAAAATAGCCTTCATGTACAATAAGGCTTTAAAAATTATATTGTTTCCTGCGACCCTAGACTTTTTATAAGCCCGAGGAATGGAACATTCACTTTCTCGCTTGTGTACCTTTCTGAAGCTTTCCAACAGGGCTCAACACTAACACTGCTCTGCTGGTCCGAGACCAGTGTTTTTTTGTGCAGGACCATTAACTCATGGAATGAATGGTTCAATGGACCACTGAAAATTCTAGAAGTATCAATATTTTACAATAAGTAAACAAATAACATATTAATAGGCAGAGTGACCACCCAAAATTCTGTTGGACCAGCAGGTTTCAAAAGCTGGTGGTCCTTTGGTCCACCATGGAAGATAAGCTACGTGTTGAGCCCTGTCAAGAATAATTATTAAAAAGAAAAAAAAACTGTTTAGTTAGTTAGTTCAGCTTTCCGTAGCAATCACTCACTTGGCGCGCATGAATTTTCATGCGGCCAAAATACTATATTTTTCTACAACCGCCATGTAATCGTTAGACTACTTTGTAGTTCCCATTGCAGGTTGCAGTGCAAGGTTATGTGTGTTCAGTTTCTATACTTTCAGTACTTTGATTTTTTCATATTTTGTTTATTTTTCATGTAGAGAAAAAGAAGTGAAGATAAAGAAGGAAGTGAAGAGTGAGCCTCCAGATTCTTGCTCATTACCTGCATGTGTGGCACAACCTGTCTATGGTTCATCCATGCCTCCACCGCCAGGTATAGAACCAGTACAGTTACCTAGTGATCTAGATATCAAACAAGAAGGAAACAGGTAGATATCTTAAGTTGTATTAGTTAGTGAAAGGTTTTAATTCAATTCCAACAATCTGTGACTGAAATTTACAAATTCCTGTTTATATTTAGAAGCTTCTGCTTCTGTTTTTGTTATTTATTGATTTGATAGATTTTTATCAATTATGTTAGCACAAAATTATTGTTCTCTAAAAGTATTTACATACCCGAAACTGAAAGCATGCAATTTATAACATATGTGATTAAGTTTTTATGCCCACGCCATGTCAGTGTCAGTGTTACCTCCATCCATCCGTTCAAATTTTGGTTTCTGAGCAGTAACACAAGAAATATTTTATGGATTGTTTTCATATATTACATGAAGGTGTATAATAATAAACAAACAGGTCAAGTTTGATTTCCATTTAAACCAGGCATTTTCTCAGGAGTTATGGCCCCTTATTGACTTTGCTATGGCCCCTTATTGACTTTGCTCTCAGCGGGGGGCATTCGTGTCCTCCAGACACAATTCTAGTATAGTCAGTTGTGTTGTATATGTTGGATGAGATTTTAATCAGGGAGTTATTAATATGTTGTTAATGTTTTTCTTGTAGTTTTGATAGACTTTACTTGTTATTTATCTTATTACTTACATTAAATGTTATAATTTCATAGCTTACCAAGAACAAGTTCACCTCCAGCGCAGATAGTCCCGCCTCCTCCTGATCTTCAACCAATCATAGATCGGATGGCAATGTATGTTGCTAAGAATGGGGAGGAGTTTGCTATTGTTGTGAAGAGTAAAAAAGATACAAGATTTCAATTCCTTGAGACTTGGCATACACACTACCCATACTATAATTTTAAGAGGCATTTATTTCAAGAGGTAAGATTTTACAATATAAGCAAGAATATTGATGCAATATTTTAATTTTCAACCGATGAGGAAATATTTCTCCTTATACAGTATAAACATTTCTTATTTTTACTTTTTTACTCACCTAAACTGATATGACTGGTTAACTGCTTATTCGCAAATCTTATTATTAATCTTTTTTTTATTATGCCCCCTTTCAAACAATATTCCGCATGTATTCGGAATTCTGATTTCTGAGCAAAATAAAAGTTATTTGATGAAAATCTGCTCTAGTTAAATATGGAAACAATGTGATTAAAGGCAAAAATGTTTGGCCAAGTATGATTTTCAAGATTTTTAATTCGGCATTATTGACACCCCTGGTTATGGGCTGGTGGCTTGAATCATGAATATATAGTTATAGTTACTCTAAAATTGTTTTCCATGACTTCAGGAGCTGGATAGAGAGAAGAAAGAACAAGAGGAAGAAGATAGAAAGAAGGAACAAGAAAAAGCTGACATACTTGCTAGAGGTGTTAAATTCAAGTTAAAGAAAGCTAGTAAGGAGCAAGAGTCATCTAGCACTCTAGAAAAGAAGCCTGTATTTGGCTATGATGAGTCAGGGGATGAGAATGGTATGTGCTGTAATTGTTAAATATTGTCAGTTAGACTCTCATTGAGGGATGATCGGAGGTCTAGTGGAAACATTACTGAATGAAAGTCGTTGATCCAAATCACGACCCCACCTTCTGATTTCTCTAGGATGCTTTTTCAGTGTCCTCATCCCAACTACCAAGCCAAATACTGTGTCTAGAAAATCACAAGAAAAAGGGCTAGGCATTTATTGGTGCTTTACACAATGCTCAATAAAGAACCAGGAAAAACTGCTTGAAATTAAGAGTAGTGCAAACACCCAGTTCTCCTGTTTCTTCTCTCCCCTCTCTTGGACGGCCCTGACATGACAGTAGCTGTCAAATGGGCCGCTAAACAACAGATAAATTAAAACGACCCTCGTTCTCACCCACTCTGTCTTGGTTTTCTTCTACAAGAAGTCTTGTAGTAGTTGCTATTCTGTTATCTAGAATTGAGATGTATTTAGTCAGCAAAGTTGAATACAGTTTTAACTGTTCTTAACAAATCTGCAGAAAAAAATATTTTAATTTACTAAGAGAACTTATTGTTAACATTTAACATTGAAATGTATGTTGTCCTTATTTCACATTCAAATTTTTTTTGGAATGATTCGGGACTTAAGATTTGGCCCACCTCACCTGTCTGAAAAGCGTTTTTCTTTTTCCCCTGAAGGTGAAAAAACCACTGCACATGTCATGAGTGTGGAGTAAGTCAAGTTGTCTGAATACTTGAACAATAAAAATGAATTGTAAAAATGTACGTTTTGTTTATAATAAAACTTAATGTTTTCATTTTTTAGAAGATTCTGATGGTAATTTAATGAGAATGAAGTCCACTAATGTATCGGGTACCAGTACGCCAGTCAAAGATGGTGAAGTAGATAGTAAAACTAGCGAACAGCTTGAACGTAAACTTGGTAAGTTATGGATATCAAGTCTTAAATTCAGAGTATCTTGGCCTTGTCAAAACATAATGTACAGAGCATAGTTTGATGAGTGAGTGTATATGATTTGTAAGAACAGTGCTGATCTTTGATGGTTCGGAGAGAGAAAAAAACACTGGATTGAAGAGAGCATCAATTTGAGTTTGAAAATAATTAGGGAAATCATACTTCATGCCCCCACTGTTCGTAACGGCGATAGGGCATAAAGTCTTACCTCTCTCCATCCATTCAAATTTTGGTTACCGAGCGATAACTCAAGAAATATTTCTCGGATTGGTTTCATATTTTACATGAAGGTCTATAATAATAAAATACAGGTCAAGTTTGATTTCAATTAAAATCCAAACATTTTCACAGAAGTTATGGCCCCTTTTTGACTTAGCTTTCAGCGGGGGCATTCATGTCCTCTGGACACATTTCTAGTCAAATAAAGGTATGTTTGGAAAAATAATTAGAAAAAGATTTCAGACAAATAATTTTTTTTCGATATTTTATGATGTTTTTGTAATGTGTTTTTTAGTGGAACAACGTTTAAAAGACCGACTTGCAGCGTCTGCTCGAGAGAAATTATCTCAGGTCGACAAAGAGAAACAAATCAAACTGGAAAGAAAGAAGAAAGCTGCCATGTTTATAAATCTTCTAAAATCCAAAAATGGCGAAGGAGATGAAGAAAGTAAAGGTATTTATAGAATGTTATTTGTTTTAATTGTTTGCCATAATGCTAAGAGTTATGAACAGGTGGTCTCATCAACTGATCTATACTGTAAGACTATCTTGCTATATCTGGAACAGTCACAACCTGTATTAGCAGCCACCCCCAAATAAAGGTCACCTTGTGTATAAAGGTCATTCTTTTAAAACTGTCATTGATTATGTACAACTGAATGACCTCCGAATAACAGCCACCTGTCCATGAAGGTAATATTTTATTCACAGGTCTGATTGATTTCTTTAAAAGAATCAAATTTTTTAACACTGTTTAATGGTATTTTCAATTAGGTAAAACAACTTCTTTGACCAATTTGTTCATTCAGTAGTTATCTGACTCTGTGTCAAACAAACTTCTGACATCTGACAGATAGTAACAATGCAATTTGAGCGCATCAAGTTAAAATTTTATGTTGTTGAATTGATTTAGCCACAGAGCAAGAAACACAATCTGGTAGTAATAGAAATACACCTGTAAGGACAACAGAAGATTCAAGCTCATCACGGCATAAGTCCAAACACAAGACTAGAGACAGGTCAAGGTCAAGAGACAGAGAGTCACGGTCACGGAGATCTAGGTCAAGGTCATCGTCAAGGTCAAAGTCTAAAAAGAAGAAACGACATAGGTCACCAACTCCACCTAGTGCTTACAATGTTTCATGGAGGTAAGTAATTAATTGCGTCTCTGACCTATTAGGCTAGTTTATTTAGCTGAATATGTAGAGCATGGAATACAGGTATGAAAGTTCAAATAGACTCGCCTCTGTGGTCGAGTGGTTAAGGTTGCTGACTTGAAATCACTGTAACCTCTCACTGCTAGAGGGTTGTAGGTTTGAGCCCAGCTTCCGACCATGTCTGTTTATGTGAGAAAGTAGGCAACTGCTTATGGAGGATGGGAGTCTAGTACTGGTGCTTCCCAGGAGCGATGGTTAGGTAAACTGTCCGCCTCATATGACTCTGACTATTGAAAAGGGGCATAAAATTTTATATAAACAAACAAGTTCAAATCCTGGACATATCACATGACTGTTCTCTGAAGATTTGATAAAAGAAACTGTGTCAAAGACCATTCAACCACTGCTGATCGGTCATGTGGAGTCATGTGAAGAAGTTGGGTCTTGCTGGTAGAGAATGTAGTTAGTACTACATGTAGTACAGAATCCAGTAAAACTGGTCCGATGAAGGTTACTAGGGTACTGTTGTAACCAAGTGTAGAAGCCAAAAAATGTATTTATTATGCCTCCTTTAGAAGAAAAACTTAAAGGGATTATGCTTTGCATATGTCGGACTGTCCGTCTGTAAACAAACCTTGTCTGACCAATAACTAGAGAACGATTTGGCCTTAGGTCCTCAGATTTAGTTGGGAGGTTGGTCATTGCATGTAGATGACCCCTATTAATTTTAAGTTCAATAGGTCAAAGGTCAAGGTTACTATCTAGTTGGCCTTTAGTTGGTATCCGTATTTCACAAACACTTCTTGTTTGAAATTTAAATCACTAGTCATCAAAAGTTAAGGTTTAAAGACGACACTTGGCTTATATTAATTTGAAGAGTCAACTGAATTTTTCAATTGATATAATAGCAAAGACCCTTCGTTACAAATTTTTAAGAGTCAAGCCGTAAAATGTCATTTTAAGGGTCACATGAATGTCCTGATGTTGTCATGAAATACTTTTTTCTTCTCACAGGTCTTCTGCAAGATTTCCACCCCCTCCTCCTCCCAGGTATAATGATATCAGAAGTAGATATTCTAGATCACCATCCAAGAGTAGAAGTACTAGACATAGGTCAAGGTCAAGATCAAAAGGTCGAAGTTCAAAACAGAGGTCACGCTCAAGGTCAACATCCAGATCCAAATCGAAAAAGAAAAAAAGGTCTAAATCACCAAAATCAAAGAAAGATGATTCTAGTCGTAGAAAAAGCTCAAAGAAAAAGAAGAAGAGATCCAGATCAAGGTAAGTATGGGGTGAAAATAAAACACTGAGAATTATGGTTGAGAATTTGTTCTATCATTGTTAAGTATGAAACCTCTTAAGGTTATGAATATAGCATACCATGTCCTGATGGAAATCTTTGAAACAAAAGGGTCCAGATTCAGTCTAACATTCTGTAAAATGATGTTTTTGCAAGTAAGCGTGTGTTGGGGGGGGGGGGTATTTTCAGCCTTTTTACTCTTGGAGTAATTACAGGCCTGTAGTTTGGTCTGAGAATTAGTGGGGTTCCGAGATTCGTTGAGGAGCCTGCATGGTCAATTGATTAATATGGTCTCTGACTATTACTCACTAGTGTCTCACCACTGTGAGTTTGAATTGCAGCCAGACAAATGTCACAAGTGAGGAAGGTGTCCAGCTAGTTAATAAATAGAAAGAAGATTGTCCTACCCTGGTGTTAGCTCAGGGACTAATGGTCTTCCTAAACAATGAAAGCTTGAAAGCCGCTAAATGACATGGACTGTTGACGTGACATTGAACCACAGAGAAATAAAATTAATGAGATTTGTAGATCTGCTCTGCACTTTCGTATTATGGGAACAACCACGGCGGGCTGGTAGATTGGCGGGTGGCGTCCACAACAGTGTCCGCTCTCTAATTCAAACAATTTTATTTGGATCCTCACCAAACTTGATGGAAATGTTAGTGGCCATGAGATCTCGGTCAAGTTCAATAACCAGCCCAATCGGCGCAGGCTCTTCTGAGTTATGCCCCTTGACGGGTGTATTGTGTGCCCTGGCACTCATGTTTGTAAATGTTCTAAGGGAATGCACAATGTAGATTATCCATGAATAATTTTTTGTTCCACAGATCTGTTGAGAAAAAATCAACCAGCACAAAGGATCCAGTATCTAAAGTTACATGTACTTCAGTGGAATCTGAAGTTAACTCCCCTGCTCATGAGTCAGATTGTTGTATAATTGAACCTCTAGAGGACGGTGAAACAAGGGAGAGTACTCCTGAACCAGGACAGATAACAGATCATTCTGATGTCACTTATAGAGATTCTTCACAGAGGTATAGTACTTAGTAAATAATATTTTAGTTCTTATGTCTGTTTGTTTGTTTGTTTGTTTCATTGGGTTTTATGCCCCTTTTCAACAGTCAAGAGTCATATGAGACAGACAGTTCACCTAACCATGGTTCGTGGAAAGAACCAGTACTAGAATCCCATCTTCTGTAAGCAACTGCCTACTTTCTAACATAAAAAGACATGGTTGGTTGCTGGGCTCAAACCCATGACCCTCTATCAGTGAGAGGTTAGTGACTTGAAGTCAGTGACCTTGACCACTTGACCATGGAGGTGGGTCTTAAGTTTGTTTAGGATGAATAGTAATTATTCTTTTCAATGACTTTTAGCTTCCCTAGACATGAAGTTGTCGGCGACCAGAGTAAAAAATAAGGTGTAAATTACAAAAACTTTTTGGAATTTTCGAGAGTTAAACAACTCTTTATTTTATCACAATTGATTTTGTAGAACGGGCTTCTATGGTTGTATAGTAATCACTAGTCTTTCTGTCAAATTTCACATGTAGGGAAGCAGTCCAGTTAACTTATAGATGGTCAGTAGTTTTACCCAGGTGTGGTGTACGGCTGGGGTCTACTTCTGCTATTCTACGCTATTAAAACTTGATAAGTTGCTGCTTGATATTGGCTGCTAGTGCAACATTAAGCCTGGAGAGATTCTTTTTGCTGCCTTGTTTCTAACTCTGTTATTACATTTTCATCTAAAAGTTTCAAGATCTAGGAATGTATATTTTTTTAATATGCATGTATATGTAAATGTATATCTCTAAATGATTGGATTTTATCAAGACTGTTGAGCATATATAACTTGAAAGTTGTACATTTACTTTCAAACATCGTATTTATTTCACAGATCAACGCCTGTACCTCCAGACATAGAAACAGCTCGACCAAAACGTAAGCGATCGTGTTCCAGTGAAAGTAGACGATCTAGGTCAAACTCCCCTAAATTGCAACATAATGCTTCAAGAAAATCTCAGTCTAAGTCACCGTCAAAGTCTCCTAATTATAAAATTTCAATGGATTCAATGAATGGTAGTGAAACGGCATCACCTATAGATCATGGTTTATCAAGGGAGGTAACCCCAGTATCCTACATTTCTGACTCTGTAGCATCCTTGTCGGAGAATGTTGCTTCTAATGACAAACAATATTCTGCTGGACCAGAATCATCAGCTGAGGACAAAAATGTTTCATCTGTAAGTAGATTATTAATATTATTGACAGGGCTCTCATTTGACCCTTAAAAATAGCATTTTGACCCTTGAAATTAATCAAATAAAGCTTCTGACTTTTTAGAATTTATACCAAGGGGTCAAAACCCCTTTACTGGTACATTAGTAGGAAATTATGTCCACTCTTCAAATCATTATCAGCCAATGGTAATTTTTGACCCTCAATGTTTTATGTCTTGTGTCACAGTGATTACCCTGATTTAATTGTTTATATAAGGGATGAGATATTTGTCAGTTTAGTTTTATTAAATAATGTATATACTAGTATTAAATTTAGAAAAATCTAAAAAATATCAATATTGGCTGATAAATGTAAATACTTACTGTAAGTAGATGTACAACGCCAATAACTAAAGTTTCTCTCAAGTGCAAAAATATCTTGATATGATATGAATTAAACCTAGTATTCTGACGAATGGTGTAATTTGGAGTTTCTGTTAAGAAAACTCACTATTAGTTTATATCGACATGAATAATGTATACATATAAGCAATCGAACCCTCAAACAAAGGTCACCCTTTGGAAAGACAAAATGTTGTCTTTATTCACAGGTGACCTTTATTCAGAGACCATTTTGCTCTAAATTATCAAGGACAGGTTTTAAAAGAATGGCCGTTATTCATAGAGTGGCCTTTTTTTTAAGTGGGCTGCTCACACATGTTTGACTGAAAATAATTCTTTAAAGTCCTCCTTGACATTTTAGTCAAGATACTTACTAAGCCTTTTACACAGAAATCTTGTATGATTCACTTGCTGTCTTGGATTCTGGGAACTAAGAATTAACCCAAGTCAGCGCTTAGTTGCCATTTTTTGCATTTGTATATAACACATTACTACAGAATGCTATGATTCTGGTCTACCAGTTTGAATGCTCAGCACAACACTGTCGTAACTTGTTTTTATTTCAATATGAGTTACAACACTGTTGCGCTGAACCCTCGAAACTGTTGTAAAACATTCTTGCATTGATTCCTTAAGTGCAACTTATCAAACATACTTTTATAATGTTCCGTTACCACATTTCAGTATATGTTGGACCGAGTGAGAGCCATTATAAAGGCAAGCCGAGAAGCCGTGCAGGATGAAGATTCTCTACTGGACGATTCATGACATGAAAGTTGCTTAGACTTTATGTGCTATTTGGTGCTTGTTACAGTGGAACACAAACATTGAACAAAAAGGACTTAGAATACAGAATTGATGAAACTTAGTGTTTTTTCACAATTAAGAAAACTTCTACAGCATTTTGTTTTCTCACAAACTGTGATTAATTGTACCCTTCCTTGTCCAGCCTGTGAACAGTTTAGAAATCTTAGGCCATGATCCTTTCCTTGAAATAATGTTTAACCCTACTGCAGAGTATTTTCAGAGGGTAGGTAGGTAGGAAACACATTTTTTTACAAGTCAAATTTTTTATGTTGAACCCAAAATACATGTAAGAAAGAATGCTGTTTTTTATGGAAAAAAAATTTACTTGAGAGACAAAAAAAAGTTTGGTAGCAGCCTTATTGGTGAGTAGGTAGCATTACTGCAAATGAAATGTTTTTTAAGGATGGCCTTATGTCAACTTTTTTCTTTCTCTTATGTTTCCATCTCTGAGGATCTCAAACAAACATTAGAGATTATTCTTTGTCCCCTAAACTGTTCATTCAAGACTGATTAATTTATTAATCCCCCCCTCTGTTCAGAAGTCTAATAATTGGCTATCGTTTGAATACTACATGTATCAGATCTATCTTTCCCCTTTCCTAAATCATTATTTAAAATTATAAATACTTTTCATTTTCCATATTAAAAATAGTCTTACATAATTGTATATTTTTATTATTATTATAAAAAGATTATGTTAAAAATTTGGTATGAAAATAACCTAAATTTCTGAGGAGCTTACTGTAATATTTGTTTGCCTTTTAGATATTTTGTTTTATATAAAACATTTTCTTTACATACTACTCGAAATTTGTTAAGGGTAACTTGCTGACTGTTAAATAGTCAAGTGCATACATATAATACACAGATATGTGTATGTTTCAATAGTCATCATTTCTTGTACTAGCATTTGGTGCTTCAGTGACCAAATTTATATAAAATCTAATCAACAGTAGCATTAAAATTATGAAGTAGTCACTAGGATCAACATTGCGAGTAATCCTTAACAAATTATGAGTAGTATGTGCAGATAATATAATAAGATAACAGGTTAAGATTTTAGCGGAAACTCAAGCATAAAAAGTGAATAGCGTTACCTCATTGTGTTATCTGATTATTTTCTCTAGTTGTTTTAGCAAACCTTGTATGTCTGACTGATACATTTGTAGTTTGTAATGAATAATATATTTCTTTGTCAACGTTTTTGTTATGCAAGGTTAAGCATATTTTTGAATAATAATGTTTGCAATGCTCATATTTGTAATGAAGATACGAAATATTGATATTTTAGTTTTTATACTTGATCAGATATGGATGATAGGAACAGGGACATGTATTGAACATTGATTCATCTTGATCTTATTTGAAATAAAGATGTTATTGTATCATGAAATTGTAGCAATATTTGTTTGTTGGGTTGTTTTTGAGATTTTTTGTGTGAATGATGCTGCTTGATGATAAATAATAAAGATATGAAAATACTTCAACTTGTGTTTGTCTTTGGTACAACATGGTCAGCCCAGGGAACTGAGCATTATAAGAAGACAAATTTTAAGAAGATATGACTAGAAATACAGATAGTTCTGTACACAAGCTGACTTCATGGTTAAAACATCAATTGAGTTTTACTCTGACTATCACTGGGGGCCAACGACGTATCACGAGAGGCGGTTCGCATCGAAAACATGTGTATGTTATGCAATGACAAACGACACATGTTATGTACACATAACGTGGTTGAAAAGCTAAGGACGACATTTCTCGTAGTTAGTGACACTGTATTTTGCTGGAATATCATATTCCAAGCACGAAACATGGTGAATAGAAACGTTTAATACTATGAAACAGTTGTATGCAGTTAATTGAGTACCAATTACGTATGAATTAAGCTCAAAAGTTAGGGATGTTCGTAGACAGTCTTGTTTTGGTAGAATTTTCATTAAAATATTTTTCGTGAGTATCATTTCTTATACTTACTGGGTAAGGTTTACTTATTCAATCTTTTTGTCTTCATTAGAAATGTTCTGTAGGTGTAATAAGCACATATGAACGGGTTTTTTTGCATACTACGGCTGTGTTTGTTTCTCACAGAGTGTGTGTATGGTGCTAAACGAAGGTCACTCTTCATGTGTACGTTGCTCACTGAAGTCAAAATCAATTTCAGGATACAGACCACGCGGTGTGTATGTACTGCCGGTCACCATTTTCCAGCATTTTAGAAGCGCAACGACACTGTGCAAACTCCAGCATATTGAGCGTTATGTTCGTGAGGGAAGCAGATGGTAGAGGTACAACTAAATATCACAATGCAACTTAAAATGAAGGACCATTACGTTATCTACAACATCGACGACATGACAACGATCACGGAAACTGGAAAAATTAATACCTACAAATAATGTAACAAGTGACAGACCAATATGGAAATTTCTTAAAGTGAAGACACCGACTAAGTCTGTCCATTGCCAATTGTTCCTGAAACAAGCGGAATCCGGGATGTACAGAAGTTTCTCAACCAGATGGTGCTGAACTGACGGAACAATTGGACACAACTATACTATGCTCAGACGCAGAGGACTTAAAAAAGTAGATCTAACGTTACCGATGAAACAATAAAAGAGACCGTAGTACAATTACAAACGCTTCTTCAATCCATCACATCTACTCTAATTATACCCCCATCACACTAGGGCAACGATTGCATTACACCCACCGCGTCCTGACAGGACGTTAGCAAATGAATGCATTTTGTTATTGTACCACCTGACAAGCCATTTGGATGCTGAAATTGCCGTTTTCTAAATAAGAAATAGAAGAAAAAGAAACATGAAGCAACTTAGATTATGTTGCGTTAGTGCATGACTATAAGCAGAAAGAAGACTTCTGTTTGGCCATCATGACCAGTTAATATAAATGGACACATATGGTACAGTATACATACGGAGCTAGTGAATGCAATGAGGACGTTATTGTGACCTAGGGAGAGCGCAGTTCAGTCTGCATGGACGTAGTGAGCACATAATTTGGGCGTAGTATTAACGCAATAGACCTGGTGACAACGGGAAGCTGCACGTGTAATGAACTTACTGGCAACGTGATAGACGCAGTGAGAACCTGGCAAAGACGTTGTAAGGGCGTAGTGCGAGCCTGAGTGCATCATTTCTTTTCGAGTTTGACCCCGTCCCTGCCACGGCCATCAAACTTTTCAGGACGTGATAGGAACTTTGCGAGCGTGGTGCGGACGTGCTCTTGTGTGATGGGGGCATTATAACTGACCGTAGACGTCTTCAAGACTGGGTCACCTTTTTTAAAATGGTGGATATTGGCGAATTCGGTGCAAATCACGCTTGGATTGACGAGCACGGTGCAACATTGCTATAGATACTAATGAATGGGGCAATGGTGTTAACGAATCGCAGAAATGCAATCAAACTTTTTAGATAACAGCAGATTTCTAAATTGTTCAAACTCGTAAATTATATAAGTATGTGCCTAAATCTATTATAATGCAGTTATTAAATGATAAGACCATCTAACAATTTTAACTGTTCTCTTTAGACCATCACACATAATTAAATAGATATCTGTCAACTGCAAAATATTAATTGATATACACATTTGACTTCAGACTGAAACATCACACACTCTGTTAGTAACATATACATCAAAAAGAGACTTCAGTTGACACCATACACACTTGTCTAGTGCGAAAGGCCTTGTTATATTAACGTGTATACATTCTATTGAATCTGATAAGCGGTGGGGAGATGCTAAGTTATGTTCACAGACATGATGCCTGTATCATGAGTGCTAAATATTTTACAAATGGGTTTCATGTCACAATAATTTTGAGAAAAACTGTTTTTTACACAGAATAACGGACTAATCTGGCATAATTTGATGAATGACAACGCAATCATTGTACAGAAAACGCATTTTACAACGGCAAATACAAACTTAATAAAAACAACTAACAAGCCAATCCTAAAAACTAACATTTCGTCCCCCTGCAGGTCAAACATTTCAAAATGGCATGTGGAGGTCAGAAAATCAGAGACTGTTTACATAAAATTTCGTTGCATAACATACACATGTTTTCGATGCGAACCGCCTCTCGTGATACGTCGTTGGCCCCCAGTGACTATGGGCGTTATGATATCATGTTACTTCATTAAATGATTTCAATGAAATACATTCTTGATCTTAATGCTTTAAAATGAAAGTCTGTGTGTATCCAAGTCTTAGTGATGAATTATTTGTAACTTAGTTTGATAATTCATACTTGGTTGATTGATACATGTGAATAATGGCAGCAACTTGTACATATATATCCTATGCCATAAATGATTAGGTGAAAAAAAAATTGTGTTCTGGTTACATGCTTGTTAAAAATAGGGTAGACTAGGTAGAGGACTTTTCTGCTATTCAACCGTATGGAAACGAAAAATTAATTGGAAAAATAAGGATAGGCAGGGTGACTAGACACAATTTGTTTACACATAACTAGTCTAATTTATGAGACGTACGGGCAGTCTGTTCATGATTTTGCTAGTTCTTCTATTGCCTGTTACGGAAGATAGATATCGCCAAGTCTAGTGTATCAATGTTCATCTGTAGAGTACAGAAATATTTGGACCACACCGAACAAACCACATCATCATCATCTTGAGTAATTGCATCCTTCCATAAGGAGTATACAAATGTACTCGCAATATGTGTATGTATCATTGTATGTATGTATACACGGACAGCACACTTTGATTGACATATGAGATTTAACTGGGTAAAACATAAAGATAATTAACTAGTTTTGAGTATATTTAACCTCACGATTACATAAAACAATCAATAAAGAAGCGAATTCCTGCGTACGATTTGTGTTGGGGACGAATGATTATCCGAACATGTCTATCCGAACTTAGTACAGTATTCACTTGTCAAATGGCGAAAACGATGCAAAGACATGCTTATGAATGTCTTCCCACGATAGCACTGGGTGGAAATCATGTCAGACATATTGGAGTGGATGACATGAATAATGCTGCCATTTTTCCTACGACTGTCACTGCCGTAATTATCTTCTGTTTCTATTTTGCTTGTATTCACATAATTTATAAATGTGTATTGAAGTGTCTGTACGTAGCACTGTGGCGGTATATTGTATAATAGAATAGATCTACGACACGTTAATAATAAAAATTCTACGTATGTTACCTTGGTTTTGTAGTTTTTGTTGAAATTTTTAATTCCCGCGACGTTTACGGTAAACATAATCTGCTTGTTCATACTCAAGATATACTGGTTAATTGTTGTGAATAATTAGTAAAAGGAGCAATGACAGACATCATAATGCATGATTCACGTATTTGGCTTTCGGTTGGCCGATTTCTTAAAATAATTTGGAAGGGCTACCCTCTCAGACTGTGCAGAACTCAGGGCCAAATAGAAAAAAAGTGTCTCGCACAATTACAATTAAATTAACAGTCTAATTAATTAGTTGGATTAGCATAGATCTAAAGGTATACATTATTACCACCCATCAATGATAATGTTATCATGGGATTTGATGATTTAATGTTGTGTTTATGTTGATTTCAGTGTACTGGTCGTCTTCTATTTCTTGGTGCTGATGTCATGTGTGGTACAAGTGTACTGAGTAAAAATTATGCCAGAGTACATTTAAGATTCTCCAAAATAGGACTTGCATCCAAAATGGAACTTGATGGTGAGTGATCGAGACTTTCCTAGGCTCCGTTATTGAACAAAACTAACCAAGTATTAAAAGAAGTCGACAAAACATATACTCAATTGATGTGACAGGTCAAATTGATTTCAGTCTTCACATTGGACATTTTTCTCATAAATAGAATTGTACCAAGATTTGATTAGTCTATTTAAGTCATAGTACATGTACAAAGCCAGAGGTGGTTGGATATGTTAAAAGTATACAGTCAAACTTGTCAACAAAGGCCACCCTTGGGAAATACAAATTGTGATCTTTATTGTCAGGTGGCCTTTATTTGGGCAGTTATTTTGTTCTTATCATTCAGTGATGGTTTTAATTGAAAGGCCTTTATTCACAGGGTGGTCTTTACTCAGAGGATGGCCTTTATTCACAGGGTGGCCTTTATTCACAGGATGGCCGCTAACACAGGGTTGGACTGTATTATCATTCTTTAATCTAAGAATATTTTGTATTCTAAAAGCCTTGATAGATAATCACTCAACTATTTATATAAAGAACTTTTTATAACATTAGCTGTGTACGAATACTGCTTGACATTTAATTCACTTTTCTTTCAAGAATATCTCATTTTATGTCTGGTTTTCAGGATTTAAGATTGAGGGAGTTCACAACAGTAACTATTTATGGTTTTACAGCATACAAGGGTTGTTTCAGGTGGCATTTGAACTTGGAAATCTTGACTTCCAGAAAGATTGCTTGATGTTATTGAAGGTACAGCCAAACTTGTGAACAAAGGCCACCCTTGGGAAATACATTATGTGGCCTTTGTTGACAGGTGGCATTTATTTGGAGGTCATTTTGTTCTAAATAATCAATGACGTTGAAAGAATGGCCTGTATTCACAGGGTGACCTTTATTTGGGGGTGGCTGCCACAAGGTTTTACTGTATTGTATATTATGGATTGTCTTGGTAAACTTTTACCTTAATTTGTTAGTAAATCTATATGTTAAGTATGGTTAGGTATTTAAAAAAAAGTGTTTATTTCTAAAACGATTTCATAGTGTGTAAAATGTGCTGAAAAACTTAGTGTAACAGCCATCTCTGAATTATGTGGGGTAGCTTTGATAGAATATGGTTAGTACTGGTTAAGGCCTAAATGACAGCCGGGGAAACTGGTTAGGTTTACTGCCCACCATGATATAACTGAAATCGTTCTTGTCTCATGTTTCAGGATGAATGGTTAAAACGATACCATGAGCCCTCACTGGAGTGCTCAGGTGTGCTAAGGTACGACAGATATCACACACAGACACTACCATTAATCACTGATCCAGATTTCATCATGTATGAACAAGACTCCAGATCAGATGTGGAACAAACTACTAGAAATAGACATATTATCCACAGTGGCAGCCCTGATGATAAATCGAAAAACAATCATGAAGAATCTAACATGTTTAATGGCGAAAACATTTGTGTCCCAGCTCTTGAAACATCTGTCCAAGAAACTGTCGTGCCATTGGAAAACATTGTTGAAATAATGCCTGATTTTAATCCTGAAAATGGGAATAGACAAGCAAATTTTGTTGGAGAATGTGATGAAGATAATATTAGTGATGATAATATGGATGATGATGATGATATTGATGATTCTAGTGCTGGAATATATTATCAATCTAATGAGTTTAAGAATGAATTATTATTTTTCTTAAAGAAAGCAAAATATGCTCATGTCTCTTCTGAAAATTTGAAAAAGATTATTGTGGTGTTAAAATACTTGAGTTACTTTGAACAAAAAAGTAGCTCTCATGCATTTGACCATTTTGAAAGTGTCCTATTCAAAATGATGGAAGAATTCTTGGTAATTGTAAATAATGAGACTGACGATAGAAATGAAGCTATATTTAAGAATACTTTTGACCTTCCAAAGGATAAATATATCTTACTATATCTAGTAAGTGATTGGCTCGGTCATGAATATCAGGAACTCGAAACTATGATCGCCGATAAAGTTGATGCATTTAAGAAGGAGAACATCATGTCGATAGATTATCTGCCGTCATCGGAGACTCTCATCGACACATTATTTCCGACATTCATGAAAACATTTGTAGTCAACTGGTGTGGATTCAAATTAAAGGAAGATCCATCTGATAAAGAAGTAGATACCAATGTGTGCTGTGACCACTGTTACAGCGAACCTCTGTCAGTTTCGAGAAATACTAATTACCCGCTAGTGCAATTAATGTTGGAGTTTGGATCCAACAGTTTAGTTTCAGGAATGGCTCATGTTGTGTTTTCACGTCTACAAGCTCAAAATAAATCTGAGACACATTCTTGATGTCAACTATTGGTGCTAAATATCTTCATTTTTTGTGTTCCAGAAGTTTTATCTCAAACCTTAATTTTGTTGGCTCAGTGAGGTGTGTTTAATATTGTGTGTGTTAATTAGATACATGTATTGAAATGTGAAAAATAGATTAATTAGGATTACTTCTGTTTTATTTCCTTTTTAGCTTGACTATTCAAAGAAGCCTTTAGTCTGCGAAATAAGCACTTGTCTGGTTGTCTGGGACAAGTAATTAATTGATTTGGACAAGTAACTTTTGTGGTAGTTATGTATAGAATTGAAGGAAAACTATTTACTTTTGTTGATAAATTGGACAAGTAGATCCAAATCTTAAATTAAGACTGTGCCTTTGCGTCGGTGTCATTGTTGCATATGGTTGAAGTTTTGCATGCCAGTTACTATCATGTACATACCTCAGTAACTACTTATGGGATTGATTTGAAACTTCATCAAGTGTCCAGGGGTATCAGACAGAAAAGTTAGATAACACATGGTTGGATTTTAGCCAAATTATGGTACTTTTGGATTTATAATGAAAATATGAAATTATTTAATATTCCTTATTTCTGTTACACTATTATACTGGCAGCTTTTTAAACTTTTAAATACCACATAGATGTTGTATTGTGATATTTTAGGTCCTCATATATATTTGGTAAACTTATAGCGTTTTCAGTCGCATTAAACCTGTAATCATACAAATAAAACTTGAAAAAGAAATGTGTTTACAAACTTTATTGCAAAAAATATAAAATACTTTACATTTAGGTAAAACAGAATACAAAGTATAATCAAATAATGTAAAAACAAATGTTGAGCACATGTTGAGATCAGTATTAATTAATTACACAATAATTGATGCAAAGGCAGATTTATTACACAATAATTTAAAGGCACAATAGCTGATTAATTACACAATAATTGAGACCTAAGGCTGGTTAATTACACAATAATTGAGACGCAATGGCTACTTAATTACACAATAATTGAAACAAAGGCTGATCAATTATACAATACTTGTCGCAAAGTCTGATTAAACAAAATGTATAGTTATATACTTATATCAGATGTAATTGATTTCGAACAGGAAACATTGTGTAACTTTTGAAGTCCCAATACTTCTTTTAATCATTAAAATGGTATGACAAGCACACCATCTTTTTTATAAATCGAGGGTTCAACGCAACAGTGTCGTAACTCATCTTGAAATAAGAACAACTTACAACAGTTTTGCGCTGAGCCCTCGAAATATAATTAAAGATGTAATTATGTAACCATTACTATATACATGTATAAATGAAATTTTTCAAGAATGTTAATATAAATAATCACATTACTGTTCATGTGTATAGTTCTTTGGTGATAAAATATGTAAAAATAAATAAAAACGGATGACAAAATTATATGTAAGCACCAATATATCTGATAAAACACAAGTTAAAATGAAGAGGAAAATATTCCGTTTATAATATGAAATTGCTCCTGCCAAATCATGATACAAAATATTTACAATTGCTCTAAGCGCTTGTGTGACATTTTACTAGTGAGAACAGCAAGCTATTTTTATGATATACGAGGGCTGATCCAGAAGTTTGTAGACACAGCATTTTATTAAGAAAAGCCAGGTCTTACTGTTACAAATCTTCACACGATATTAACTAATATGTTTTAAATCTGCTGGCCAAATTTCTTCAAAGTCTTCAAATCATGTAGTATCGAGATCACGGTGCAGTCAAAATTTGCACTTAAATTTAAGATGTGACATCATAAAGATAAGCTTAGAAGACATTTGAATGAACATTTTTCTCAAACTTTTATTTAAAAGGGTTAACGGCAAAAATCACTGATTTCAAAATGGATGTCACAGATCAGGTAAAACTTCGGGCAGTTATAAGATAATGTGTGAATCTTAGGAAGACACCTTCCAAAACAAACAAAAATTATTGAAAACATGACAAACAAGTCTTCAATATGCCGAGAACTCATGTATATGTAGCATTGTTGTTTTTGGATGGTCGAGAGGGTGTTGAAGACAATGCCCGGTTCAGACGACCAGTGGAAGTGAGGGGCAAGAAGACTGTGGAACAAGGCGCCACTCAATCAATTTTATTATCCGTAGGATGGGAGTGGATTGCCAGTATATTCAGGGACTGGGTTCACCGCTACGAAAAATGCATTTTAAATGGCGAATACTTCGGAAAATTATGAGAAAAAGTGCGAAAAACGTAATGTCATTAATTTTGTTAATGTCATGTTTCACGTCTTGACCTGCACCACGGTTCCTCACCTCTGTGAGCATAAAATAGTGTAGAAATTTTATTGCTTGTCCAATTACAACAATTTTTTCCAGAATTATAGACAAATGTATTGTGAGTCAGGAAACAAAATTTACCATTATTACGTTTATTACTTTTTGATTAAAAGATACTCTCTACGAATTTCTGGATCACCCCTCGTACATGGTTTGGTCTTTTTCAAAAGTCTTAAATGATCAATTTCTAATTTCCTCTGAATGATCTAATTGACACCTTTAAAACTGCAGGAAATGTAGTAACAATGACATTACTCAGAAATAAATCAATGAAATTCACTGAATTTAAAGTACTAAAAAGTGTCAATAGCATGAGATTGCTGCACACAGGGAGTTGACATGGCATATATGTTCACATTACAATGTTCAATGATTTCACTCTCCAAAGTCTCAGACACAGACCCCAAACTTTTCCTATAATAAACTTGTTTCTTAATTATATCCGTATCAAGATTGTACGCTTTTAAATTAGCACGATTTTTTCTCGAAGTCTCGTGAGTATAAACAGGTGTATTAACACAAGTAGTTTCTGATTCAGCGTCCATGAAAATATTCTTCGTCACGCAAAACGGGGAAAGAAAAGCGGTATTGTTAAAACAATGAGCACTATTTTCAACTTTGATCTCTGGTGTATTCACATTCAAGTCATTGAGACACATTTCTGTTTTGCTGATTGAGTTACTGAACAATCTACCAGACACAGTTGGAATAGGACACAGCTTCGGTGATGTGGTTTGTTTGAATGCCGACTTAAAAGCAAGTTTTTTAGCACTAGGAAATGGGCTGTATCTTTGTTCACTGTCCGACGAGTTTGCTGTGGAACTCTTTTGTACATTATTGTACCCTGACTGCTTCTTCTTGTTAATTGTACGCTTTGCAACTTTTCTTTTATCGAATGGATTTGACACTCTGCGACCTATGATAATGGCCTTGTTTACACACTGTGGCTCGACCTTTTCTGACGTTTGTGGGGTCTTCAAACTGTCGTATGTATGATGAGAAGTGTTATTCGTACCATCGCTGTCATCTGAATAACTCCCTCTGTTTGCCGGAGTGTCTAATACTCTGTCTGGTTGTTTGTTTTGACGGCCCGTCTGTTCCAATTTTGTTGTACATTCTCTCCTGTTCATTTCACCCGCCAGTTCCGATGTGATACTTTCATAGGTATGTTCAGACTGACTGGCTGGTGTTGAGTTAGCCACCAAATCAGTAGACATCCCAGAAGTAAAAGCATGAGGACGTCCTGGAAGTATCAATGCTGTACGACGAAGTGTCTTATAAACAGACTCTGTTGTCTCGGATATTTTAAGCTTTTCATAATTAGGATCTCTCTCATTTGAAAAAACATCCACCTTGGCACTAGAATCATCCCCTTTCAGAATATGGACTACTTCATGAGTCTCACATCGTCCATCTTTCTTACCAGAATTATAATTCATACAATTTCTCAATTTCCATAAATCTTTGAATTTATCACCATATTTTTCGTGCACTGAATCTTCGGGTGAATGAATTGGTAAATCATACAAGGAAAGTGTGTCAGGATTTATCACAGGACGAGGTAAATCTAGTTTACACCTCAGACTTGGATGTACAACTTCTGCCTTAGAATTACATGAAAGCATGTTGTATGAGCCAGAATCTGTACACGAGGATCGTCGACTGTTTGACACAAATCTGTTGCTGTCAATGCTAACTGAAAATCCATCATTATCTTCCCCTGTAAAGTACAGTAAAATGTAACTCATGGTCTAAAATATGTCATTTTTCAAGTGGACCAAATCTTTGCTATGTATTTTCAAAACAATTAATAGTATTGTAAAAAATTAATGATAAGTGAAAATAAATACACACACAAACAGAGTCGTGTATATTATAAGACAATTAGCAAAAATTATATCCTGCATGTGATAACCAACCTGCAAACCAAATCTGAGGAGCTTAGGCCAAATCGTTCTCTAGTTATTGACTGGACTAGGTTTGGTTATGGACGAACGGACATGTGCAAAATATACCCCGATTTCTCCAGAAGCGGCATAAATAGGAAATATTGCATACCCAGATTACTTGAAGTAGACATATTCACAGCTTGTGCATCTTGAAGAGGTTTTTGTAGATCCAAGTAGGTAGGTATATTGGCACAAGTTCCACCTAACAGTCTAGGATTACCATTTGATATAACACTGCTTGAAGCCTACAGTATGAATAAAAATCTAAGTGAATTAAGGTCTCAAAGACTACAACAGCCAAACTTAATGTATTAGGATCCAAACTCCCAAAATTGTTTTCTCAAAATGGGGCAAGATAGATTTTAGAAGTGTTTATAATTTTTATAGGTTTTCATGATAGAAACTGATTCATTGCGACATTTTTCATTGTTTGAGTTATCTTCCCTTTAAATTTGAAACTACGGAAATAACAGATTTTTCTGAGATTATCGAAAATAGAACATTATATTAAACATCAATGAAAACACATGGCCATGGTAAAAGATGAAATAGCACAGTATACTATCAATATCTAAGGAAATTAATATTCATTGTCAATTTACAATTAAAGCCTATTCTGAAAATACAAGTAAAGTGCAAACTCTCCAAAGCATAACCCTTAGTGAGTAGCAAAATGATATTGTTGCTGAGTGGTTGTTGCTCTAGAGAGGATAAATTAATAGAAATATCGTGCAGCGAGAAAAATCATGCGGTTGTTGATGCTCAAGAAAGGGCAGCTCTGGAGTGGTTGTACCGTACATATAATTCAAATAAAATTTCAAATGAAAAATATACAGCAGAACCAGTGTTCACATTAATTTGTTTAAAGCACTAGCCCGAACTATTAGTGCACTATTGAAAATATACAATTTACCACTAGCCCGAATACACAATTTTGAGAAAGTTCACTAGCCCAAATAGAAATTTACTAGCCCCGGGCTGTGGGCTAGTGGGTTAGCATATGAAGACTGCAGAACACAGGTATAGTAAATTATTGAGGACACTAACAATTCATACATACTTGACTACATCATACAAATTTCACTATATCAATAACATTGGAATATAGTACTGTACAACCCCTCCAGAGCGGCCCTCTCTTGAGCAACAACCTCCCTGCAACAACAGCATGATTGTTTCCCACTTCATGATTTAAGTATTAATTTAACCTCTCTAGAACATAACAACAACCTGTTGACAGCGATATAATTTTGCTACTCCCAAAGGGTGCTGCTTTGGAGAGGTTGCACTGTATGTCAAGTTCTGGGAAAATTAGATCTGAACCTCTGTTAGACCCGAGTGCACTATACCCATGTTTTACTGTACTCTATTTCTGACTTACCTCAACGACAGTTTGGAATGAATCATCAAAGAAACTGTGTTCGCTACATGTAGCAGAGGGTGAGGCACTGGTCACTAAAATATAAAAATATATCAAAACAAAAACAATTAAAGCATTAATTAACTCCCAGTCGAATTCAATGTGTTTTCAGAGTGTGTTTGTTTGAATTTTATGCTCCTTTTCAACAGTCAGAGTCAAATAAGGCGGGCAGTTCACCTAACCATCTTTCCTAGGAAGAACCAGTACTAGACTCCCATCCTCCGTAGGCAACTGCCTTCTTTCCCACATAAATTAAGAGACATGGTCGGTAGCTGAGCTCCAACCCATAACTACTCGACCATGGTGTTGGGTTCTATTATTATTGTCAAACTTGAAATTTTGTCATTCATTTCCAGACAAGTTGAAGAGTTGATTTATTATAGAGTAGAACATACTAGTCTACTAAATGGGACCTTAATGAGACAAAATAAGGGAAATATTGTCAAACCTGTGAGGAAAGGTCACCCTTGTGATCAAACCTTTATTGATAGGTTGACTTAATTAATAAATGAGGTCATTTTGTTCTAAATAACCAATGATGGTTTCTTAAAAAATGGCCTTCATTCCCAGGATGGCCTTTATCCAGAGGTGGCTGCTAATACAGGTTTGACTGTATATTTATAAAGTATTTACCTTGGATCGCCGGCATACGAGGAGTCACAGGTGGTCGTAAATCTTCATAGGAATGTTCACTTACACAATCTATACTAGACACACTATCACATCCAACTGGCCTCTCCTGTATACATTAATTACAAATATTGATACTGACTAAAAGCATAATTATAATCTAAAACTTACAGTGCCTTAACTGCATTTAGGGGTAGGGGCTGGGGACCTCAGGTAGGGAAATTTTGAATCATTTTGAGGAAAAGGGGAATTCCAGGGGATTTGTTTTAAAAACTATCTTATAGCCATGCACTTAACATTTAAAGCTTGAAATAACTACAGTAAAACCTCGATTATCCGAACATCGATTATCCGAATACCCGGTATTATCCGAATAAAATCTACGGTCCCGATTACGTTGCTATATATTTCAACTACAACGAACCCCGGTTATACGAATCGGATTTTACGAATACCTGGTGTAATCCGAATACATTATTTGGTCCCCATAGTTACGAATGCACGTATTTTCACACCTATTATTCGAATTCGTCAATTGATAACAATGGCCAATATAGGATCAAATGTCGTGTAACAAACAATGTGTAACATCAATTAATACATGAAGCGTGTCAACAGTTTAATTATCGTTAAGTTGACCATATTGTTTGTTACGATTTTATACTAATTTTGACGAATATTTCACAATGATCTCGGGTATAATAAGTTAATACGCGTACGTACCTGGCGATCTGTATTCCAGCGTCATTCAAAATTTAATAACTAATTCGAACACATTTAATACAAAACTAACTAGAATATGATGATTTAGTGAAAAAATGTTCCAAACAGAAAAACATAACAGTTTTTATTTTAAAATGTGACGATAGCGACGCCTAGTCGATCGTTAGTAAATAAAGTGTGAATGACATAATTTAGAGTCGGATTGTGTTCTGCATAATCCATATATACGCAGGTATTCATTTAACAAGAATAATTGTTTCATTTGTTAACTCATATATATTCATAAAAGAAAGATAAATAATTAGTGTTTGTTATATATTTGATTTTATTCTTATAATAACGTCGTGTTTGTATACGAGACTTAACTCCCCTGTAAAATACGGACAGTACGGAATTTATCGTTTCCAAACAGTACATCATACTGAAATGGATTATTCGAAACCATGGATTATCCGAATGATTTTTCAGGGCCCAATGACATTCGAATAATCGAGGTTTTACTGTATATATATACAATTAAATTAATCAAAGGTTATGGGGAAAAGGGCCCAATTCGGCCCCCAAAAAAGTCAAATGAGGGCCCTGACTTGTAAAGTGAATAAGTTTGAACATGAGCAATTCTTATGTGTAAACTGTAATTAATTATTGCATAACCAGAGCTCAACAAAAGTTTTTCAGACTACTTGTCCTGCAGGATGACCTATGCTTTAAATTGCAACTACTGAGTAGTGATAAATAAAGCAAATTCGATTTTTTTTCTGAGTTGATTTCTACTCGATATTCAAAGCAGATGTGCCCTGATAACTTTCCTTAGTATGCATTAGGCATGTAGAAATATTAAATTAATGAAACAAGCAAACCTCTTTTTTTTCAGAAATTTGGTAACAGAATCATGCAAAAAACTTTAATGTCAGACAAGTATCTGCATAAACATGCATAGTTCACATATGAATCCACATCAAGATCAGAGAGATAACAACTATTACTTTCAACTGTTAGCAAATAAATGTAAGTTCACTTCACCTCCAGGCCACCCCATCAAAGCCCTGTACTGGACCAACCATTGAATTAAGTAGCACTAGACCTGTTGCCTTATTAAAAAATCTCACTTAACCCTTCCCAAGCCTCATCTCGGTCTTAGGCATTCAGGTATTAAGTATTTTGGGAACATGACCCATACCCATGGGATTGTGTTAAAAATTGGGAAAGTATGCATGACTGCAATTTCGCAATGTTTAAATAAAATAAACAATCACTGTCCATGATGGGAATTTAACTTTCAATCATTACAAGTCTATTACATTGAAAGATTTCTTGTTTTCAAAGATTTTAGTTGTCGTTTTTAATTTAATTTTTTTTTAAGTTTCAATTGGAACTTTTGTCTGTGAATTGCAGGGAAAAAAGAGAGAAGTTACTTTTCATTGGGAATATAACAGAATATCTGCTTAATAAAATTAGCCCCAAAAAACCTGGACTATTTAAGGCTAATTTGTAACATTAGGCCAAATACGGTAACAGTTCTAGCTCATTTAAGAATGTGCTGCACTTAACCTGAGTGGCCTTTCTTAATGAAATTGGCTTCAGTAGAGGACCTGATTTGTACAAGATATCTTATAATTCCATGTGGTGGATATTGAAGACTATGAGGCCAGAAATGAAATCATACAGCAGGTTCTATGATAAATGGAACACAGTACAACCTCTTGACAGTAGACATCTCTTGCGCAACAACCTCCCATCAGCAACAGGATGATATTTTCCCACTACACAATTTAATTATTAATTAACCTCTCTAGAGCAACACACTCTCAACAACAACATAATTTTGCTACACCCTAAGTGTGTTGCTTAGGAGAGGTTGCATTTTAATTCAATACCCTCATTAATTATACTAAAATTTTGATGTATTTAAAGTTGTAGCTTACAAAACAATTCTAGTATCAATGAATACAAACAAACCATTATCACAGCACGTATAAAATCAACTCTATTTGCCAGTGTTCCATTTTTCTTTATGTGTCTACGACGGAATATCTCAAAGTATTTCTTGTGTTTTTCTTCCTCCGTCAATCTTCTTTTACACTTCCTGCAAAATTTTTAATCATGACATTATTAACAAACACGTTTTAAATTATAATTATGCAGGCGCATAGCTACCAGTATGCAGAATACACAGCTGCATACACATCAATCCTAAATACTTCAAGGTACATACCTGGGGCCCCACGAGCATTCAGAAATTTTGCATACACACCATTATTGGTCAAGCTAAGCCGCTAAGCCCCTGTTATGTGATGACAAAACTACAGTTTAATGATCTTTACAGAATCTTTGACTAATTTCTATAGACAAAAACCTTAACTGAAATATTACAAAATCATGTAGTGACTATAGTAGTACTGTAGTCGGGCCAATGAGGTGTAAAAAATATGTTTGTTTCCGATTACATGATCATTAAAATAGGGTAGGTCGGGGCTTTTTTGCTACTGAAAGGCCGTGGAAAGGTAAAAACAATGAGAAAATGGATCTACTATTCCTCAAACCAAACAGAGTTTTCATTAAGATATTTAAGTAGGCAGCCCCCTTGATCCACGACCAAATCTGTTATTTTCATATGAAATTCTGTTGTACTGAATATTATTGAAAACCTTGAGCCAAAAAAAATATTCTAGGGTTGTGGAGGAAAAACATCAGGGTAGGCTTGGTAACCAGAAACAATTATTTCAGGCCTAATCATGTCATTGGCCTAATGTATTAACCAGAAACATTATTTTAGGCCTAACCATGTCCTTGGCCTAATGTATTAACCAGAAACAATTATTTTAGGCCTAATCATGTCATTGGCCTAATGTATTAACCAGAAACAATTATTTTAGGCCTATTCATGTCCTTGGCCTTATGTATTAACCAGAAACAATTATTTTAGGCCTAATCATGTCCTTGGCCTAATGTATTAACCAGAAACAATTATTTTAGGCCTAATCATGTCCTTGACCTAATGTATTAACCAGAAACAATTATTTTAGGCCTAATCATGTCCTTGGCCTAATGTATTAACCAGAAACAATTATTTTAGGCCTAACCATGTCCTTGGCCTAATGTATTAACCAGAAACAATTATTTTAGGCCTAATCATGTCCTTGGCCTAATGTATTAACCAGAAACAATTATTTCAGGCCTAATCATGTCATTGGCCTAATGTATTAACCAGAAACAATTATTTTAGGCCTAATCATGTCCTTGGCCTAATGTATTAACCAGAAACAATTATTTTAGGCCTAACCATGTCCTTGGCCTAATGTATTAACCAGAAACAATTATTTTCGGCCTAATCATGTCCTTCGCCTAATGTATTAACCAGAAACAATTATTTTAGGCCTAATCATGTCCTTGGCCTAATGTATTAACCAGAAACAATTATTTTAGGCCTAACCATGTCCTTGGCCTAATGTATTAACCAGAAACAATTATTTTAGGCCTAACCATGTCCTTTGCCTAATGTACAATATTAACCAGAAACAATTATTTTATGCCTAATCATGTCCTTGGCCTAATGTATTAACCAGAAACAATTATTTAGGCCTAACCTGGACCATGTGATGTCCTTGGCCTAATGTATTGTTTGTCAGAATCTTTTGACATTTTTATGGACCATGAATGTTATTCAATATAATAGGAAATTTTTAATTCACATTTATTTCATATAAAATTAAATTCTCATCAACTTTAAGAAAATGAAGTTCTTTTACTTATTTTGAACAAAATGCATGAAAATGGCCAACATTCTTATGCAGTCTTATTTAGACTTTATTTTTTAAATTCGTAATCTGATTGTTATCTACTTGTTAAAAAACTTATTTACACAAGACCAGGGTAATTCGGGGACATTTCAAGCTTAAACAGTAGAAAAAGACCCCAGGTGCTCACCTGGATTAAGAACAATCAACCTTCCATAAGCTGACTGGATAGCTTTCCTCACAGATCTAATTTGTCATGTATGGATTCAAACTGATAGCAGTAAGGGGCTTTTGATCATATAGAGACCCTAACCTTAATATCAATCTGTCAGACAAAGTATATACTTACAAACAAGAGATTAGTGCAATGACAAGAGTTGCTCCTACAGCCAAACTGACCAATACTAACACTGCTTCCATCCTGCATTACTGTTTACCTGGACCTGAAATTATAAAGATATAAATGCTTTTCAGAAAAAAATGTCAACAATTTAGGATGATGTATAGAAATGTCTGCTTAATACTGAACAGCATTTGTATTGCAAGTTGTATATAAGTCCTTGTTTAAATCATGCAATTTCCCCATAAAATTCAACTTACTTCACCTACCTGAAAGCCCTTCAGTATACATGCGGAACATTGACGCTATTTTCCTATGAAAAGACAACTCCTGTCGTTATTGATTTTTTACCTGTGTGATAAACTAGTTGTTTCCCTTTACGCCAATTATTGATTCTTATCGAATATGGATTATTTAGCGTTAAACCGAGATCTATATCTCCTGGTCGTTTTTGTGCGATCCGAGTTTAGGGAATTTGAGAGTATTATTTTTCTCACGTGGGGGAAGGATCATGGTCTTCAACACAATAATTAAAAGAAAAATGTCATATTTTTGTTTTTTGAAATACATAATTCCATATTTTAATGTTGATCTTTAAATGAATAAATGAATATTGATGTGAATAACATTGACAAACCAGCAGTAAACTGATGTTGTTTGATTCCAATTTAATGACTTTATATAAGATCAAGGAAAGTACATATTAGATGAAATATTACAGCAGTAACATATTTTGATTTTTCGGAACCAAACACCTTACAGAACACAGTTCTATACGTGTATATATTCATTTCACACAGGGATATAATATTATAGCATCCCTGTTTCACACTACTAAAGGAAATACTTATATGAACGTATAATTAAAAAATTCAATCGTTCGGCAAAAAAATATGTTGAGTTTTTCCACGGGCACGGTTAATTTTTCAACTTTCACATTTCTAAAAAATGCATGTTTTAACACAGCTCGGGACAAGTCAAAATGACATTGAGATTCTTATTGCCCGACCAGATCCAACTCGATGTTGGGACACGATCTCTAATGACTGTGCTAAGTAAGGCAAACAAGATATTGGAAACCCTGAAAATATATTTTTTTAATTATATCAGTATTCAATATAATTTGTTGTATGTGCTATGAAAACAACAAACGTTTTTCATAAACTAATTATCACTATAAATCTTTTAACCAGACACTAAGCTGACCGTGACCAAACATGATTAGACAGATAAGGGGCAATTAAACAATTAAGAGAATATACCTCCTGTTGCTTTTGGGGTCACTTAAATAGGAGCTGTTCAATGTTTTTAAATTTAGATATTTATTGGCTACTGTCCTAGTAGAACTGTATTAGTAAAACTTTTGGGACATTTAAAAGTTAAAACGGGACGTTCAATAATAATATTGATAATAAATTGGCATTTAATTTGAAATGGCGTATATCAAACATTGCATGTCAATTTTAACACCCGGCCAATACTGCATGAATGAGCAATATCCCTTTAACAGGGCGATAAAATCAATAAATATTTCGTAACATCCTGTTAATTGTATATCATCTGTCATAAAAGTGGTCAGAGGCTTTAGCCATAGCTGTATCAGATAATAAAACGTATCCACACGAATGCATTTTCTTAATATTCTTTTCAATAAAAAAGTACATAATTATAGAAATATAGCACGGTATTTGTTCAATGAAATTGCAAAAAAAAATAAGAAAAAGCATTTGACAACATTTTTACTAGATGATACTAAAAAGGCATTGTGTAAAATATTGTACATCGAAATTGGTTCGAATAAAACATATTTCTTAAATTTTATTATCAATTTATCTATTGTTTTGATTTACTACATTCAAAATCAATTGGGCTTTAAAGAATAATTGGAATATACTTCTGAGTTTATAAAATCACTTAATCTATGTTTCTGACCCAGCAAGCTCACGACTGGAAAAGTTTAAACAAATCGTAGTTTTATAAAGCGTGATAAATAACAAGGACTTATTATTTTCTGAAGATAATCCTTTCTACAGAATATGTTTCCGGTAAAACATGCACGAGAAAATCATTTCATTTCACCTTCATCAGGTGTTTTCTCAATAAAACTGTCTGCCTTCATTTATTAATTTGTAATCGATATATTTATATTCACAGGGTGACCGAAAAGTAGCCATGGTTATATTTTGAGTTTTTAGACCCGCTTATATAAACCTGATTAAGAAAATAAATATGTATCGAGTTATTGAATTATCGAACAGTTTGCTAAAAATTAGCAGTTTTTTGTAACATGGTAAAAATATACCGACTTAAATTATACACCTGATAAAGCAATTTAACAATTAGTCACGTGGTAAATGTATGAAAGGTCATAATAACAACAACTAATTCGGTAGTTGCTACATTGACTACTGTACATGTACTTATTACAATATTGATACGAAAACGCGCGCCTGAAAGCGAATATCTCCATTTTCAAACTAAATTGGAAGCAATTTCCACATTTTCAAATTCCTTAAAAAATATATTGTAATAAAGCTTGGACACCACAGAATACTTCACGAGGTTATAAAAAAATGTCATTTTAGTAAAAAACAACTTTATGGCCTGTCAAAAACGAGGTTTAAGAGAATTTTGACAGTTTTCATATAGAATTATGAACGAACGATAGTCACCAACTTCAAAGAAAATGGAAGCAATAAGTTCACATACCACATTAATAAAAATTATATTGAAATAAAGTGCAGAGAATGAAGATTACTTCACGAGGTTATAACATTTTCTCATTTAATGTTATAAACAAGTTATTAGAGTTAAACCATACAGCTCCTATATAAATCTATAGTAAATCAGTTTATCGATAAACGTTATCGGAGTGCTCGATAAGACGTTTTCAAGGGAGACAATTTCGCCGATAAGACCGGCCAAGTTACAGAAATGTTCCGCATGTTATATGTTACCCATTCTTCGAGGATACGAATATTAGTAACATGTACTCAATCGTCACGATTCGTCATGATAAGTTATGAAATACTAATGCTTACAGTATCAAAGAAAAAGCATATCAGTTCATTACTAAATATTGTACGTATAACTCGAACGGTATCCGAATCAAGCAGTCCGAATTTCGTCAAAACGAACAAAATGAGTTATAAAATATAAATGAATCGCACATGCTGATGAAAAACGAGGAATGCAACTGTATATTGTACGTAAAGGTTACAGTAAGTTTAAACTCACCAAGTGAAAGCGATACAACTTTACAATAATAATATTTCACAACAAATTCCTTTCGCAAACGTCCACAAAATTCGTGCAGTATCACGTGATGTAAACACTCTCTTTCATTGGTCAACTGTCAGAGTACGGATCGTGCGTAATTTAGTCCACTACGTAAAGGGGATTATCGGGTCTAAACGGCCCATTTCTAAAACGGACCCGTTGCCGTTGACATAATAATGCATTCCTTTATTTTCTTCTGCCAACGGCTGATCAAATTCTGACCGGTAAGTCCATACAGGATACATTGTAATACGTAACACCGCACCTTGAATGATGGAAAAGGATCGAACTTGTGGCAAGATAAAGGTTTAATCATAATGTGCACGCTTTATCGGCACACAATGCTCTTTAACTCATATCAAACAGTGTAGACAACACAATATTAATGTACTGAACTTAGATGACTGTGTTTTTGTGGAGTTAATATTTTTATAAATTTAAATTGCTATCACTTCTATGCATTCACAAATAATAAAGTTGGTACGTCTGTAATTGATTGGAATGCATAATGAATTCGTTAGAATACATATCAAACAGAACTGATGATGTTTAAAAGTTCATGTTTGATTGATTTAAATTACTTCTCGGGATTTTCAAAATCAATCAAGCTATATATGTACTAAAAAACGTTGCCATTATATAGTACTTACTAAGTCTGGATCCAGACTATACGAAAAATTCAACGCGAATGTAAGAAAGTATATTTATTTATTGAACTACTCCATTGCTGGAAATAAGAAAGAAATACTAGTAATATTCATGTTGTGACGTCTTTGAGCTCTAGAATACATATCATCCAAACGGGTTTGTCACGAAAAAAAATCCTAAAAAATATTTTTTTCAATGTAACCCATATATTTACATTTTTATGATTTTTTTTCGTGACAAACTCCTTTAATATCATCCAGTATATAAGTTAATAAAATAATACTATTTATAAATTCAACTGAAACTCACAATAAGTAAAACTATTTATGTTTTAGGTGACTTAATTCAGATCATGGCTCGAATACTATTTGTGTTCATGGTGTATATGTACAGTCAAACCTGTACAAAGGCCACCCTTGGGGAAAGACATATGTGGACTTTATTGACAGTACTAGGCCTTCATGGCGGTTTTTAAAAGAACAACATTTATTCAAAGGTTTGCCTTTATTTTGAGATGGCCGCTTACACTAGTTTGTCTGTATATGCTTTATTTATTATAATTCATAGTTTAACCATTTCTAAAAACATGGCACATAAGACATAATTAATATCTTAACCATTTCTAAAAACATATATATATATATAAGACATATATTACACAAAATGATCATATAAAGTTACAGTGTTCAAACAAAAATATATATTACTGAATAGATACAAATTGAGATTGTACGATTATTAAAGGTAAATATATAATAGCAGTAAAAAACTGAAACCATGTCACAAACGTTAAAATACAAGGATAACACAAAAAAGGAAGTAAATCCTTATACAAAGGATGATTCAAGAAAACAGTTTCCTTATCTTATACACAACTGTATTAAAATTGATTTCAACCTACATTTAAACCAATGAAATTGTTAGATACAAAATTTTCAGCTGAAGAAGGAAATTTGTCATTGGTTAAACGTGTTGTCATTATGAAATGTTAGCTAGGGCAGAATTCGTTATTGTTAGTTGTTCGTAATTGTCTGAAAATAATGCAATAATCAAAATCTACTACAGCATAAATTAAAATATCGAAACGTTTTTAACCATGCAAAATAAACACAAGAATTTCGTTTATGGCATGAACTGTTATGGCAATAGTACACGTGGTTTAAAATATTTAAATATTAAATCAGGCACTGGCGCTAAACCCAACTTAAACAAATAAACAGACAAAGGTTAAAACATGTGAATCGATTAAGTTCTTTTTTGCTTAATTGAGCATTTTTTACAGTTATATTCACAATTTGAGGATTTCCTGACATAGCTAGAAGAAACACTGAGTAAATTTTACTCATTCAATACAATTAATTATTTCCAGCAAATTAAGTGTCGTCATGCTTGTCTTTGCCAACATCCGAAAACTGTACAATTATATGGCATTAATTTTGTACTGTATCTGCGCCGATTAATTTCTATTTTTTAAAAGATATTTCTTGTTATGTTAACGTTAAATGACGTTCGACGAGATGTTGACGTTATTTGCTCTGACGTTATGACGTAAATGACGTCGTCACCAAGAGACGTTTCATAGACGTCAAAGTCAACATAACAGTAAGAAGCAGTCGTATTCACAGAGCATATATTTACGTGTATATCGTATAATGGAAGATATTCAGATACCAAAGTTGTCTGTACTGATGACGTATGATAAAATGTAACTATTCATTATCTATTTTATGCAGTATATCGCTTTTATACACTTTTTTTAGTTTTATTATTGACTCAATGACCCGAGTCTGAATGTCAGCACATGCGATCTTTTTTCTTCATAGAACTCATTTTTTCTTCTTTTTTTTCTTTCGAAATGACACAACTTACTCTACATATATACATTTATTAAACAAATTAATGTGAAAAATCATTTATTCATTATAACCGATGTTTGTTAGAATTTCCACAAATTGTGGGAAAAATACATGTATAGAGTATAGTTTTGTATTTATTTTATAAAATTACCATTCAACTATATAAACTTCAGATTTACTGACATGAAGAAGTTTTGTGCAGTCACTGGGTACAATCCCCAGTCTACATTAATACAGAATATTCAAGTTGAGAAGAAGCACAAACAGTCAGGTAACTAGGAATCTGAACCTGTTAAACTACTCATGTTTTGAATAAATTAATAAGCTATAGTAATCATAGGAAAATAATGTATACATAAATCTTAAGACATATGTATTACAGTCCGAAAAGTTTTCAATATTTTCCGGACTTTATCAGTTATTTATTTATTTATTTATTAATACCACAAAGCGGAGTACAGTCAGACCTGTGTACAAAGGCCATCCTTGGGAAATAAAAGAAATGTCTCCTTTATTCATATGTGGTCCTTATTCAGAGGTCATTGCGCTCTAAACAGTCCACGAATATCTAAAGAATGGCCTTTATTCACAGGGTAGCATTTATTCGGAGGTGGCCGCTGACACAGACTTGACTGTATATCTTCATTAATTGCTTTTTTTCAGTTTTCTCATTGAGAGATGTGTTCCGTTCTTTACGTAATTCTATACTGAACACCACCAGACAAGATTATAACATCATTGATGAAAAATTTCCATCTGACAGTTTGTAAGTCAAAGAAATTCATTCATATTGTTTTGTCTATATATCAGTAATCCACCGTCAACATCATTCAAACCTGTGAACAAAGGCTACTCTTAGGAAAGACAAATGTGGCTGCTATTGAAATGCGCCCTTAATTCGGATGTAATTTTGTACTAAATAATCAATGACGTTTTTTTATGGCCCTTATTCACAGGGTTGTCTTCATTTGGTGATGGTCGCTAACTCAGGTTTAACTGTACAGTGCAACCTCTCCAGAGCGGCCCTTCTTGAGCAACAATCACCCTTAAACAACAGCATCTTTTTCCCGCTGTATGATTTAACTGTTGATTTAACCTCTCTTGAGCAACAACCTCCCGACAACAACACATTTTTACTTCTCCCACAGGGTGCTGCATTTAGAGAGGTTCCACTGTAGTTTGTGTTCGAACTTTCTTGTTCTTATATCAACCAGTTTCAAGTATAAAACACACACGTTCTCATCTGATTCCAACTGACTTAACATACAACTCAATCAAAGTACTGAAAGAACTCGATCATGAAAGCTGGACTTAGCTAGACTTGCACTGTAACATGAAATGAAACGTAAACTAGTTTAACAAATGCATGGAGTACAGGATGTAGAAAACTGTAGTACTTTGGTCCGCCTCATAATTCCTTCTAAAATATCGTTCAGTTTCCAAAACTTCAACACAGGAATCAATGAAAAACTTTTGATAAATATAATTTATAGCTCGACAGTACAGTCGTGTATCATTTGTATCTATATACATACAACTTACCAGTATGTTCGACAATGTTAAACACTAGGTAAATTCAATGTAAGGCCAATTAATACAAATAGAAATAAATATAGAATATTAATGATCTTTCCAGATTGTCACGTGACACACATATGGTGTTAAGAGAAAAGAAAGACATGTTACTGAACATTATAAACAAACACGAAGTTGCCATGGGAAACTTAAGAGAAGCCAGAATTGTAAGTGAAAACAAAAAGAACAATATGTGTTTTTGAAACACAATGCAACCTACGGGTGACCTTGACCTTTGACCTTCTGACCTTAAAACGCACAGTTTCTGTCGAGTTTGTCATGAGGAATTAACATATGACGTTTGATAACTGTAGGTGAAAGCGTTTTGATTTTACAGGCAAGGTTAAAGCTTAGTACTAAAAGACATACAGACAAACAGACAGGCCAAAACAATATACCCTATCTATCGATACGAGGGCATAGAAACGTGAAATGTCATACTTCACAATTAATGCTATATGCGTAATTCAAACACGACGATTGTTTGGCTTTTATTTACATTCTTTGCAAGTTAAGTGCTATTGTTAAAAACATTTTTTTAATTACCTTAATCCACAAGAAGAAGAACAGATTTTAATTTTATTATTAAATCACTGAATATGGATTATCTTAAAATATTACAGAAATGTTGGAAGACTCAAGCCAAGGTTGACAAGTATTCACTAATTGTGACAACACAGAAATCTGCCTTGTTATATAATGAGGACGAGAAGGAAGTCAGAGAAGATGCATTGAAGAAAATGGAGAAAGTACTTGATAAATGGACGAATAAAAACAATAAAGATCATGTCCATTTTGAGGAGATGTTTCTTCAAGAAATTGGTCTCCGTGAGAAACTTATCAGGGTAAGATATTTACATTATATAGACCTTTAATATACTCGTTCATTTAGATTATTTAAGTTATCGTTGAGAAACTGTCTGTAAAGACAAATTTATACAAATTACTTTGTGTTTACAATCTACTTCATGTTTGGCTGGTGGCTTCAAGTACTCCCAGAAGAATGTCTGAGGAGTCTTCAAGTATGATCCTCATGGATTTGTCTTAATGAAAAAAATGAGGTTTTATTGTACCATAAGATTGTTTTTATTGTCAATTAAAGATTTCCAAGTTTCACAAGTTTATTTTTATTATTTTCAGTTCATACAAGTGTAATATTTGTTTTATTTCTTCATTTTTGAAAGTACGAGTATTTACACAATATACATAATTACAGATTTCCAGAAATATTCAGTCTGACATTTGTACAAACATCCATGAAAGCATTGTACAATTGATGGTCAAGAACAAACAAACTGTCAGGTATGTACATGCATTATTTCACTGTTTTTATTGTGAAGCCCACTACGTAGTTTGAAAAAACTAAGTGAACTAACATATATGTTTGTTTGCTTACGTCATGAGTTCGGTACTGTTACGTGTACATTATGTATATTGCTCTAGCCATTACATACATATATGCATACTTACTTTGTCATATTTAAGGCGACACGTTTTATTGTGTGTTGATCCTGATTAAGACCCGATCTGATGAGAATTATTATCAATACTTTTATAATAATATCCAAATGGTCGATTTTGTAAAGAATTGGATTTACTAGTTGTATAGATACGTCAAAGTTTTGTTTGAATCCTTGTATTAATCAAGGCTGATATCTCTATGTTCTGTCCTGAAACAATGTGGATATCTCTTTTTCCATGATCTTGGAATTTTGCAGAAGATTCTAAAATACATAAAATTTGATACATTCTGATAGAATTTTGAATTGTTCAATAAAATGATATTTTGTTATTGCAGTGAGGAAGAGCTTAATAAGTTGACCAAGAATCTGTATGACAAAGTCTGCCGAGTGTACTCCTTCCAAATTATTGAAGTAAGTTAACAATGAATGAACTGAGTTTTTGTAATTTTTGAACACTTTTATTTTATCTTATCCACGATGAAACAAATTTCAAACTTCGTCGTCTTAAAGTATATTGAAAATTTCATGAATCATAATTAATTACCTTAGAACAGAACAGAACATACCTTTATATCTGTGTACAATGGACAGTCTTATTTGCTATCCGTGTTTGGGTAAATTAACTAAATATGTTGTGCTGAATGAATGTTCCATGATAGTTAATTATTTCTGTAAATTAATCTATTTCAGAATTCACCATGTAACAAACAATGGATTAAGAAACCGACTCACAGATGTTGTGAAATAAAGAAGGAATATATTGAAACTATGGTATGTTTATTGATGAATATAATTTATATACCCATAAATGTGATTATCGTGAAATATTTCAAACGCATCAATTTAAAGTATTTTTCTTCTTTTAATTTACATCAATTTAAATTGTAATATAATAATGCCTGATTGTCCCCCACCCTCTCTGAGGCGGCCATGAAAGGCGACCATAGCTGTTGAATGGGTCGTAAAGCAACAAATAAATACATAAATTATGTATAATGAGACATAATATACGTTTGTATAAGATCCCATAGAGGGTCTCCATATTGATATTTCGGTGTACATGTAGTAATACATGTAAGTATTAAAATTAAAGACAAAAATCTTTTTATTTCAGATCAAAAGCTCAAACCTGCATGAGACCACAGGCCAACACATGGTTGGCAACATTGTGTAAATTTCCCATTGAAAAAAAGCATTTTACCAAAATATTTTCATAAATTCGCTGGCTTCATACACAAAAAAAAGAATAAATAAGCCAGATTTTTTTTTGTCAACAAAAAATACATTGAGTAGAATGGCAGTCGTGCGTTTGTTATTTTTATCCCCGACCGTGAGACTGAACCAAAATACACGTACATGAATTTCATTACTTATTCCGCCTGCACTGTATATGTGCAATTATTGTGTCTCAATATAAATTATATTGATAGGCACATTCTTAGAAACAAGAGGGCCATAATGGCGCTAGCTTTTTCGCTCACCTGAGTAAAGACTGCAACTTCTTTCATATCATTGCAACTTCTTTCTCAATATTTAACTAGGTCAGAGCCTAACAATGACCAAGAAACCATCAAGATAGATATTTTAGCAACTTTCATCAAGATTTGATCAACAGTGTTGTCTCTGCAGTGCTATATTAAGGTTAACTTCATCTACAACTGCATTGATTTAAAAAACGTGAAAAACTAGATGCTAATTCATTCTGTAGGAGCTAATTATAATATATATACTATAAGAAAATGTCAACCTTTTAAAGCTTAGTACACAACTTATTGAAATCTGTGGTATAGTTGTATCTAAATACAGCTACCTGAGGAAATGCACCATAATTTGTGCACCAGGCCACATACAAATATAATTATGTGCATGCATGTACACGCAAACGGTTATACTTCTGAAATGCATGGCGCTTCTCCAACGTACGTGTCTGTGCAGGATTCAGTAAAATTTATCACAGCATAAAATTCGCATTTGTAATTTGCATGTTTTGTTATTTCACACATGCTTACTTAATTCAGGGATGATATGTAATATAGCATCCCTGCTTAATTATAGTAAAACAAAACACACATAACTTTAACACATAATTAATTAATGACCGTTCCTTAATTATTAATTCTTGAATAGCAAAATTAACACACAAATTAAAGGAAGTCAATATATTTGTAGTCTCGTATGAAGACAATTAAGGAACTTAATATGTTAGCTATAGTAGCTTGAAGTAGGTTTTATCTAGATTCCTGTAACTCTCACTTTATTTACTAGTTATCGAGCCAGTTTTATTTGTCTTGAGCCAAATTAAATAAAGTTGAGCGCGTAAATATATAAATTATATAGGTACAGGTCTAGTTATATAACACTAGAAAATATTATCTACAACGACTTATAAGTCCTTGTTATCTATAACGAAGGAAAACAAATAATCTCTGTTGTAAATCACATGACACAAAACACTTAAATGCAATTTTCATCTATCCGTAGTATTGCGAATAAGTACTTATAGTAAATCCCACGTTTAATGTCTTATATAACAAAAAGCTTTATAAGTACGAGTGGAGTCTAACCTAGATTGTTCCGGGGGCACTATGTCCGTATAACGAGTTTTAGCCATTTCAAAGATAGACTGAAACACAATATTCTCTACAATGGAGATTACGTTATGTATAAGATTTAGACAACCGATCCAAAGCGAGAGTTACTGTTCTTCGGCAGGTGGCGCTTGTGTCTGTGTTGATCATTGAACAAAAACTCATCATGGTATGAAACTTAAAACTATTTCTCTTGTAATTTATATCATTTTCGTCTCCCTGTCGGGATGGTTTTTTTCTATGTACCCAGAGCTTTACATGTTACCACTGTATCAGTAATCTTCACTCATCTTATTGTTGAAATCTTAACGTGCCGAATTGTTACCATGGGCGAAAAGTCAATCGTGTATTTTCAATTCTGTTTGGATTTGTCGCGGTCATCTCTAAATATAATTTCATCATTCTTTGTGTGACTGGTCTTATTTATGATTTTTTGCGTCATTGTCTTAAGCCATACCATCATTACTTTCATGAAAATTTCAATCAGTTGCTTCTCAATCACAAATTAATTTCTGACAATGAGTGACATCACCCATTTTTTTTCAATCATGCTTTAGTCATGGCATGCACGAAGTTGATCAAAATGTAATTTTATGACATTAAGAAGTTTGAATTTACACCAAACTCTGTCAAAATGTGTGGGAACTCAAATGTTTATAAATTTTAACTTCAAACTTCTGTGATCTATTCACAATAAATACCACACTTTTTCATCATTCTGAGGCATTAGGATGGGTTCCCACGTTACTAGTACTAGTCCAACAAATTAGACTGTTTGTAACGACAAAATACTTTTTGACTTAGTTCTGTCCCGTACAGTCTTACCAAAGATCTGCATATTTGTGTGCGGCAAATCCCTAATTAAAACCTGTTGGGCACGATAACTACAATATCTGTGACCTAAGTGAACCATTCAGTAGGTAGAAAACACGTTTCTATACTCTTATAAGTGTAAGTTATTCCAACATACATTTTCTGAAAGATGCATTAATGCTTTGTTTCTCCCCACTTTTTCCCAAATGAAAATGAAACTGGTGTAATGGCGGTTAACTGCCGGTGTCATGGTAAACATTGCCTATCAATTGGATAATTCTCGAAAATTTGCTTTGCAAATAATTTGAGTACAAGTTAAAATAAGCTGGCAAGTTAAACTTAATTCAACTTTTGTTAATCCTAGGTACTCATTATAATGATTGATTTAGAATTAAATCTTCAGGCGGTAGTTATATACGGAGTGTAACTGGATGTGGCTAAAGAGAGTAAAGTCCGTTCGTACCGGATTTTTAAGGACTACCACGTTACCAGTGTACTTAAAGAAAATGTCATGTAATATACACAAAATATCACACATGCTCGTTCACTCATATCTTATGTTTACTTCATGATCGGGGAAGACTTTCTGACTATTGAAATGTCAATGTTTTAAGCATCAATATAGAGTAGATATTAGATTTGCAGATCGTCACGGGAGACAACTCCATGCTGTTCTCCATTACTATCAGTGTTAACATAAATAAATCATGTCTGAATTTTTATTGCATCACTCTATTTAGACTATTTTCACGCTGAAATTGATTTCAATTGATTATAAATATTAATACGACGTTATGACCAGTCCGATTGGTATAATACTTCATTGCAAAAGTGACAAATATATAAAATGGAGTGCAAGGATAGGATTTAGTTTGTAATTGACTTGCTGTCAATAGAGTGAAATGGAGGTAAAATAGATTAACATCAAAGTTCTTTGTATGTTAGCGAAATATATGGGATGTTTTGTGTGTCAGTGAATGAAAAAAATTCCAGAAACTTGTATTATAAACAATCTTTAGGTGGCATAATGTTTGAAATATCACAATCGCAAGTTTCATGTTTACATCGGTATCGTGGAGTCAGACTATATAGTCAACCAGACCCAAGTTAGACTTTGGCCAGTTTGATCAAGGGATGGTTTGACTTGGGGTCTGTTTGACCTGCTTCCATTCTATGGAAATTGGAGTTTGGGGGCCTTTTGAAAAGATAATATATTTATGTCTCTCTGTAATACAGTGTATTCTGCCAACATTTCTCTTTTTATGAATTGATAATTTATACTATAGCGAACATTAAGGGTTATGAAGTGCACAGTGCTCAATAAATCCACTTGTTCACTCATAATTCATTACAAGTTGGAATTCAACTAGGGACGAGTTGAAATTGCTGTATTACTATAGTTAAAATTCTAAGCTGGACATCCAGCCGGACGAGTAGCCTGAAAAAATTAAGTGTCCTGGTGCTGTATGGCATACTGTAATGGGCAATTTGTCATCCTCTTACAATAACGTGTAAATAAATAATCATTATATTGATGTAACCCTATCTCAATTTTAAGGATGTTTTATCTTGAATTTTTCTTCACAAAGTGAATACAATTTTAAGGAAGTATTTAATTGTATTGATCATTTATGAAATAAATCATTCTTTCATTGCAGAAACAGTTGTTTTTTTGCATATGATTATCATTATCTAGCACCAAATTTTAATTCGAGACTTGCACAAGCTGTGTGTCAGATCTTATATTTTTAACCTTGATGGCTTTGATGAGCCTTGATTAAACATGTAGGTATGGCAACCAATTTCATAAATCATTTTCTACTTTTACATATTTAAGTTAACATAAACAAGTAGTACAGGCAAGTACAGGGTGTTTCATAATATCTGTCCCCATTTTACACGACTGTAATTTCAATATTAACTTGTTTCAAGATAACTGAGTTTGAGAGTTATATCATAGACAGAATAAAGTTTTGTTTGCTATATAAAACATGTATATTCCCTGTATACTTTTATTACATTACGCATTTTCCAAAAAGTATACTTCACAGCACATGCTCCAAATGACTTCTATTCTGGGCAATGACGACGTCAAGTCTGTGTTTATCACTGCGACGCATTTGTCTCTATTAATTATCAGCATATAATGGCTTTTCAATGTAAAAAAATCAGATTTCACAGATCCCTAATATCTGCGATTTTTCTTGTTAATCTGTGCATTCAGATGGAAATGTTTCTCTTCAACCAAATGTCGTCAACAAAATGCATATTAGTAATCATCCAATTAGCAAAATTAATGACACTCTACTTGCAATGTTCGTAGGTTCATATTCATAATGCTGTATGATAGAAATCGTATAAGGCTTCAGTTTTTAAATTGTATTTTAACATTCTGTAGACACTTGTACAGCTTACAAAGTTATAAATGTCACCTAATACTTTACATACAGACTTCTGCGGAGTTTCTTCGATAGTTGTCTTCACCTGTTCAATATTCTCAACAATTCTCACTGATTTTGGTTGATCAGATTTTCTGTGTCTTTCATCTTCGATGGACCCTGTGTCATGAAACCTGTGTACAATTATTTGAATTTGTTTCTTGCCCATCTTCCACAACTCAGGGTACTTCTTTTTCATAATTCTGATGACAGTTATACGTGAATTTCTTTGATAATAAAGTTTAACAACTTCAGAACATTGTTCCTAAGACGGCAACATCGCGCAAAACTGCCCACAGGAAATGACGTCATCAATGACGTCAACGTATTCCCATATTTTTATGCATGTTGAAATATTTCATACATCTGCTTTAATTTGATGTATGAAAAGTTACAACACGTTTTAAAATGAGCAAATTATGTTACTTTGTAATGGGGACGGATATTATGAAACACCCTGTATGAGAAAATTTCTTATTTTTCAATGTTCTTTTTTTCTGCAGGATGTGTTTTTGATGATCAGGCGTAAAAAGGTGACAATCTTTACAGATGCTAAGGAATCAACTACAGTTTTAGAAGTAAAAAAAATTGTAGAAGGTATCGTAAAACAGAAAACTGAAGATCAAAAGTTGTTCAAAGATGATCAGGTATGTAAATAATATCTTTATTCAAAATTCTTACACTTTATTTTCATTTTCTAAAAGTAAGACAAAAGCGTTAAGTGTCAGAAACATCAATAAAATTTTCAGTAATTTACTGTTTGATTACTTTTTGCCTTTTTCATGTAAAGACAGATTCATGTCAGCACAAAATTTATTATTGTCTAATTGGTAATTACTTTCCTGTTTATTGGTACTGATCGCATGCATGTATTATTTTTGTTGTTGTTTATGCTCTTATGTAAATGACTCAGTGACGTTTTTTTTACTGTCTACATAATACATGTATGAATATTGGAACATTAAATTGCGTATGTCACATATAGATCATTAGATGTAACTTTTATTGCAGTAAAATATTTCTTTCAGTCAAAAGAGTGATAATAGAAATCACAGACATTGATCAGGGTTCTCAAAAGTTTACTGCTTTTTATTTGATTTGTTTATGAAAAGTTGGAATTGTCCAAATGAAAAACTGGTTGTCCCGGACAACAGGTCAACCGCTAATTTCTCAGACTGGGCCTGCTGGGGGGGGGGGTCCAGGCATTTTTCCTGCAATATTGTTTAAAACTTTGAGACTTCTAAGCGGCTTAATCGGCCAGTGGCCGGTTGTTATCGAGAACCCTGGATGTTGAAGTCATATGACATTGATTACCTTCCTTGTATGATAGATTTCAGGAAATACTGCATTTCATTGTTTTCATTGATTATCTCATTGATTTCTCATACACTTCTTTCAGCCATTAGATGATAATAAAACACTGGGTGATTGTGGATTTACCAGTGCAACAGCAAGAGCACAGGCCCCAGCCACTATAGGTCTAGCTTTTAGACTAGATGGTATGAAACCTTTACCTTTGCTTACTCACAGCCCTTTTTATGTTTATTTAGGGGGGCCAGTTTCTTGGAAATTTGCGTTGTAAAGCAAATCATTGGGGAATTTTTAAAGACTTAGAACTTTCTTTAGGTAGCATCTTAAATTATGCTTCATTATTAACAAAAACATTATTGAAATTGTCATTGTTATTTCGGACTACATCAGATGAGTGTAAAGTTGAGTACTAGTCATAATCACAGGTAACTGTATCATGAATAGATTATAAAAAAAAAAAAAAAAAAAAAAATTTATAAATATGTTAATATATTAATAAATTTTTTTTTAAATTTTAAATTTTTTTTTTTTATTATCTATTCATGATACAGTTACCTGTGGTCATAATGAGTTAAGTTAAAGTATATGACAGGGGGTGACAATATTCCGGATCTATCTGGAATTCTCTAACATGAAAGAGCTATGATTTCTGAGCAAAACAAAAAAAAGTTGATGAAAATATCTCAAGAAATGGTTACGTTGTGGTCAATTTAATCTGCTCTGAAGGATTTTCTTTAGTACAAACTGAGTTAAATTTAGGAGCAATATCATTGAAGTCCTCGAGTTTGACAAAAATGGTCGGCCACGTATGGTTTTCAGAATTTTTGATTTAGCTCTATTGTCACCCCTGATATGATTCAACTTGTAAATGTGTTATTTCATGTTTCTTTGTTTCAGATGGTGAGTTTGAGCCATTAGATGTTACACCATTGTCTAGCCCACCAGAATTACCTGATGTGATGAAACCGCAGGATTCACCATCCACACATGTACAGGAACAAGCAGCCTCATAGTTAGCTCCCCTTGTTTATGTCATAATTTTATACTTATAATACAAACGTAACAACTTCCCTCAGAATTGATGTTCAAATCCTGAGGTTTTTCTTGAGGTTTAATACAAACTTATGTGTTCTATTACAAGTTTAGGTTTTGTATTTTACGAGTTTGTATTGATACGTACAAGTTATTATTCAATGATGCTGATAGATTATCGTGCTGCTATGGATGTATATTTGTGATATTAGGTCCCTGTTTGTTTCAATACGAACATAAAGGGTTACCGTTTTAGAGAACGCATACCTTAGTATGGCTGTCTGTGTGTTCATTGTTCGGCCAACCATGTTGAATGGTGCTGTGTTTATTCATTGCCTGGCAGGCTTATTGTAACACTTCGATTGCTGATTATACACTCTAGTAGAAAACAGAATAAGACACGAGGAATGAAAGCATATATATCTATTATAAAATATCATAATAAAAATGGTAGAATTATGTCCAAAATGTATTCTAACTTCTTTGTTTTGTAGTAACAATTTTGAGGGATTTTGTTGTGTTTGTTTCTTTCTGATGTTTTTGTTTGTTGAATGTATTTTATGGTAATTCTGGAAAGATTTGTGTTTTGAATGCTGGGTATAGTATATTATCAGTAGTTACATGGTCTACATTTATTGTGTTAATATGCAATAGTTGATATTGTTTTAAGATAAAAAAGTGGTCATGTTTTGTTTGTCATCTTGTTGGAACAAAAATTATTCTGCTAAGAAACTTCTCTACATATCTACACAGCATATTTTGTCTTTTTCTGTTTTTTTTTTGTCAGATGTATTTCTGTTTGCAGAATGTTCATTTTTGTCAACTATTTTTACTCTCATATTTGGAAACAATTTTTTTTTAAATTTTGATTATTTGTGTGAATATTTGTTGCTACATTAATACGCTTGTTAACTTTCAATGACCCAAACTTTCACCCATCGCTCATTTTAAGCAACACTCTATTTGTGAGCTTCAAGTTTTTGCTTTAAAAGATATTATAATAATTATATATATGTGTTTTTGCAATGACATAACAGTACTTGTCTGTTTTTCAAATGATATCATATGCTTTGTTATTTTGTAAAAAAAACTCTTCATATCGGTCAAGTGTAGAATCTCAGACATGTTGACTAATTTATTTATACTCAGTGACAGACTGTCACATAATTTGTAAGTGTTATTAATATTCATGAATACTTCGGAACTATTCAAAACTGGAAACTAAGACATCATTTTGATTTACAAAATAAAACTGGGCATTAAAATTAGCCTTAAAATACGGGACATCATATTTGCTGATATTTGCTATGACTAGACATAATGAAGATTGGTTTTGAGTACCAATATTGAGCCTTTTTGGAAGGTCTTAAAATGCATTTCAGCAAACTCTGAGCATTATTGTATATGATTTAAAGTGTTCAGGCTTGTAGGTATTATCTATAAATAATCAATGGCACCATTTACAATATTTTGTACTAAAACTACACATTAGTAAGGTTATTTAATTTTGTTTGTAAGATATATATATAAAAAACATTTAAACGCTTGAAAGTATTCGATTTTCCTGTTGTGAAATAATTGTGTCAAACCTGCATATGTCTACTGTTGTGTACATGTTATATATATGGCATTGGTTTGATAAGTTAGGTAATTTTTTGCTTAATACACTTTCTTGATGAAAGACTGTCTTGAAATGAAGTCTTATTATTTTAAAACGACTGAGAAAAACGCATAAATTTTTACCTTATTCACTATGAATTCAACTTTTTGGCAACAGCGGAGTTATGTATTTAACTGTTTAATGAATTTGTGCTTACTTTTGTGTGAGGTATTCCTTCATTATATATTTTTACCCATGTTTCTTAATTAACACTAGAAAAGACTTAATTGAAATTATAAGTTTTGTGGATTTTTTTTTATATACATTCCCCGTTTCTTTCCCTACAGGTTGTTTTTATAGCATTAATGACACAAGAAGTATTTGAACAAAGTGGAAGTTACAAATAGTTTTCATATCTTGTAGATACAATGAAGCATCTAGGACAGAGTTAGGTCCCTTAGTGGACTTTGTTGTTTATCGACTAATTCTAACCGGTATTAACTTATTTATTTGACAAAACATTTTGTGCTACGTCTTCATAGCTGGATCATAGCTTTTTAGTAAAGATGGCTGGCTGAGAAATGTAATTGTATCTAATGTATATGTTAAGCTTCGATCGAATTCTTAAACGTAACTTCTGTGTAGAGGCTACATTGTATCTATGGTGTATCTCTGTAATATTAGTATATCAAATCAACATTAGGACATTAACTGTATGTAAACTTCTTGTATAATTTATTTCAGACACTTACACTTAGAAATAAAAGATTTGTATTTTGTTCCTTGTTCAGAACGTTATTAATTTACTTACATAGTATCATCATAGTGATAAATAAAAGCTTCATTCATTGATCCAGTCTACACATGGTTTGTCTTGTATATTATAACTGTCTGGTTCAGGCGGTTTTCTTTATGTTTTAGGGAAAGCAACATGGCCCTTAATATGGGGATGAAATAGCGGGGTGAAGTCTCTTTTGGAGAAAAAATTCTCATCTAAAACCAAATTGAGGAATTGGAATTTCATGGAGTAGATAAAAAAAATGTGGAAAATTGCATGATTTCAAAGAAAGTTTTAGAGGGGAATTCACCCTTTACAGGCTACATCTATAATGATAAAGAAAACCCCTGTGTTTTAGCTTTAGTGTATTTTATTATATAATAGCAATTCATGTATGTCTGATACAAGCTTGGAGGTTTTGAAACTTGACAACAGTCTCTGAGCTCAATTCTCAATTCTGAAAGTATTATGGTTGAAAAGCTTATGTTTTGGTACATATTCGTGTCACAGGCTACCGGCATGTGATAACAGAAAAATAAAGTACAAAAAAAATAAATTATTCACAAAACATCTTAAGTTATTTTTTAACTTAAGTTATATTTTTCCTTAAAGTCAACTTTTTCCTTAAATCTTTTGTACTAATATAAAGGAGGAAATCACAGTAATGTGATTTTATCTTTGTTTTAATGATGCCAATTATGAAAATGACAATTCATTTTCACACTTTTGTTGACTGGTTTGCAAACTTTTACCATGAAAAAAATTACACTTAAGTAAAAATTTCGACTTAAGTTAAAGAAAATCTTAAGATGCTTTGTGAATACGGACCCTGTTTTTATGCAACTGAAGTGAACCAATATGACTATGCATTAAAAAAAAATTTGACACAGCTATACAGACTAAGATTTATGACCTATATACCCTCAATATGATACAGTCACACCTGTGTTAGTGGCCACCACCGATCAAATGCCATACTTGTAAAAATGGTCATATAGACAAAATGGCCTCTGAATAAAGGCCACTTGTCAATAAAGGCCACATTTTGTCAACCAAAGATGGCCTTTATTCACAGGTATGACTGTAGATGTATTCATGGCAATTTTGTAATTTAAACTGATCTGTTTTGTAAAACAGAATCTACCATACTTCATTGAGAACTGTTTCACGCAAGGATACAAACTTTTCAGGTAAGACACATTGCTTCATAACGAACTGTAAGGTCATGTACATTGTATATATATATATTGTGCAATAACCTACTCTTGTTAGTCATAAAAAAGTCACTGGATTTTAGTCAAGCATTTAATTACCTTATAAGTCGCACCACATCATTAATATGTCCAGGTATAAGACATGTATATGTATAATGGTCAAGCTACAATGTTATTACTTATGTGCCTTCAATTATTATGTATTACGATTCTGACAACCAATGTTACATTCGCATGTCAGTCATTCACCATTAAAAGCAAGCATGTACCAAACAAAACTGGCGTATGAGATATGACGTAATAACATCGTATAGTATGTTTTAGTTTTCGTTCATATTTTGAATTTTATGCAACATACCGCTGCTTTCCGCTTCGCGTAAGTTTTTATACATCTCATATAATTCGAGCGATGATTGATTTACAGTTTACACTTTCAGGAAAAGTGCCTCATTTTCTCTAAACCAGGTTCTTGGCACATTTTAGTCCGCGGATATATTTTTCAAATGCAATGCGGACATTTCATTGGACAAGAAATCAGGACGCACTGTAAAAGGCCACCTTGTCTTCTGTGAGGTGGTTTGCGCTACTTTTATTATATTACATATCTATCATGTTTAACTTTTTGAATAAAACACAAGTTAGAAGTATAGTTTGGTCGTAGGAGGTGTGACAGAATGTTGTTTGATATTTTCCAAACCGACATATTGTTTAGTAATGGACACAATGTAGTAAAATATAGCCCGTGGAGCGACAGACACGACAATCTTAAAAAATTGATTTTCAAACCAGGGTCGTAAGAACCGGGGAAGGGGAACTGAAGTCTCTAATGATAGTTAAAAGGGGCTATAACTGACCCCACCCCTTTGTCAGACAAATAAAAGATAAGCCTCCATATCTGAAATTGCTTCCTACTACAGGCCTGCAATCAACGAATACAGACCTTTGCACGTTTGGTGGTTACGTATAAGACTGCTATGGTATTAAGAGAGCCTAATATTCAACATTCATAATGTGTGTAAAACGAAGATTGTAAATACAAATGGACTCGTCTAAATGTAGATTGTCTCATGAAATTTTAATAATTGTTATAATGTATTTGTCAAGATTTTAATTTAGCATCAGATAAATAACTAATTATTCATTGTTCACTTACATAGGTTAGAATATTTCACTGACCTGGTCGTCACAATGTTCATTATTGTAACTTGTTATGTAATTACATACATGTAGCTAATACAATTAGCAGCTGAATGAACGTATGCTACATTTTGTGAGAGTACATGTGTTTCAAACTGTTAGCTATATCTACAATATCAGTACAGTGCAAGTCTGTGTAAGTTAAGTTTCCACGAGCACTTTCAGTACTTTGATTACTTCCAGCATCCGTGTAGTTAGCAACTCACATTACGAGTAGATTATATATACAATTGCGGGTAATAAAAAATAAGAACACATATGCATGCTAGTGGTTCTAGATCTTATTTGTCATAAAAACGTTTTAACAAAACATGTAAAATCACTAAGGCGAACAAAGTTGTTAGTTTCTTGTCACTTACTCATTGGAATTAGGGTGGGGATTTTTGAATTTATTTTTATTATTCTCGAAAGCGTACCGAAACGTACAAAAGTGAGAAAAAATGGATGTACATTCTATTACTTGGTCCTAATATAAAGTCAAGGGTCGCAAAGAAACAAAAGGGTAGGCCGGGTAACCTGTAGCAAACATTTAGTATGCCTTAGTTTTATAACGCTGTTCGTATAAACATTGTGTCAGTGGTTAAGCCCAGGTTCGAAAAGCTCCTCTTGAATTTAAGGTATTCCAAGCCTATGCCAAGAATTATTATCTCAAAATGGAGCGGACAGATTTGGAAACATTAATCATTTTTATAGGTTGCCATGACAGAAAATAAGTACCATGATATTTTTTTATAAAACAATGTCATTCTTTTGAGTTATTGTCTTAAAATTTGCATTGAGGTCAGTGGGAGTTGGCCATTTTTCCTAGAATAATATCCTTTTCAATGGAAAACTCATGATAAAAATATGCAATAGCACATTGTGAATCTAATTTGATAAAGAAAAATATAGATCTACAAATATGCAATAGCACATTGTGAATCTAATTTAATAAAGAAAAATATAGGTCTACAAATATGCAATAGCACATTGTGAATCTAATTTGATAAAGAAAAATATAGGTCTACAAATATGCAATAGCACATTGTGAATCTAATTTAATAAAGAAAAATATAGGTCTACAAATATGCAATAGCACATTGTGAATCTAATTTGATAAAGAAAAATATAGGTCTACAAATATGCAATAGCACATTGTGAATCTAATTTGATAAAGAAAAATATAGGTCTACAAATATGCAATAGCACATTGTGAATCTAATTTGATAAAGAAAAATATAGGTCTACAAATATGCAATAGCACATTGTGAATCTAATTTAATAAAGAAAAATATAGGTCTACAAATATGCAATAGCACATTGTGAATCTAATTTGATAAAGAAAAATATAGGTCTACAAATATGCAATAGCACATTGTGAATCTAATTTGATAAAGAAAAATATAGGACTACAAATATGCAGTAGCACATTGTGAATCTAATTTGATAAAGAAAAATATAGATCTACAAATATGCAGTAGCACATTGTGAATCTAATTTGATAAAGAAAAATATAGGTCTACAAATATGCAATAGCACATTGTGAATCTAATTTGATAAAGAAAAATATAGGTCTACAAATATTAAGAATTTTATATTTTTCACCAAGGGCAACAACTCTTGTAACTTTTATAAAATGTGTCGTAAAATTAATTAAAGTATTTAAGGTAGCTATCACAGAAAAAATGACAATTTGGCTTTAATTTTGTAATACGAGTAGGCCTAATGACATTTTCGTGAAGGATTCAGCAGATATGTCAGTAAAGTACAACATTAGGCTGGGAAAACCTTAATATTAAGCATCATTGCATTGTCATTGTTTGCGTTATTTGCATTGCATTATTATCTTGACATGCGATCTTTATATGTTGGAATCTTGATTAACTGTTTGTGTCCGCGAAATAGGTCCTCTTACATTTGCTTGCATTATAACAGTGTTCACGTACAACTTCCCGCTTTAAGGGGACACAATTTCTGACAATTATCTAAAGTGGGTGGGGTATGGTAAGAATTAAAAATTAAGAATAGGCTTGTATTTAAGTAAAAGAAATCAATGTAATTTCAAGTCATATTTGCACTGAAAGGAATGTTGACAAGAATGGAGAAAAAAAGGATAAAATGGCAAAGCTAATGTGGATATAAGAACAAATTCTTGCGTACATTCAAACACAAATATTAATTCATATTTCAAAGAAGTATTATGCACTACACAATGTCAAAACATTTATCAATGTTGTACGAGTGAAATTTATTTGAAATAATGAGAATTAACACTGCTAACTTCATTTTATTACACACACTACCAGGTAAAATCACGATCTGTTTTGCTCCGCATAAAGTAGTACAGGTAAAAAGGTATGGTGGTCAAAAGTGCCATGGAACAAAACAGTCAATAGTTAGAATTTCCCCTTGCCATTTAAAGTGTATCATATTTTCTGATAATTTTCATGTTAAGCTTATTGAGCCAGTTCTGTGACTTATCAAAATACATGTCAGTTACAATAATCACAAATTCAATATTCGTTCATAGTATTTATTATAATCAGTTTATATATTAAGGATCAATATAATAACAATAAACAAGATCGATCGAGGGGCAAAATGGCCATGTAATCGTTTACTAGAAAAAAGAAGTTTAAAAACGATTTGATACTTGATCATAGTATTTCTGTGAAAATTTGGTCGAAGTCCCTTCAGAATTGAAGGAGTTGCGTCCAGTAGAGTATTTCCCCATATATACTGTATATATCACATAGGTTATGCACACAATAAAACACGAGGTCATAGATCGGCCAAAGGGATCATATCACAAAAAAAGTTTGGTTGAAATCCATTAAGAATTGTAGGAGAAGTTGCGTCCAGAAGAAATTGTGGAAGTTCGCCCTGCAACCCGCCCGCCTGTCCGTGCGCCGACGTTCGCCAATAAAATAGCCTTTGTCTTGGAAAACCTGGTTAAACATATAAAAAATAAAAAAGGTTACCAGAGATAACAAGACACTTTATACATTATGATAGCAATTAATACTGAACTTTACGCATTGTTATTATTTCCTACAGTATCCCTTCACAGACACCATACTATTTACTGATATCTCAAGGACGCTTTGCACGGGATTTCGATAAATTGGGTCAGTGCGATAGTAAATACACATATTTCATGCACTTACCTTTATAAAGTTGAAAACATGGCATGTGCCTACGACAAAAAGTAAATAAATGAAAGCATAATGTTTTGGCATTAATACTTACTTTGATCTGCGTACTGATTACTCATTATCGCAATTTTGGTCTCCTTATTTGTTTTGTTTACTTTTCGAAATTTATAGCGGAATTGCTTCATAACTGAAAACGGAAATGTCTTCGATCGGAAACATAGTCCATTATTTAATTATTTTTTCCCCTAAGCGAATAAAACTTCTAATCTTTACACGGATATAAGTATATTTTCTAATGTTGGTAAATAAACGATATTCTTTCAAAAATCCTTGTCATTTAATAAAAAAAAATGCACGTGCCACCACCTGTTTAGTATAATTCGAGTAACCGTTCCTTTCGCGGACGAATTATTTTCAGTGAATCGGTCAGAAGCCGTGGGAGAATGAAAGTGATCGTAAACATTCTACAATTAACTATAATTCAAATAGAAAGAACCAAAAATCAAAGAAGTGTTTTAGACTTACCGTCTTAATGGAGAATCCCATATGTCTTAGCTACGTTATGCATTACTTACCATGTGTTGCCACAGCTTTAAATGTCTAATCGCACAGATATTTGTTTTGTTTACATTTTAACGAATGGAAAAATGGCGTCCTGTCGAAATTTATGTCACATGTCAAATGTTTGTTTGGTCGTTTCAGTAAACGCGATTATGTCAACCAAAAAATGGATTCGTACAACGTTCAGGGTTACTTCGTATTGTTTTAAAACTAATTTGGTTCACGAACTGTTCGTTACATTTTGAGTTTGAATGTACTTTCATAAACCGTTTTTAACGGTGTTGTTTTCTTGATTAATCAGTGGTAGCCAGTCTATATAATTCAAATAGTGAATATAACATGTCTACACTAATGTTTTAACAACTTACCAATACTTTTGTATAGACTCCCCAAGTAATTATTTCAATTGGCCATGTGACTATTTTCTATGTATTATTTTGAAAGTTGAGAATTGTGTCCCCTTAATAAGGAATCCTGTTTGTTTTATGACTGAATGGTAAAAGCACGTACTTACCTCAATTCCTGCTTTAATCAAGATTTATGTTTATTTCGTGTCAGACTGGATGGTACGATGGTTTGTCACGTAGATGGTTTGTACAAATACTAGTTTAAAACGTGTAATTAATTAAAATATGACTATCAAGACACAGCACATTCATCCATTATTTTAAGGAAGTAATGAAGCAATTTAAAACAAAACACTTTATTGTTTGTTTATTTGAGTTTTAAACCCCGTTTCAACAGTCAGAATCTTATGAGGCGGACAGTTCACCTAACCATTGTTCCTGGGAAAAAACAGAACTAGACTCCCATTCTCCGTAAGCAACTGTCTACTTTCTCACATAAATAAGCATTGTTGGTAGCTGGTTTCGAACCCACGACCTCTATCAGTGAAAGGTTACAGTGATTTGAAGTCAAGCTACATCAACCATTCGACCACGCATCGAGGTCAAGAACACCTAAAAGGCATAGACAATGCATTTACTGTCAACATCGACGCAAAGTTTCTAAACTAATTCATTTAAACATTGAAGCGATACAAATTACATTAGGCTTATATTTTTTATTATATTAATTTGTCAATTTTATTTTATATAATGGTTCTTGCTTCTACATTATATTTTAAACTGGTTCCCTGTGCCGTAGCCACGCAGAGGCCGCGTGACGCTGAGGCAGTTGCCTTGGCTAAAATGATGTATGGTAAAAACAAAAGTAAGAAATCAAGGTCGCTAATTAATACTGATTCATACATACATGAAACATAATGGTGATTAAACAGTGTGGTCTCCCTTTGTTTGTCTATCACAAATATAAAAAGTGTGAAGATTGTAACTTTTTGATATCGCATGATTATTCGCAAGCCTAATAATTAACTATTTAATATTTTATTAAAGATATTAAGTGTTTATATATTGACATGACAATTACATGTCAATAACATTTTTTTTATTTTTATTTATTTATTTAAGTCTCATTCATGTACAAACAATATTTACGAGACAAATAACATACACAAATACATGTAGTACATGACCATCCAAGCATTGAATAATAAGAGACTACAAATTGTAAGATAACCACATATTGAATAATTACATGACACGTGGAACAATAAATTTATATATACAATGTAACTACCTAATCTCAGCCGCTAATTTTCCAAAATAGAAATTAATTAAGAATTAGGAATATGTTTATGTGTTATTAGGAGCGCTTTTTCAAAGTTGTTTTGTGTTTTTAATTTTTTAGCACTTCAGGAAGGCAATTTTGTACAGTTGCTTTGCGTGAACATTTTGAAATAAGCCTTTTTTCAAACTTTGTCGATAACACAATTAGATCTGAGCTATATAAAGATGTAAATACAAAATGTGATACAGTGATACGTGTATATATGTATATCTATTCTGTTCAGTCCTTGACCATAATTATTTGTCAGTAATATCACAGACATAGATAACATGTTAACTATGTCTCTGGTATTATGAAATACGGTACATAAAATATTGCTTACCGATTTTTTTAAATGAGCAAAATAACATTATTTTGATTTTGTTTGCATGCAAGCTTACAAATTGTATGTTGGAAGTAAACAACAATATTTACGCGAAATTCATATTGTAAATATGTTTGTTTTAATCGTTCAAAACAACAACATTTGGGTGATTTAACTTATCAGGTTTAAGAGTTCTGTACGAACTCTCTTTGTTATAAATTTCGCTTCAGTTGGTTTAACACAGTTCTTTCAACAACATTTCAGTTACATATAAGGCCAAGGACTGATATACATATACATTTTCGTTCGTATGTATGTACATCCATTATATACATGTACATATTATATGTTTGTCTTCTTGATGCGGCAGTCGGTTCATCTCACCATTTTTTCCTGGGAGCTGGCAACAAATCGACTTTTTTCTCCAATTTTTCAAAGATTCGAACGATTACAAGTCGGGCCAGCGCTCTAACCACAGGTCAACGGCCACGACCCCTTTTCCGTTTCAATAATAAATCATTTCTTGACAGGAAAAGATAACAAACATTTAAACAGGTCCATATAATAGATCAACCATTGATCTAAATATAAACACTTAGTCAGAAACTTCACGATACTGTGTGTACATTTTTTCTACTAAAAAATGAAGTATATTGTTGACTAAACTTGTTTCTTGACAATACATTCACGCGAGTTATGTGGACGTATATAAGAAGAGGTTTTCGTCCTATATATATACTATCATTTTAGCTTCAATAGTCAGGCCCGTAGGAAGCTATTTCAAATGGGGGGGGGGGGGGCTAAGTTTAGATTGGGGGATAATTTTATTTTAGATTCTGAACAGGCCAGTTATATGGTCCCCTTTAAAACAATTACTGCCAACTTTATGGACGTGGGGGAGCTAATGGCCCCTTTCAAACAATTACTGCCAACTTTATGGACGTGGGGGAGCTAATGGTCCCTTTTAAAACAATTACTGCCAACTTTATGGACGTGGTGGAGTTACTAGTAATTGCCGCACAAACGATTAAAACTTAGAAACTATTTCAACTAATAATTAAAGATATTTCATGCACGAAGCTTTATTACCAAAGGATATGGGAGGAGCAGGGGTGTAAGAGTGGCGGAATTTGACCGGAACTTTCACAATCCCTTCTTTCGGCGCGAGTACTGGTCAGTATCCAGGAAGCAGTCACCGAGAGTAGTTTATATAAGTTGTAAGAATTTGCTCTACAATCGATGTGAAATAAATTTAAAAGATATCCGATAAGCTGTTGATGCGCAAAATAAACTCGATCATGACAGAGGTATTTGGATATGAGTCGCGGTCAAGGCATCTGCATCTTTGAAGCCTTTAAAGGGGCACACCAAAAATGTGTTTACCACTTGTAAAACCAATTATTACCGAAAAGTCAAAGAAGTATGTGCGTTCAAAAATGACCCTATAACGCGCGCGTCGGTATTTGTATGTCGGTTTGAATAAAAGGCTGTAAACGATATTTCCGATACATCTGAGAGTATAACTGAGCATGTGCGCTGCCTTTCAAGTGAACATAACATGAGCAATACTTACCATTTCAGTTTGTTGACATTTTATCCGCGATGTTTTCGGTTTTGACAGATACCGAAAGGGTCGAGTTGTGAAAATGACGAATACTTTCTGAGGCCGAAATCGGCAGGTTTGGTAAATCTTGAAATGTGTATTTTGATTAAACTAGCGGGATATTTTGTAAATATTTTACAGGGCTTTCATTAATTGATTTAGGTATTAAAATGATACCAATTTGATTGCTATTCGAGACGCTTCAGTTCCAGGGCATGCCCCTTTAATTAATTATTATCAATGTTCAATAAAGCCTGTAATAGCGACCACCTCCGAACAAAGGCTACCCTGTGAATAACGACCATACTTTCCAAAATCGTCATTAATTATTAGGAAATAATCACCTCCGAATAAAGGCCACCTGTCAATAAAGACCACATTATCATTTCCCCGGAGTGGCCTTTATTCACAAGTTCGACTTTGTATCAAGTATTTCGTGATACACTCATTTACTTGGCGGAAGATTTTCGAAAACGTTCCATGCGGGGATTAAAACTGTTAAAAATGTCACAATGTTAAAACTTTGCCGATTAGACAACGAAAATAAACTAGTTTGAGTTTGAAGTTTTTACCTTCTGTTATAACCTATGATGAAAACTAATAGGCTCTGATGTTACGCTTTTAAGTAGCTTTATTTTTACAATAAAACTCTGGATTAAGTTTTCATACGCATGACAATCAAGCTTCGATTATCTTTCTGTTTGTAAAAATGACACAATCCATATTGTCCTAATGTCTAGACAGTTACTGCTGAATTCTATACATAACATAATATTTACTAGGCATTAAATGTTACACCATTCATAGCCATATCAAAAAACAAATTTACAAACATTATATAGAGCAAGTACAGGATTATATAGAGCAAGTACATGATTAACCGATTGTTATATAAGTATTTCATATAGATAACTTTTCAACATTCAACGTATACATATGTATTATGTTTAAGTGAACATAAATATAATTTCAATATTCAACAGTTGAATATGATTGTTCCTTAACAATGGCATAGTTTAGACAATTAACCGTAAACCTGACTATATTTTCCTAGCCTTAATTCCGATGACTTGGTCGCGAATATATGGTGTATTCAATCAGGGATTCTGATATTAAATCCCTGGTACAATGTACAGTACAACCTCTGTAGAGCAATATCCTGTCAGAGCTGCAAATATCGGCCGTTAATAAGAGGTTGTTGATTTACAGAGGTTAAATCTATAGTAAATATCAGCTTAGGGGAAATTTGAAGGTGTTGTTATAGAGAGGTTGTTGTTCTACAGAGGGTCGTTCTGGAGAAGTTGTACTGTATTGCATTTGTATGCTCTCAGGAAATAAAAAACAAATATTTATGTGACAATATAGACTCTTTAACGATCCCTATTCTAAAGTACCACGCTATTAAACTGTCTGATTGAGATAGCATGACTTGGTCCCCAATGGATCAACAGACATTATGTTCCAGTGTCATATACAGTCAAACCTGCGTGAACGGCCACCTCAGAATAAAAGCCATTCTTCTAAAAACTGTTATTGATTACATGCATTTAGAAGAAAATGACGTCCGAATAAAGGCCACCTGATTTCCCATGGTTGGCCTTTGTTAGTAGATTTGGCTGTATCTGGATTATGTTTGCTACCATTCTTGTGGAAATCATTAGTGTGAAATAACAGACATGTTATGCTGTTAAACAATAATGACGTAACGGAAATACATCTTGGGAATTACCTTTTGTATTAAAATGCTGTGATTATTTGACATGATAGGACAGCTGACTCTGTATGGTGAATCATTTACAATATTTGTAATGTTCCTTTTACTTTTAAATACAAAAATGTGTTGTATAATGTCTGAACACAGTTCACCGGATTCATCTTTAAAATATATTTTACTATTTGCAATTTTTCCGTTCAGATAAAAAAATTAGAAAAAAAGATATTCAACAAAATATTTCTTCCCGTTCAAAAAATTCATTAGTTTTCAAAAATATCATTTGTTTTGAATTGCCAACTGCCTTCCAGTCTGAAATTCGTGAGTTGCGAACTGCAACTAGAACGCAGTTTTAAAAAATTGAATCGCGAACAGAAGACAAAACGCAGTTAGCAATTTAAAAAAATTGAATCGCGCACTGCAATCTGCGCTCCAACTTTATACAACCACAAACATGCTCTCCGTAAAATTGTGTAAAAACGTAGCACGTTTTTACATTAATTAAAACTTTTTATGCTAATTCAAACACGTGCAAAGAAAATGCGTTCATAACATAACAATAAAATGAAGATTTAGGTTGATAAATTGATTGTCAACATCGCTTAAGCGTATCAATGTTAATACTTGACATTGGTTTACAGAACATAAAACAGAATATAAATTACACATACATCATACATGTGCTTATTTAGAACTACATTTAATTGAATACAATAAAATGCCGATACTAGAACCATCGCTTAGTACAAATAGTTCTGGCCAGACATATAAATGTTTAGGGAAATTTTGAAGGTGTTGTTATAAAGAAGTTGTTGCTCTTCTGAGGGCCAGTCTGAAGAGGTTGTATTGTATATACAAAAGCTAAAAGGAGCAGTAGCGACTAGCTGTCTTATTACGAAGAACACACAAATATGCATTCAACATCTTAGTACTTCGCATGCGCCGTGTGTGCGTAGTCTCTCTTCGAAATTAAGAAGTTAGAGCGCCGGTTTTATAATTCTATTAAAGACGTTTGCAACAAGTTCGCTACATTTTTCACATAGACATGTAGGCAAAACGAAAACTGATCAATATATTTTTTTTTAAACTTTTTTTAAAAGCATGATCGTAGCAAATAAGCAAAACTCCAAAATTCAAGAGCAGATAACTAAAAAAACGAGATCAGTGACCCCAATTTTTTCACTTAAAATGTATCTGTTATCATATGATAAGAAAGCCAGAAAAAATAAAAATAAATCCTTGTCACAGATTGGATAAGAAAGTAGGGCAAGCACTAAAACTTGAATTTTCGTCCACCTTTTCACATCTCTCTTCAAACCAATGAATGAACAAAACTGACTTACGGAACACTTAATTATAACTAAAATAAGATAAAATGTTGGGTGCGCTCAATTTGAAAAATTGATAACTATGTTGGCTAAGTGTGCATAAACAGTAACCAACTATCAATAGTTCACCATGTGTGAACCCAGCCGGTTTTTGTAAACAGACCTTTATTTACATGTACCCGGTCACTTACTTCTAGATTACATTGACGCAAAAACCTCTAGTTACTAGTATTTCAACCTTTGTTCGCAATGCTCTCGTGATTGTGTGTGTGTGTGTTGATTTATCGCTTTAGATAAACGGAGAAATCATTTTGATGTTTTCCAAATCTAAATCCAACTTCGTGCAGTTAAAACGTGATTTGCTTAACTTTTAAATGTGACTTAATCAATATAAGCACATTGTTATTGGCATATCATTAATGACAGTACAGTACAACCTCCATATAACAGCCAGTAATGTGAATGACAAAAATGACTTTTATAAGGATGTGGCTGTTGTTGAGAGAGTGAAAATGGAGTAAAGCATCAGTTTGGGTTGCTTTTATACTGGTTGTAACAGGGAGGCGGCTGTTGTTCGGAGGTGACCGTTCATGGAGGTGATACAGCATTTCTTAAATATACAGGCAAATCTGAGAACAAAGGCCACCCCTGGGATATTACATAACGTGGCTTTTATTGACAGGTGGCCATTATTATTCGGAAGTCATTTTGTACCGAATTATCAATGACGTTTTTTTTTATACAAATGACATTTATTCATCGGGTTGCATTTATTCAGAAGTGGCTCTAACACTGGTTCGACAGTACATGCATTTTGATTAAAAATTAAACATTCTTACATGAAGGCGAGAACAACAAACGAATTTTGTTACATTAACCGAGGAGGTTGGTAAGGATGTTGGAAGCTCCTGTAATTGAGGCTAGACCTTGTTTGAGAAGCGCCTGTTATTGAGGCTAGACCTTGTTTGAGAAGCGCCTGTTATTGAGGCTAGACCTTGTTTGAGAAGCGCCTGTAATTGAGGCTAGACCTTGTTTGAGAAGCGCCTGTAATTGAGGCTAGACCTTGTTTGAGAAGCGCCTGTAATTGAGGCTAGACCTTGTTTGAGAAGCGCCTGTAATTGAGGCTAGACCTTGTTTGAGAAGCTCCTGTTATTGAGGCTAGACTTTGTTTGAGAAGCGCCTGTAATTGAGGCTAGACCTTGTTTGAGAAACTCCTGTTATTGAGGCTAGACCTTGTTTGAGAAGCGCCTGTTATTGAGGCTAGACCTTGTTTGAGAAGCGCCTGTTATTGAGGCTAGCCCTTGTTTGAGAAGCGCCTGTTATTGAGGCTAGACCTTGTTTGAGAAGCGCCTGTTATTGAGGCTAGACCTTGTTTGAGAAGCGCCTGTTATTGAGGCTAGACCTTGTTTGAGAAGTGCCTGTTATTGAGGCTAGACCTTGTTTGAGAAGCGCCTGTTATTGAGGCTAGACCTTGTTTGAGAAGCGCCTGTTATTGAGGCTAGCCCTTGTTTGAGAAGCGCCTGTTATTGAGGCTAGACCTTGTTTGAGAAGCGCCTGTTATTGAGGCTAGACCTTGTTTGAGAAGCGCCTGTTATTGAGGCTAGACCTTGTTTGAGAAGCTCCTGTTATTGAGGCTAGACCTTGTTTGAGAAGCTCCTGTTATGAAGGCTAGACCTTGTTTGAGAAGCTCCTGTTATTGAGGCTAGACCTTGTTTGAGAAGCTCCTGTAATTGAGGATAGACCTTGTTTGAGAAGCTCCTGTTATTGAGGCTAGACCTTGTTTGAGAAGCGCCTGTTATTGAGGCTAGACCTTGTTTGAGAAGCGCCTGTTATTGAGGCTAGACCTTGTTTGAGAAGCGCCTGTTATTGAGGCTAGACCTTGTTTGAGAAGCGCCTGTTATTGAGGCTAGACCTTGTTTGAGAAGCTCCTGTTATTGAGGCTAGACCTTGTTTGAGAAGCGCCTGTTATTGAGCTAGACCTTGTTTGAGAAGCTCCTGTTATTGAGGCTAGACCTTGTTTGAGAAGCACCTGTTATTGAGGCTAGACCTTGTTTGAGAAGTGCCTGTTATTGAGGCTAGACCTTGTTTGAGAAGCGCCTGTTATTGAGGCTAGACCTTGTTTGAGAAGCGCCTGTTATTGAGGCTAGACCTTGTTTGAGAAGCTCCTGTTATTGAGGCTAGACCTTGTTTGAGAAGCTCCTGTTATGAAGGCTAGACCTTGTTTGAGAAGCTCCTGTTATTGAGGCTAGACCTTGTTTGAGAAGCTCCTGTAATTGAGGATAGACCTTGTTTGAGAAGCTCCTGTTATTGAGGCTAGACCTTGTTTGAGAAGCGCCTGTTATTGAGGCTAGACCTTGTTTGAGAAGCGCCTGTTATTGAGGCTAGACCTTGTTTGAGAAGCGCCTGTTATTGAGGCTAGACCTTGTTTGAGAAGCGCCTGTTATTGAGGCTAGACCTTGTTTGAGAAGCTCCTGTTATTGAGGCTAGACCTTGTTTGAGAAGCGCCTGTTATTGAGCTAGACCTTGTTTGAGAAGCTCCTGTTATTGAGGCTAGACCTTGTTTGAGAAGCGCCTGTTATTGAGGCTAGACCTTGTTTGAGAAGTGCCTGTTATTGAGGCTTGACCTTGTTTGAGAAGCTCCTGTTATTGAGGCTGGACCTTGTTTCAGAAGCTCCTGTTATTGAGGCTAGACCTTGTTTGAGAAGCGACTATTATTGAGGCTAGACCTTGTTTGAGAAGCGCCTGTTATTGAGGCTGGACCTTGTTTGAGAAGCGCCTGTTATTGAGGCTAGACCTTGTTTGAGAAGCGCCTGTTATTGAGGCTAGACCTTGTTTGAGAAGTGCCTGTTATTGAGGCTAGACCTTGTTTGAGAAGCGCCTGTTATTGAGGCTAGACCTTGTTTTAGAAGCGCCTGTTATTGAGGCTAGACCTTGTTTTAGAAGCTCCTGTTATTGAGGCTGGACCTTGTTTGAGAAGCGCCTGTTATTGAGGCTAGACCTTGTTTGAGAATCGCCTGTTATTGAGGCTAGACCTTGTTTGAGAAGCTCCTGTTATTGAGGCTAGACCTTGTTTGAGAAGCGCCTGTTATTGAGGCTAGGCCTTGTTTTAGAAGCGCCTGTTATTGAGGCTAGACCTTGTTTTAGAAGCTCCTGTTATTGAGGCTGGACCTTGTTTGAGAAGCGCCTGTTATTGAGGCTAGACCTTGTTTGAGAAGCTCCTGTTATTGAGGCTAGACCTTGTTTGAGAAGCGCCTGTTATTGAGGCTAGACCTTGTTTGAGAAGCTCCTGTTATTGAGCTAGACCTTGTTTGAGAAGCGCCTGTAATTGAGGCTAGACCTTGTTTGAGAAGCGCCTGTAATTGAGGCTAGACCTTGTTTGAGAAGCTCCTGTTATTGAGGCTAGACTTTGTTTGAGAAGCGCCTGTAATTGAGGCTAGACCTTGTTTGAGAAACTCCTGTTATTGAGGCTAGACCTTGTTTGAGAAGCGCCTGTTATTGAGGCTAGCCCTAGTTTGAGAAGCGCCTGTTATTGAGGCTAGACCTTGTTTGAGAAGCGCCTGTTATTGAGGCTAGACCTTGTTTGAGAAGCGCCTGTTATTGAGGCTAGACCTTGTTTGAGAAGCTCCTGTTATTGAGGCTAGACCTTGTTTGAGAAGCTCCTGTTATGAAGGCTAGACCTTGTTTGAGAAGCTCCTGTTATTGAGGCTAGACCTTGTTTGAGAAGCTCCTGTAATTGAGGATAGACCTTGTTTGAGAAGCTCCTGTTATTGAGGCTAGACCTTGTTTGAGAAGCGCCTGTTAATGAGGCTAGACCTTGTTTGAGAAGCTCCTGTTATTGAGGCTAGACCTTGTTTGAGAAGCGCCTGTTATTGAGGCTAGACCTTGTTTGAGAAGCTCCTGTTATTGAGGCTAGACCTTGTTTGAGAAGCGCCTGTTAATGAGGCTAGACCTTGTTTGAGAAGCTCCTGTTATTGAGGCTAGACCTTGTTTGAGAAGCGCCTGTTATTGAGCTAGACCTTGTTTGAGAAGCTCCTGTTATTGAGGCTAGACCTTGTTTGAGAAGCACCTGTTATTGAGGCTAGACCTTGTTTGAGAAGTGCCTGTTATTGAGGCTAGACCTTGTTTGAGAATCGCCTGTAATTGAGGATAGACCTTGTTTGAGAAGCTCCTGTTATTGAGGCTAGACCTTGTTTGAGAAGCGCCTGTTATTGAGGCTAGACCTTGTTTGAGAAGCGCCTGTTATTGAGGCTAGACCTTGTTTGAGAAGCGCCTGTTATTGAGGCTAGACCTTGTTTGAGAAGCTCCTGTTATTGAGGCTAGACCTTGTTTGAGAAGCTCCTGTTATGGAGGCTAGACCTTGTTTGAGAAGCTCCTGTTATTGAGGCTAGACCTTATTTGAGAAGCTCCTGTAATTGAGGATAGACCTTGTTTGAGAAGCTCCTGTTATTGAGGCTAGACCTTGTTTGAGAAGCGCCTGTTATTGAGGCTAGACCTTGTTTGAGAAGCGCCTGTTATTGAGGCTAGACCTTGTTTGAGAAGCGCCTGTTATTGAGGCTAGACCTTGTTTGAGAAGCGCCTGTTATTGAGGCTAGACCTTGTTTGAGAAGCTCCTGTTATTGAGGCTAGACCTTGTTTGAGAAGCGCCTGTTATTGAGCTAGACCTTGTTTGAGAAGCTCCTGTTATTGAGGCTAGACCTTGTTTGAGAAGCGCCTGTTATTGAGGCTAGACCTTGTTTGAGAAGTGCCTGTTATTGAGGCTTGACCTTGTTTGAGAAGCTCCTGTTATTGAGGCTGGACCTTGTTTCAGAAGCTCCTGTTATTGAGGCTAGACCTTGTTTGAGAAGCGACTATTATTGAGGCTAGACCTTGTTTGAGAAGCGCCTGTTATTGAGGCTGGACCTTGTTTGAGAAGCGCCTGTTATTGAGGCTAGACCTTGTTTGAGAAGCGCCTGTTATTGAGGCTAGACCTTGTTTGAGAAGCTCCTGTTATTGAGGCTAGACCTTGTTTGAGAAGCGCCTGTTATTGAGGCTAGACCTTGTTTTAGAAGCGCCTGTTATTGAGGCTAGACCTTGTTTTAGAAGCTCCTGTTATTGAGGCTGGACCTTGTTTGAGAAGCGCCTGTTATTGAGGCTAGACCTTGTTTGAGAATCGCCTGTTATTGAGGCTAGACCTTGTTTGAGAAGCTCCTGTTATTGAGGCTAGACCTTGTTTGAGAAGCGCCTGTTATTGAGGCTAGGCCTTGTTTTAGAAGCGCCTGTTATTGAGGCTAGACCTTGTTTTAGAAGCTCCTGTTATTGAGGCTGGACCTTGTTTGAGAAGCGCCTGTTATTGAGGCTAGACCTTGTTTGAGAAGCTCCTGTTATTGAGGCTAGACCTTGTTTGAGAAGCGCCTGTTATTGAGGCTAGACCTTGTTTGAGAAGCTCCTGTTATTGAGCTAGACCTTGTTTGAGAAGCGCCTGTTATTGAGGCTAGACCTTGTTTGAGAAGCGCCTGTTATTGAGGCTAGACCTTGTTTGAGAAGCTCCTGTTATTGAGCTAGACCTTGTTTGAGAAGCGCCTGTTATTGAGGCTAGACCTTGTTTGAGAAGCGCCTGTTATTGAGACTAGACCTTGTTTGACGCGAAGTAAGGGGATGGATTATCGGCGGTCTAGTGGTAACACGTTCAACTAGTGAATAAAAGGTCGTGGGTTCGAAATCTCGGCTCCGCCATCCGAATTTTTCCGAGAAGACGCCTTTTCAGTGTCCTCATGCTAACTACAGAGCCAAATGCTGGGTCTAGAAAATTACAGATAAAACGGGCCAGCCGTGTATCGTTGCTTTACACGGGGGACGATTAAGAATCAAGAAAAACGTATTCGAAAAAAGAGTCGTGATAAAATACCCGGTTCGCCAGTATCATACCCCCCCCCCCCCCCTCTCTCCCTGGGGTAACCTTGAACTGACGACATTGCTGTTTAACGGGACGTTAAACAACAGATTAATAAATAATATTAAGTAGATGTTTAATGTGTTACGACGAGTGAGCAAGGCCGCTTTATCATTACCGCCTATCACCACAATAGTGTCCTACTGCCCTGTACATAAGAACGAAATAAGTAACGGAAGTGTAGGTCTGCATAAGCGTGGTCTGACCAAAGATGTTTTTTTGAAGTGACATCACCGCCAACAGTGTGTCCAATGAACAATAAGACAGCAGTGGGTTAGAGTTCTTATATGAATAGCCTGCAAAAATCTCACTTTTAAGTTACTGTATATCTAAGAAATGCTAAGTTGTAAACATTTTCCCGCGAATGTTTTTATCATCTCTAACAGCATGTTAGTACACTACGTCATCAGTTGATCTACTACGGACCTTCTTAGTGTTAGCATCATTTCTCGACTCACAGGTAAACTGTCTCATTTTTGTATGAACA